>CM026390.1:84046988-84160400 GCA_014843695.1 Archivesica marissinica | reverse complement strand
ATAGATAGATAGATAGATATAGATAGATAGATAGATATAGATAGATAGATAGATAGATAGATAGATAGATAGATAGATAGATAGATAGATAGATAGATAGATAGATAGATAGATAGATCGATAGATAGATAGATAGATAGATAGATAGATAGATAGATAGATAGATAGATAGATAGATAGATAGATAGATAGATAGATAGATAGATAGATAGATAGATAGATAGATAGATAGATAGATAGATAGATAGATAGATATAGAATAGATAGATAGATAGATAGATAGATAGAGATAGATAGATAGATAGATAGATAGATATAGATAGATAGATAGATAGATAGATAGATAGATAGATAGATAGATAGATAGATAGATAGATAGATAGATAGATAGATAGATAGATAGATAGATAGATAGATAGTGAGATAGATAGATAGATAGATAGATAGATAGGATAGATAGATAGATAGATAGATGGATGGATAGGATAGATAGATAGATAGATAGATAGATAGATAGATAGATGATAGATAGATAGATAGATAGATAGATAGATAGATAGATAGATAGATAGATAGATAGATAGATAGATAGATAGATAGATAGATAGATAGATAGATAGATAGATAGATAGATAGATAGATAGATAGATAGATAGATAGATAGATAGATAGATAGATAGATAGATAGATAGATAGATAGATAGATAGATAGATAGATAGATAGATAGATAGATAGATAGATAGATAGATAGATAGATAGATAGATAGATAGATAGATAGATAGATAGATAGATAGATAAGATAGATAGATAGATAGATAGATAGATAGATAGATAGATAGATAGATAGATAGATAGATAGATAGATAGATAGATAGATAGATAGATAGATAAGATAGATAAGATAGATAGATAAGATAGATAGATAGATAAGATAAGATAAGATAAGATAGATAGATAGATAGATAGATAGATAGATAGATAGATATATTTGTATGTTGTATATGAATGAGAGTTGTATGGAATGTTTGAGACAGATACAGACCATTTAAAGACTTTCCAATTTATATTGGAATGCTTGTTTAAATAACACTGTCGTAAGATATTTATAATGCATTATATATATGTGTGTGTTGTAATTTGTATATACGCTTGGAATTATGTTCAATATTGTATTGTTTTATCATGTTTTACTGTAGATTTATGAGTGTATATATTGTATGTTTTAGGCCCTATCCCTATAAATAAAGAATAAATAAATGAACCTACGCCAGACGTTGTTGTATAAAGTGAGCTCTGTGACATCATAGAAATGCTTAGCTACAAACAACTGATCCTTTGGAAATACTGTCTACATACATGCAATCAGCATAATTATTATGGTGCGTGTAGCATAATATATATATAATATTATCCATCCAACATACATATTCACACAGCATGGAATATGAGACGCGGGATGATACAGCGTGGCTCCTGTACAGTTGGTGCCTGTAGCCTAATCCTTGGCCGGACATTCAAATAGTATTAGGCCTACTACTGCACACAAAATAACCACCTTAGTATAATTATAAAATATTTCTCCTGACATATCTATAGACAGCCCGTGACAGCCGAGAGCATAGATACACCCCATGCAACTCTGACATATATACATGTACTCGGTAAGCCTGTAAATGCTCGCCCATATGGTTCGCCGGCGGCGAGGGTAAATAAGCTCAATCATCAGCCTGTACGGATATGTAATCCAGTGGTAATGCGCTGGACTGGTAATCCAGGGATCACAGGTTAGATCCACCGGTTCACCAGTGGCGAGGGTAAATAAGATCAGTCGTCATCAACTCAAGATGATTTTGTATTATTTATGTGTAACATTAAGTCTTTCAAATGAGACGCTAAACCGAGGTCTCGTGTCCGTGCTGTACACAGTACACGTAAAAGAACAATAGGAGACTCTGGAATGGGTCTTTGTCTGTACTATTGCACTATCCTCTAAATCTACGCGGCGACTTTCGATTTTAATGAATCACTCACACTTCACTGTGTTTAAATATCAACAAACTTTACAATAAAGCCTTGTTTTAGAAATGATGAAAACACCTCGATTGTAGAAATATATGTTTTATATTTAGGGTCGAGTTGACTAGGTTGACCGCGTACATGTATATAATCATTCCAAATCTGGAGTTGCCGGTGTCAGAGTAAAACTCACTTATTCGTGAAATTATTTATTTGAGGAAGTCGACGGTGATAAAATAAAATCGATGAAAATCTGTAAACCAAGTCACTAAAAGCATTTCTTACTTTGTTATTCAGCGTAATATAATTGTTATTTGATTTGTTGACAGGGTATATATGTCGAATAATTAGTGCCCGGCCAGTTGTATATCGTATATATGTCGAATAATTAGTGCCCGGCCAGTTGTGTATCGTATATATGACGAATAATTAGTGCCCTGCCAGTGATATATCGTATATATGTCGAATAATTAGTGCCCGGCCAGTTGTATATCGTATATATATTGAATAATTAGTGCCCGGCCAGTGGTATATCGTATATATGTCGAATAATTAGTGCCCGGCCAGTTGTATATCGTATATATGTCGAATAATTAGTGCCCGGCCAGTTGTATATCGTATATATGTCGAATAATTAGTGCCCGGCCAGTGGTATATCGTATATATGTCGAATAATTAGTGCCCGGCCAGTGGTATGTCGTATATATGTCGAATAATTAGTGCACGGCCAGTGGTATATCGTATATATGTGGAATAATTAGTACCCGGCCAGTGGTATATCGTATATATGTCGAATAATTAGTGCCCGGCCAGTGGTATACAATGCTTAGCATTTCGTCTGTGTTGAGAGAGAATATATATATAATCGAATATTAAATAATCATTCACAATACAGAGATTTTAAAAACTAAATAAATTAATATAATAAAATTATCGTTTAAATTAATCAAACGTTAGCTCGACTTTCTGGTGCGGGTCGTTGTCTAAGATGTTATGACTTGTGCCCCAACCATTTGTGGAACCACGTGGAAGTCGTGATAGCGCAGTGGGTGCGCGTTCGCTTCAGGTGCGAACGGTTTGGAGTTCGAGCCCCGCTGGAGCCGTTACGATTGTGCCCTTAGGCAAGGCATTTAAATTCCACGTTGCCTCTTCTCTCTCCCTCGTGGCGATGGATTCCATCAGGAATGAGGTCTCGAGACTTGTTTCGCAATCGAGCTAAAATAAATGTGCATAGACTAAGCCATTTGTATTTTCATGCTATGTATTGTATCGTTTGTGTGTATGACATATTTAATATTGATTTGCAATAAATATGGTTAAATAAAAAAAGGCACAAAAACAATAATAAATAATACGATCACAAAGGCCGTAATTCACTTGTCATCTAACACGTAGGCTGGCTAGACACATTCGGCTAGACATTAATGTTTCATTTAAAGCAGCATTACATCGTATGAAATAAAATAACATTGAAAAATTCAATTTTTACCTATGGGTAGCAATGCTGCTACACATTCTAACATTATACTTTGTATGCTTATGTTCATTTGGTAAACAGTGTTTTTTTGCGATAAAACAAACTCGAAACCGAAAGTAGGACTTTCCGAGTCGATCGGCCACGCACTTGTTTACAACCGGAACGCATCGTCCGCACTTGTTTACATTCGGAATGCATCGTCCCCATTTGTCCCACGTTGTCTTTTTCAATTAAATTACTTGATATGTTGATTCATACCCTGTTAGCTAAGTCATTTAGGGACATTTCTACATCCCCGCGAGGGGTTCGACATTAGGGGAAGATAGATAGATAGCCTTTCATGTTCAAAATATATATGTTGTTTTCTACATCCTCTGTTGTTTCACGCATGCGCGCTGTGCGTGTTTATATTTGGTGTGTTGATAAACAAATTCGCGTATACGACGGTTTAAATTTATTGGAATGTTATCATTTCTGAGCGACTATTTCGATTTTTGTAAACATACACACATTAGTATTTATATTTTACGCAAAACATCCTTTATTACGATGTAATGCTGCTTTAAATATGTTGGAATATAATCAAATGTTTTGTCGATCAAACTATCTGATGATGACATGCATGTAGACGCTGCACCACACCACTCAATAGATGACAGCTTCAATCCGTAATGAGGTCTGTGAAGCGCCCATAATGAAGTGTTTACAATGTGATGACAGAGGCTATACCACTTGGTCGAGTGTATTGAGTTGTGTGAATGATTCTGGCCCTTCGTATGCTTTCATCCTCCAGTATTAGTACTAGATACGCTCGTATTAATCTCATCCAGCTAATGCATTTTCAGTGTAGTTTGTATACGTGTGTCGTTATCTCGGATCAGTTGTGCGTAATGTAAAGAAATATTTGTATTCCCTGGAGACAAACAACTCATTTACAGCTCCAGCTCTCACATATGTTTAGCTATATGCATGATTAGTATTGTATTAAGGTAAGGTACATGAACACCCTTGATACTTAGTGTTGTAAACTGTAACAGCGCACAGGAGACCACGGTGTTATATTAAGATGCACGAGCACACGTGTAAATATTAAGATGCACGAGCACACGTGTAAATATTAAGATGCACGAGCACACGTGTAACTTAGTGTTGGATTAACGTGCACTGAACACTACCAAGTTATTTCCGCTTACAAACCTAAAACAAGTATATCTACCAACCGATGTATTTCCTCTCACAAACCAAATAATAATTTTATTACGCCGATTTTATCATTTTTACCCCGTCGACTGCCTCAGTTGAGTAATTTCACGAATACATGAATTTTACCTTGACAGAAATAGATTTTCATATCGTATTTTGTTGTTAGTTTTACAGTGTGTTAAGAAATTGAACATTTTAAATGGTGAACAATCTAGAAAAATACCTCCATGTTTATTTCGGCGAGTTGTACAGATGCAGTGCCCACAGTACATCCGCATGCGCAGCTTCTGGTTTTATTTTAAGAATCGTGAAAGGTATGTATTTTAAGCCTGGCGTGTTTTACGTTTATTTATCGTCGCTACCGGTTGCCCATATGAGCGACGCCTCCTGATCTGAAGAGATTAGTCATTTTAGATTTTTGGAGGATAGTGCAGTGATACAGACAGAGACCCATTCCAGATTATACTCTGGTTCTTTTACGTGCACGGTGTAAAGCAGCGACACGGGATATTGGTTTAAAAGTTCCATAGAACCTGCGAACCCTGGATTTTAATTGGATGTCCGTCTGTGTATATCTGGCTAGCCCGGCGCAATGTATTTACGACATGGTTATCCAATCAAAATATTGGAAACTGCATTGAAGCGTAATGCACAGCATTGAAGCGTAATGCACAGGTATATCTACCAACATGAGCTAGTTCCAGTTATAGAACATGTTAGAGACATATGGCTAAGCACATTAGCTATAGAACATGTTGAGAGAGATACTTGTTAGATAATTGACCATAAAACATGTTAGAGAGATATGGCTAAGAACATTAGCTATAGAACATGTTGAGAGAGAGAGAGAGAGAGAGAGAGAGAGAGATACGTGTTCGAGAATTGACCATAGAACATGTTAGAGAAATACGGCTAAGAACATTAGCTATAGAACATGATGAGAGAGATACTTGTTAGATAATTGACCATAGAACATGTTAGAGACATACGGCTAGGAACAGTGACTATAGAACATGTTGAGAGAGATACTTGTTAGATAATTGACCATAGAACATGTTAGAGAGATATGGCTAAGAACATTAGCTATAGAACATGTTGAGAGAGATACTTGTTAGATAATTGACCATAGAACATGTTAGAGACATACGGCTAAGAGCAGTGACTATAGAACATGTTGAGAGAGATATTTGTTAGATAATTGACCATAGAACATGTTAGAGAGATATGGCTAAGAACATTGACTATAGAACATGTTGAAAGATATACTTGTTAGAGAATTGACCATAGAACTTGTTAGAGAGATATGGCTAAGAGCATTGACTATAGAACATGTTGAGAGAGATACTTGTTAGAGAATTGATCATAGAACATGTTAGAGACATACGGCTAAGAGCAGTGACTATAGAACATGTTGAGAGAGATACTTGTTAGAGAATTGGCCATAGAACATTTTAGAGAGATATGACTAAGAGCATTGACTATTGAACATGTTGAGAGAGATACTTGTTAGAGAATTGACCATAGAACATGTTAGAGACATACGGCTAAGAACAGTGACTATAGAACATGTTGAGAGATATACTTGTTAGAGAATTGGCCATGAAACATATTAGAGAGATAACGGTTAGAACATTCGTTAACGAACATACAAGATAAATAAAAGTTAGAACATGGAATATAATACACTTTAGAGAGAGAAAGGCTAGACTAATTATTATAGAACATTTCGGTAATATAAGGGTTAGAACATTGGCGATGCAACATTGTAGAAAGATAAGTGTTAGAACATTGGCCATGCAACATGACATAGAGATAAGTGTTAGAACATTGGCCATGCAACATGACATAGAGATAAGTGTTAGAACATTGGCCATGCAACATGACATAGAGATAAGTGTTAGAACATTGGCGATGCAACATGACGTAGAGATAAGTGTTAGAACATTGGCGATGCAACATGACATAGAGATAAGTGTTAGAACATTGGCGATGCACCATTGTAGAAAGATAAGGGTTATAACATTGGCCATGCACCATTGTAGAAAGATAAGGGTTATAACATTGGCGATGCACCATTGTAGAAAGATAAGTGTTAGAACATTGGCCATGCACCATTGTAGAAAGATAAGGGTTATAACATTGGCGATGCACCATTGTAGAAAGATAAGGGTTATAACATTGGCCATGCAACATTGTAGAAAGATAAGGGTTATAACATTGGCCATGCAACATTGTAGAAAGATAAGGGTTATAACATTGGCCATGCAACATTGTAGAAAGATAAGGGTTATAACATTGGCCATGCAACATTGTAGAAAGATAAGGGTTATAACATTGGCCATGCAACATTGTAGAAAGATAAGGGTTATAACATTGGCCATGCAACATTGTAGAAAGATAAGGGTTATAACATTGGCCATGCAACATTGTAGAAAGATAAGGGTTATAACATTGGCCATGCAACATTGTAGAAAGATAAGGGTTATAACATTGGCCATGCAACATTGTAGAAAGATAAGGGTTATAACATTGGCCATGCAACATTGTAGAAAGATAAGGGTTATAACATTGGCCATGCAACATTGTAGAAAGATAAGGGTTATAACATTGGCCATGCAACATTGTAGAAAGATAAGGGTTATAACATTGGCGATGCACCATTGTAGAAAGATAAGTGTTAGAACATTGGCCATGCAACATTGTAGAAAGATAAGGGTTATAACATTGGCCATGCAACATTGTAGAAAGATAAGTGTTAGAACATTGGCGATGCAACATTGTAGAAAGATAAGTGTTAGAACATTGGCCATGCACCATTGTAGAAAGATAAGGGTTATAACATTGGCCATGCAACATTGTAGAAAGATAAGGGTTATAACATTGGCCATGCACCATGACATAGAGATAAGTGTTAGAACATTGGCCATGCACCATGACATAGAGATAAGTGTTAGAACATTGGCCATGCACCATGACATAGAGATAAGTGTTAGAACATTGGCCATGCAACATTGTAGAAAGATAAGGGTTATAACATTGGCCATGCACCATGACATAGAGATAAGTGTTAGAACATTGTTTATATAACATGAAAGAGCGAAATGTTAGACCATTGGCTATATAACATGTTAGAGAGATACGGCTTTGAACATAGGATAAACAACATGTTAGAAAGCAATACGGGTTAGAACATTGGCTATAGAACATGCTAGAGAGATGCAGCTTAGAACATTGGTCATAAATATGTTAGATAGATAAGGGTTAGAACATTAGTTATACAAAATGTTCCGTTTGTTTAGACATAGCGTTCTGTACTATTGTTGTTTAGACATAGCGTTCTGTACTATTGTTGTTTTATTACTATTTGTACTAATAAACAAAGATAACTTGAGAATATGACGTAAGCATTCGCCAAGTTCAATATTCAATTTAAGCCAATCAGATATAACATGCTATGCCATTAATTTTGATACTTTTAACGTTACGACATCTGAGTCAGCGTGCTGGCCTAAAGGATATGGCAATGGGCTACCAAAGTTATCGTATCACAGGCTGTGAGTTCGAGTCCCAATTTAAGAGCATTTTTTTTTAATTTTTCTGCACACATAATGTCACGAATTAATGCATACTTTGGAGATGTTCGTGCATTTGTATCTATAGTAAAATTAAAATGTACATTGCATGTATATATATAGCTATATGTACGTTATATAGTAGTGCATATGACATGGCTGAGTCTGTGGACCGCACTCATAGTCCATACAGTAATGTACATTGCATATATATGTGTAATATGTACGTTATATAGCAGTGCATAAGACATGGCTGAGTCTGTGGACCGCAATCATAGTCCATACAGTAATGCTGCTAAAGAAATTACGAAGAACTTTTTGAAGGTAATTATTAGGAGTTATCATTACAGTTGTAATAAATTTTATTGAAAAAGATTTTAATAATCTACGTACATTAATTTTACATAGTTATTTTGTATTTACGTTTACTTAACGTCGCTACCGGTTTCCCATTTGAGCGACGGGCAGTTTACCTAACAACACCTTTCCTGGGCAGGCTCCAGCTGTTAACCAGTACTTGGTGCACCAACCTCCGTAAGAAACTGCCAACTTTTTCATATAAATGAGACACGGTCTGAGCGGGGCTCGAACCCGTGACCATCAGAGATGATAGGTTACAGTGGTATACAAGTCAGCGACCTTAACCACTCGACCACGGAGTTATTTTATTCATTGCATTTTATAGTTTACTTTCCTGTGTTTAATTATGCAGGTTTGCAATGATGAGAAGATATCTCAAGAGCTCAAGGCACCATTGATGAATCCAGTTAAACGTTCATCACTCTACACTGGTGTATAGGAGGCAACTTTATACAGATTGCAACAGGACTGCCCTAAGATATATATAAAATATAAATGAACACACAAAAAGACAAATAATAAAAAAAAGAAAAAAGTAAAATAAATAAAAGTGCTATATTTACACAAAGTACACTAAATATGGAAACGTTTTGGTGAGAATTAAAATATAAAAATATATTGCTCCTTGTGTGACTCGAACCAGCGACATGCAGCTGTTATTGTAAATGCATAATATATTTGAATAAAAACATAACATAATTATTGGTCGAACCGAAGACCCATTCCAGAGTCTCCTCTGGTTCTTTTACGTGCACGGTGAAAAGCACCGACACAAGACCTCGGTTTAACGTCCCATCTGAAAGACTTAATTTTATTAGGATCAGACGGGGGATCGAACCTGTGATCCCTGGATTACCAGTCCAGCGTGTTATAAGGTTATCGTTGCCAAACAGTAAGTTCAATATATACCTGTGTTTAGATACGGCGGATTTTGGTTTGCCCAGATATGTCTATCTCAAACAATCTTTATTAGCCTTGTGCAAATTATTTATAATTTAGCAGTTGCTCTTTTAAACTTTATTTATTTTACAACGATTGCGAAGCAAGTTTTCGTTGGCGTGGATGAAAACGTCATTAGTGTGAGAGGAAACCGGAGTACACGGTGAAAACCCACTTGTCCGATCTGGCGACCACCGTACCATCTCACATACTTCTCGGTCCGATACCATTAATTGCGCTGTATTGAGTTTCTGATAATATCAATGTCATTTTGTTAGAAGTAAAACAGTGAAAAATCGACAGACTGGAACCAAGGCTATTAGCATAGGGTGAATGGTTTTTGGACCATGTAACTATTAAATTGATATACAGTCAAACCTGTGTTTATGGTCACCTCTATTAAGCAGCCAACCTGTATTAAGCAGCCAGTTTCCAGATTCCCAATATGTTGTTTTCCTATATATTTAACTTCTATGTGCTAAGCGACAACTTTTTGTGATTCCCTTGGGTGGTTGCTTAACACAGATTTGACTGTAATTTGATCTGACTGATTCAGTAGAACAGTATGATATATATTTGCGGTAAGATTTAAGTCCATGTTTATGTTAATTGGCAATGATAGCTGGGTGGCGCCGGATGGGAATGGTTATAAACACTGTCCAAACCTACTCAAACAATCCCACTCATGTCACGCGCTTTATCACATTTTCATATCACACCTAGCTCAACCCGATGACACATTTGTTTTGGTTAAGATTGCAAATTGATACACCCTATTGTGAATTAAGTGCAAACGTCAAAGTTGATTGCTCAAGTTCTACGAAACTTTATGCAAGTCAGTAATATATGTTAGTGAGCTACATAATCAAAAATGAATACAAAGTATTTTCAATATAAACCGAAATGAATTATATTATCCGCAGTATTGCATGGTTATGTATTACTGGGGCACAGTTACTGAGTGGATGTCGTACATGCACAGTTACTGAGTGGATGTCGTACATGTACAGTTACTGAGTGGATGTCGTACATGTACAGTTACTGAGTGGATGTCGTATATGTAGAGTTACTGAGTGGATCTCGTACAGTTACTTAATGGATGTCGTACACGTACAGTTACCGAGTGGATGTCGTATATGTACAGTTACTGAGTGGATGTCGTACATGTACAGTTACTGAGTGGATGTCGTATATATACAGTTACTGAGTGGATGTCGTACAGGTACAGTTACTGAGTGGATGTCGTATATGTACAGTTACTAAGTGGATGTCGTACAGGTACAGTTACTGAGTGGATGTCGTACATGCACAGTTACTGAGTGGATGTCGTACATGTACAGTTACTGAGTGGATGTCGTACATGTACAGTTACTGAGTGGATGTCGTACACGTACAGTTACCGAGTGGATGTCGTATATGTACAGTTACTGAGTGGATGTCGTACATGTACAGTTACTGAGTGGATGTCGTATATATACAGTTACTGAGTGGATGTCGTACAGGTACAGTTACTGAGTGGATGTCGTATATGTACAGTTACTAAGTGGATGTCGTACAGGTACAGTTACTGAGTGGATGTCGTACATGCACAGTTACTGAGTGGATGTCGTACATGTACAGTTACTGAGTGGATGTCGTACATGTACAGTTACTGAGTGGATGTCGTACACGTACAGTTACCGAGTGGATGTCGTATATGTACAGTTACTGAGTGGATGTCGTACATGTACAGTTACTGAGTGGATGTCGTATATATACAGTTACTGAGTGGATGTCGTACAGGTACAGTTACTGAGTGGATGTCGTACATGTACAGTTACTGAGTGGATGTCGTACATGTACAGTTACTGAGTGGATGTCGTACATGTACAGTTACTGAGTGGATGTCGTACAAGTACAGTTACTGAGTGGATGTCGTACATATACAGTTACTGAGTGGATGTCGTACAGGTACAGTTACTGAGTGTATGCCGTACATGTACAGTTACTGAGTGTATGCCGTACATGTACAGTTACTGAGTGGATGTCGTACACGTACAGTTACTGAGTGGATGTCGTACATGTACAGTTACTGAGTGGATGTCGTATATATACAGTTACTGGGTGAATGTCGTACAAGTACAGTTACTGAGTGGATGTCGTACATGTACAGTTACTGAGTGAATATCGTACATATACAGTTACTGAGTGGATGTCGTATATATACAGTTACTGGGTGAATGTCGTACACGTACAGTTACTGAATGGATGTCGTACATGTACAGTTACTGAGTGGATCTCGTACAGTTACTGAGTGGACCTCGAACAGGACATTCTAACTCCCGTCTCTACCTAAATAGCCTGACACGACCAGCTGATAACTCCCTTCCCTGACCTTCTAACCAGCCACACACACTGACAGGAACGTAGCTATATCTGACATCAGGTTCTGTCGACCATATAATACCATACATGTAAACAAACAGAAGTATCAATGTTCAGATATAACATTGTTTAACTTATAAATATTTATTATTGACACACATTACAAATCAACGTTCTGCTTTCAGAATATTACATCAGTAGAGATTATTATATTTATTAAGATAATTTTGACAGATCGTTTGCATCATGCTGCTTTGTGTATTGTTTGTTATCTAGAAATGTGTTTATTTCCACTTAAATTATATTCACATAAATATCTGATAAGCCCTGTCTGATTACAAACTTACGAACTATGTAAGTACAATTTGGGCTTGCCAGAACGAGCTAAGATACCCGCTAGGTTACTAAGTGCATGTTTATATAATAAATAAAACCCAAAATTAAAGAATTGAAATCTATGAAATGCTCATAAGATTGTCTCCGCGTTTGCAATCCGTTTGAGAAAGGGATCTTAAATATTATATACTTATAAATACATAAACATATTCATTCATAGTTTGCATAAAGAATGATGTTAAAATACGAAATGTTCGTTGTGTTATTCGCTATGCTACAAATGTGTGAGATACTTGGCAGAGACTTATCAACAGAAGGTATTTAATTAATTATAATTGTGTTGATAATATATAGCTACATCTATGCCCAACTAAATATATCTTTTTACCAAATGATCGGGGGCTGAACATATACTGACACCAAAATGAAACTGCGCACATGCCTTCGAAGTAAAACGTATATCCTTTAAGAAACAAATAGGTATCAACATGTGCGAAATATTGGGTAAATTAGTGCAATGTGTGAAGCATTATTTTCTTCACTCATGATAGTAAAATCCATAATTCTAAAATTTGTAACGAAAAATTAGCACTCAATATAAAAGTGAGGCTTTTTATGGTGTCAGAATATATAGCCACATAATAGATATACACATATATAAGTTACCATGCAACTCGTCTGGACCGATATTATATAGCTTCATCTACAAAGTTCGTACCATGCAACTCGTCTGGACCGATATTATATAGCTTCATCTACAAAGTTCGTACCATGCAACTCGTCTGGACCGATAATATATAGCTTCATCTACAAAGTTCGTACCATGCAACTCGTCTGGACCGATAATATATAGCTTCATCTACAAAGTTCGTACCATGCAACTCGTCTGGACCGATATTATATAGCTTCATCTACAAAGTTCGTACCATGCAACTCGTCTGGACCGATAATATATAGCTTCATCTACAAAGTTCGTACCATGCAACTAGTCTGGACCGATAATATATAGCTTCATCTACAAAGTTCGTACCATGCAACTAGTCTGGACCGATAATATATAGCTTCATCTACAAAGTTCGTACCATGCAACTAGTCTGGACCGATAATATATAGCTTCATCTACAAAGTTCGTACCATGCAACTAGTCTGGACCGATAATATATAGCTTCATCTACAAAGTTCGTACCATGCAACTAGTCTGGACCGATAATATATAGCTTCATCTACAAAGTTCGTACCATGCAACTAGTCTGGACCGATAATATATAGCTTCATCTACAAAGTTCGTACCATGCAACTAGTCTGGACCGATAATATATAGCTTCATCTACAAAGTTCGTACCATGCAACTAGTCTGGACCGATAATATATAGCTTCATCTACAAAGTTCGTACCATGCAACTAGTCTGGACCGATAATATATAGCTTCATCTACAAAGTTCGTACCATGCAACTAGTCTGGACCGATAATATATAGCTTCATCTACAAAGTTCGTACCATGCAACTAGTCTGGACCGATAATATATAGCTTCATCTACAAAGTTCGTACCATGCAACTAGTCTGGACCGATAATATATAGCTTCATCTACACAGTTCTTACCATGCAACTCGTCTGGACCGATAATATATAGCTTCATCTACAAAGTTCGTACCATGCAACTCGTCTGGACCGATAATATATAGCTTCATCTACAAAGTTCGTACCATGCAACTCGTCTGGACCGATAATATATAGCTTCATCTACAAAGTTCGTACCATGCAACTCGTCTGGACCGATAATATATAGCTTCATCTACAAAGTTCGTACCATGCAACTCGTCTGGACCAATAATATATAGCTTCATCTACAAAGTTCGTACCATGCAACTCGTCTGGACCGATAATATATAGCTTCATCTACAAAGTTCGTACTATGCAACTCGTCTGGACCGATAATATATAGCTTCATCTACAAAGTTCGTACCATGCAAGTCGTCTGGGCAGATACTATATAGCTTCATCTACAAAGTTCTTACCATGCACCTCGTCTGCGCAGATAATATATAGCTTCATCTACAAAGTTCTTACCATGCACCTCGTCTGCGCAGATAATATATAGCTTCATCTACAAAGTTCTTACCATGCACCTCGTCTGCGCAGATAATATATAGCTACATATACACAGTTCTTACCATGCAACTCGTCTGGGCAGATAATATATAGCTACATCTACAAAGTTCTTACCATGCAACTCGTCTGCGCAGATCATATATAGCAACATCTACACAGTTCTTACCATGCAACTCGTCTGGGCAGATAATATATAGCTACATATACACAGTTCTTACCATGCAACTCGTCTGGGCAGATAATATATAGCTTCATCTACAAAGTTCTTACCATGCAACTCGTCTGGGCAGATAATATATAGCTACATATACACAGTTCTTACCATGCAACTCGTCTGGGCAGATAATATATAGCTTCATCTACAAAGTTCTTACCATGCAACTCGTCTGGGCAGATAATATATAGCTTCATCTACAAAGTTCTTACCATGCAACTCGTCTGGGCAGATAATATATAGCTACATATACACAGTTCTTACCATGCCACTCGTCTGGGCAGATAATATATAGCTACATATACACAGTTCTTACCATGCAACTCGTCTGGGCAGATAATATATAGCGTCATCTACAAAGTTCTTACCATGCAACTCGTCTGGGCAGATAATATATAGCGTCATCTACAAAGTTCCTACCATGCAACTCGTCTGGGCAGATAATATATAGCTTCATCTACAAAGTTCTTACCATGCAACTCGTCTGAGGAGATAATATATAGCTTCATCTACAAAGTTCTTACCATGCAACTCCTCTGGGCAGATAATATATAGCTTCCTCTACAAAGTTCTTACCATGCAACTCCTCTGGGCAGATAATATATAGCAACATCTACAAAGTTCTTACCATGCAACTCAGACAACCAGTGGCGACAAGAAGTGCAATCATTGGTGATGTCCAGACATGACAACCATGGTCCAGTGGTAGAGCGTCGGAATTGGAATCGAACGGTCCCGGGTTTGATTCTCGGTCAGGCCATGTATGTAGTGTCATTGAGTAAGGCACTTCACACACATTGCTTAGTACAAGTTAACCAAATAGGTCGACAAAGCCTGCCCAGGAAAACATGACATTAATGGAACATACATACATACAACTTGGTTTTGACAAGAAGTGTAGCAATTGGTGATGACCAAAAGGGCAACCATTGGTGTTGACAAGAAGGACAACTATTGGTGATGACCAAAATGGCAGCCATTGGTGATGGCAGCAAGGGCAACCATTGATGAAAGCAAATGGGCAACCATTGATGAAAGCAAATGGGCAACCATTGGTGCTGACAAGAAAGACAATCATGGATGATGACCAAAGGGGCAACCATTGGTAATGACGATAAATGAATGTTTAATATAAACACTACTTGATTCTTAAGCAGACCTCTGGCATTACAGTACAATCGGTAATAGTTTGGAAGAGTTTCCAATGCAACCACCGTTGGCAAAGGAACCACCAGCTATTTTGTTTTTGGTTTGGCTTTGGTCGTGGCTACTAACAATAAGACTGTTTTCAGTGTGGGCTAACGTGAGACTAGTGAACGGAAGCAGCCCCTATGAAGGCCGTGTCGAGGTCAAGGTTAATGGTACATGGGGTACTGTTTGCGATGACAAGTGGTCACTGTTTGACGGATTTGTCGTTTGCAGACAACTTGGATTTAACAATGCTCTCCGAGTCTTTTCACAGGTATGTCTAGATCGACTATTCAATATATATATATATTACACATTATATACTTTCAAACGTGAACTTGGCACTGTGTGCCTTGTGTAAATATATAATATAATTATATAGAGCAAATGTGCAAATAAAAACATGTGCAAATACAAAACGTTTACGATTGGCTAGCGTATAACGTATAATGAGATATGAACACTAGTCATTGAACAGTTTGTTTCTGACTTGAAATGATTTGTATATATACATAGCCAAATCTTTAATTATTATAACATTTTTTGAGGTCATCAATTCAATAAATTTAGGAACATTTGGATTTCTCCAAAAGTATTTCTTAATATGTGTTTTTCTTAAATCGGTATAAAGCTGACATTCTAAAACAAAGTGAAATTCATCTTCTAAAGTTAAACAATATCTACATTTTCTTTCTTCATATGGTATTGCTAAGGGTCTGTGACATCGACCAGTTTCTACTTCAAGTCTATGAGATGATACTCGAAAGCGTGACAATGCTATTCTAAATTTATCAATATTTACACCGTTCATATATGTCTGAAACTTGAAGTCTGCATATAAAACATAAGTTCTAGCCCTTGTGGAGTTACTCAATTCTGAAAACCAATATGATATTACTTGTCACAATTGAGATCAAAGCACATGTCTTTGTTGTCAGGCAAAGTTTGGGCAAGGCATCGGTCCAATATTTCACGACGATTTAAGTTGCACGAGTACAGAAAAGAGCTTAAGCGAATGTCCAGGAATCCACGGTACGTGTATCTGAATATAATTTTTATAATGTCTTATTCACTTATTAAATACCTTGGAAGCTCTACTCGTAAATAGACGAAACAAGTCCGTATTTGGCAAGTTATAAATGCTCGCTAATCAAACACGCCTAGTTAAATGACAAATATATATATACATGAAGTAAGACGGTGACAAGAAGAGGCTGTCCGATTAGCGCAGTTGTTAGCGCGCTCGCTTCTCACCAATGCAACCCGGGTTCGATCTTCGGACCGGGAAGTATGTGAGATGGTACTGTGGTCGCCAGATCAGAGATTGGGTTTTATCCGGGTAGTCTTGTCCGGGGTTTTCCCACACGAATGACATGTACGCTTTTATCCACGCCAACGAGAGTGATTAATATAAGTTGTTAGAACTTGCTTGCTGAGTACACATGAAGCGGTGCCTAACCCTAATGGCATAGAGAGCGGGTACATACGCCTGATGACACATTGTTGAGTGTAGCCATACATAAATAGTTTTAATTTATGTATGGACAACTACACTCTCTTATATAGAGCTGTGATATTTCTAGATCCTTCGGCTGTTAGCTGTGTACACAGTGAGGACGCGGGTTTACAATGCCAACCTCCATACGAAATACATTCTGCAGGTTAGTAAAGCTTCGTAAATAAACCCATTTTAAAGCCCAGTTCCTAGACACGCTCAATACACATAGAACGTGCGACACGATCGGCCAGGGACCGTATAATATCATAGCAACCCCAGTCCCAAGTCACGACACTCATCTTAAAACGACACTACATCAGTGAAAACGTAAAATTATATAATTTCCTATTATATGGTATAATTTCCCCCCAACTATTTGCCTCCAAAACTGAGTATTTCAACTAATAAACAAGCGTCGTATACACGGTTTGTTGACATAACAACATAATGTAAACAGGGTCGACATACATACGTAATACAACTTGTGTATACCAAATATCGAGATTTATGGTACAGATTTACCGTTATATCTCACATGTATACCTATGAATATTTATTTGTAAACTGATCTTAGTTAAATCATCTCTAAGCGACAGTATCAAACATTTAGTATTGACTCCAATGACAAACAAACGTCCTTTCAGGAGCGTGGATGACCGTTATTGAAAGTTTGTAGACCTCAAACACACTGTTTATGGATTCAATGTTAGTGTTCGAATGTATTCAGAAGAATTTGTATTAGCAATGCATTTATACGTGAAAAATGCATTTTATTTGCTTTTTGCGATGTAATGTCGCTTTAAAGAGCTTTGACACAAGCTCAAATCTCTCTAAACTATTATTATTATTATTATATACCAAACTTATATAGCGCTCTTTTCATCTAAAAATAAAACGTTCAAAAGCGCTTTACAGCCTAAAATATCACAAATATTGATAAAAACTTCCACATACAATGAGATAAAACAAGACAAAATTAGCAAACACAATTACAATGGATTCTAAATATGCTATAAAATATTAGGATCTAAAATTATAACAATTAAAATATAGGTAATAATTAAATAAAATGTGTTCATTTGCAGTCTTAATCCTGATTGAGCACAGACACAGTTCGATATTTATGTTCCATATGAACATTTAAAAAGGTGTGTCTTCAAAGCCTTTTTGAAAGAACACAATGTTGTTGCACTTCTAAGATTTGATGGAAGAGAATTCTAGTGTTGGGGCAGCAGTCATGAAACTTCTATCTCCGTATGTGACAGTACTATACTCTCTGTTTGGAATGTTTTCTTTTAGTGTTGTATAATAAACAACTATTTTCAAAATATAATATCATTTAATCATACAAGAACATAATTATAATTTTAGGCTTCAGGGTTAACATAATACAGAGCATAATGTTAATACAGTAAACACACACGCACTACCTATTACGTCAACAACATTTGGAATTTGAAATTGTACTGGAAGTGATGTCCACTGACAATCCAATCCAATAATATTGTTAATACTCGCCACTACCACCATTTGGTCGAATGAAGAAGCTTACGTCGAATATATGTGGCTTAGTTGACAGGGTGACAAGTCATGTAATACTTCTTCGAAACGGTCCTGTTTAGGCCCCCCTCACTGTTCGTCATCTCGCAGCGACATAGAAAACGACCATGCAATTAGTCATCGGCTCGTCGCATGTCGCTTCCCTGTCTGCATCTGCCGATCCTCTTGATTGCTGGACAATGCTGGATACCGGCTGTGAGTACTCGTAACTCCAGCAATGTCAAGTCGAAAAGACGATGCGCGCGCACACCGGAAGAGATGCGACACGCTGAAGATCCATGTGTCTTAGGCTGCTGCTGCGAGATGTTACCCGAAATGTCGTGCACACCGTGAGGAGAGCGGCTGGGCCACTGACACGTTTTCACATCATGTGTTACTATGTGTATCCGTTTGTTATTTGCTTATATAGTGCCGATCCAGTGTCACAGTACCCAATACGGATGCCTAAATCATTCTAAGTGCATACCTCGTAGATGGCTGTGTGATGGACAGAGAGATTGTACCGATGGATCGGACGAACTACCAATGTTCTGTAATAGTAAGTAATGACACATATTCAACCATGACAGTAGAACAATTGTTTCGAGGGGTATACCATGTTTATATGCATAGCTTACTTACATTGCAAATGTCAATTTCTATTTATGTATTTCTTTATTAAATGTGAGTGTCCTGCTGTTTGATCCGAATGTGTTTTATCCGAAATAACACGAAATAATATTTTACAGGAAACTGTGGAATACAATTAGTACCACCAACATCCAACCGAATTGTAGGCGGAAGTGACGCACGACCCGGTTCCTGGCCTTGGATGACGTCATTGAAAATCGAATTTCATAGCGGTGTGTCAGACAGTCATCTATGTGGTGGAACACTGATCGACAGCCGCTGGGTATTAACAGCAGCACATTGTTTTGAAAGGCATGTGACGTTTTAACATAAATCTATAAATATCCAGTAACAATGTGCGCGGACGTTCCATACCTATATGATTATAAAAAATAGCTGCAGTATGTGTGTACTCATTGAATGGTTCATTGGTCAAACAGCAGCTTATCATCCCAATATACGGACATCGGTTCTTCCCCAGGATGAATAGTCAAACAAAGGAGTCCAACCAAATGGACCAATATACATTTCGGGATAAATCGGACTTCATCTGCCAAGGGAGGTAATAGAAAAACCAGTATTGTCTCTCATTGTATTCTATCGTGCATTATCTACATCTATGACGATGCGAAAGGCACAGCACGGCCCTATTGTTTGTCTACTAGCGATATGTGTAGTACATGTCAAACAAGTGTTTTAAACTCGAACATAGGATGATGTATAAGTTGCATACACGTATTGTTTTAAATGTAATATCTTCCATGTTTGTAGAACATAGGATGATGTGTATGCTACATACACGTATTGTTTTAAATGTAATATCTTCCGTGTTTGTAGATATACACCTAAGTATGGGTCATTGCACGCAGTAGTTGGTGACCACGACAACAGTATCAATGACAACACCGAGCGAATCATCTCTGTCAGCAACGTGTTCATTCATGATGGCTATATACGTACAACACATATAAATGATATAGCCCTGGTACAACTTACACATGATGCGGACGTTACTTCCCCGTATATAACACCAGCCTGTCTGCCGCTATACGGAGATACTGCGTTTGGGCCTTCCTCCAACTGCTATGTCACTGGATGGGGAGAAACTCTGAAAGGTTCGATCCACTTCTTTCACACTGGTTGTCGTTCAGGGCGACGTGTTTAGCAGAGTATGTGTCTTGTCATTTTATGGATGACGTCGTTATAATTATTTTGGTCATTGTCGTTCTATGACAGATGTCACACTACCAGATGTTTGCTCAGTGCATAGCATATGAATTTAAATATCTCATAATTCTATTGAGTATATATAAATGGTCGCAGGTGGGATTGGACTGGCGGTCGCAATATTGGGTATCCAACTCATTTGATATATCCCTATACTCAACGGTCAAGCAGTTTGGTGCTATATGAAGAATCTATTAGAAGCACACGGGAGCTTAGAAATGGAAATGGTATGTGGCATGCACTATATAATACGAATTAAAACAGATTAGGAGAGGATTTCTTTGTAAATGTAATTTATATTATAAATTACATAATATTTTATGCTTACATTTTGTAGTCGTTTTAAGTTGATATGTTTTTATACAATATTGAGAAATATGCATTACCTTGTATCATATGTTAGGTCGCAGATAATACCTACCTCGCTACTCTCATTTGAACGGTGGTGATCTGTCCAATTGTTGTTGGAAGTCGTGATAGCGCAGTGGATGCGCGTTCGCTTCAGGTGCGAAATGTCCGGAGTTCGCGCCCCACTGGAGCCGTTACGATTGTGCCCTTAGGCAAGGCATTTAAATTCCACGTTGCCTCTTGTCTCTCCCTCGTGGCGATGGATTCCATCAGGAATGAGGTCTCGAGAGTGATTAATATAAGTTGAAATAACTTGTTTCGCAATCGAGCTAAAATCAATTTGTATAAACTAAATGTTGTTACAAGATACAAGAATCTTTATTTTGAGTCGGATGTACAACAATAAACATTAGCTACAATAGCTATTTGCCGACAAAAACAAAGATACATAACGTATAGGTAAAACAAACACCTGTGGGTTCTTGAATATTCTCCATGATTCGCTGCGATTCTCCGCGTACACGTTTAAATTGTGATCGTATTTTGCTGCTACATGTATAGTATGCAAGTCACGCAATTCAAATATCCATACGCTGGCGGAAGAAATAGTCCGCCCATATTTTGCTTGAGATGGCAAGTTGTGTTTTTATTATGTAACTGGGATTGTGTTTTAATGTGTTTGTGTGTTCCATTAGTGACGTTATAGTAACAGTTTCATTCGGAAATCTACAATTAAAGAAAATTACTATTGCTGTTGATTACCAGAAATTATATTCCTGCATGCATTCTGTTGTTATTTTAGTTTGACATTAGACAGTATGCGGAAGTAATCACATACATATATCTTAGAAGATATATTAAAATCTATTTACGGAGGATTCCATTAGAGATACAGTATTAAGTAGGTTAAGTTAATAATAATCATACAATGTAGGTGTGAGCTTTCTATGTCCTCTAGTAGGCCATATATGTGTGAGTTATGTTTTGCAATAAATAGTTTTTAAACCAACGTAGTGGTATAGTACTTAGTTTGCATGGTCATTGTATTTCTAAGTCATGAAAATATACAATAGTAGTCAATTTTGTAAGTTCCTTTTCTTTTTCTTCATTTTCTTTAAATTTCTTCACCCAGTATTTTAATAGTATCGTTTCTCTGTGCCAGTGTGTTCCTGTGTGAAGATTCAGATAGATTTTGAAAATAAATATAATGTGGCTATTTTTGAAAAAATACAAAAGTATGTTTAAGTTAAAACAGGGCTAATCTGAAATTCCAACAATCAAATGTAATGGATGTAACTTCTAGCAACACTCTTATTTTGCAAATAAAAATGTACAAATAACTACACAAATATTCACGTATCATTAAACGTATGCCAAGAAATACATTCAAACTTCTCGATCATCTCTCATCACATATTTTTATCAGGCTACACGATCAAGAACAACCCTGGTGTGATAGCAACATAAATTTTAAAAGATCGAGTCCGCGAATAAGTTCGAAAATACAAGATATGAGAAGGACTGTTTCTATCTGGATTCGAACTTTTGACCATTATATTTCTTTCCGCTAAGATACACGCGCCACATACATAATTCAAGCACTAATGAAAGAACGGGGTATCGATATAAGATAATACTACTGTGTTGCAACAAAAGAAGCCAGCTATACATCATCATTGTCTATGCTATCTACCACACGTTCATCGTTTACTGTAGTACATGGACCGGCGTATTACAAGCTGGCTATACTTCATCATTGTCTATGATATCTACTACACGTTCATCGTTTACTGTAGTACATGGACCGGCGTATTACAATCTAGCTATACTTCATCATTGTCTATGATATCTACTACACGTTCATCGTTTACTGTAGTACATGGACCGGCGTATTACAATCTAGCTATATTTCATCATTGTCTATGATATCTACTACACGTTCATCGTTTACTGTAGTACATGGACCGGCGTATTACAAGCTAGCTATACTTCATCATTGTCTATGATATCTACTACACGTTCATCGTTTACTGTAGTACATGGACCGGCGTATTACAAGCTAGATATACTTCATCATTGTCTATGATATCTACTACACGTTCATCGTTTACTGTAGTACATGGACCGGCGTATTACAAGCTAGCTATACTTCATCATTGTCTATGATATCTACTACACGTTCATCGTTTACTGTAGTACATGGACCGGCGTATTACAAGCTAGCTATACTTCATCATTGTCTATGATATCTACTACACGTTCATCGTTTACTGTAGTACATGGACAAGCGTATTACAAGCTAGATATACTTCATCATTGTCTATGATATCTACTACACGTTCATCGTTTACTGTAGTACATGGACCGGCGTATTACAAGCTAGCTATACTTCATCATTGTCTATGATATCTACTACACGTTCATCGTGTACTGTAGGACATGGACCGGCGTATTACAAGCTAGCTATAATTCATCATTGTCTATGATATCTGCTACACGTTCATCGTTTACTGTAGGACATGGACCGGCGTATTACAAGCTGGCTATACTTCATCATTGTCTATGCTATCTACTACACGTTCATCGTTTACTGTAGTACATGGACAAGCGTATTACAAGCTAGCTATACTTCATCATTGTCTATGATATCTACTACACGTTCATCGTTTACTGTAGTACATGGACCGGCGTATTACAAGCTAGATATACTTCACCATTGTCTATGCTATCTACTACACGTTCATCGTTTACTGTAGTACATGGACAAGCGTATTACAAGCTAGCTATACTTCATCATTGTCTATGATATCTACTACACGTTCATCGTTTACTGTAGTACATGGACAGGCGTATTACAAGCTAGCTATACTTCATCATTGTCTATGATATCTACTACACGTTCATCGTTTACTGTAGTACATGGACCGGCGTATTACAAGCTAGCTATAATTCATCATTGTCATTGCTATCTACTACACGTTCATCTAATTAAAGGTAGTACATGGACGGCGTATTACAAGCTAGCTATAATTCATCATTGCCTATGCTATCTACTACACGTTCATCGCTTACTGTAGTACATGGACCGGCGTATTACAAGCTGGCTATACTTCATCATTGTCTATGCTATCTACTACACGTTCATCTAATTAAAGGTAGTACATGGACCGGCGTATTACAACAAGCGATGGTTCCTATCCTGAATAACACACTCTGTAACAGCTGGTATAACCAAACTATCAAAGACTGCATGTTATGCGCAGGGTACCAGTTCGGCGGGATCGACGCATGCAAGGTGGATACTATTATATTCTATTCATAAACCAGGTGTAAGATATCTCTATTGTCTACATGGCGCTGGCATTTGGAATATTATTGAAATGTAGAACCAGGTTTGTTTGAGGCTATGTTCTGTAAGGAAGCGGTTTGCACAGTGTGCTTAACATTTATTTATCATCGCTACCGGTTGCCCATATGAGCGACGCCTACTGAAAAGATTAGTCATTTTAGATGTTTGGAGGATAGTACAATGATACAGACAGAGATCCATTCCAGAGTCTCCTCTGGTTGTTTTACGTGCATGGTGTAAATCACCGACACGAGACCTCGGATTAAAGCCCCATTTGAAAGACTTCATTTTATTAGGGTCAAACGGGGGATAGAACCTGCGATCCCTGGATTACCAGTCCAGCGTGTTACCACTGGACTACAGATCCGTCGGTTTGCACACTACCGTGCACATAGTTAATATATATATCACCAATCCGACAATAGTTTAGACAATGATTATACCTCGGGGAGTGTATGTGTAAAGTATAGATCTACTAAATTCCGTATAATGTATAAAGTATAGATCTACTAAATTCCGTGGTCGAGTAGTTAAGGTCGCTAACTTGTATACCAATGTAACCTATCATCACTGATTGTCACGGGTTGGGTTCGAGTCCCGCTCAGACTGCGTCTCATTTATATGGACAAGTTGGCAGTTTCTAACGGAGGTTGGTGCACTAAGAACTGGTTAACCACTGGAGTCTGCCCAGGAAAGGTGTTGTTATGCATACTGCCCATCGCTCAAATGGGCAACCGGTAGCGACGCTAAAAATAGTAAATACAAAATAGAAAAAGATATACTAAAAAATAGAGGAACATCGCCTTCCTCTGTTCACAGTAGATTATTAAAGTCGCACATAGAGCCTAGCTCCCAGCAGCTCTTAATGGTGGAGGAAGACCCCGGTAGCCCCTCCAAGCAGTATTACAGTCACAGACAGGCACACTGGTAAAACTACCGACCTTCCACAAGTATGTTGAATAGTTTCCTCATATAAAGAAGTTCTACACCCACCCCAAGTGGGATTTTACGACTTTAACCACTCGGCCACGGAGGTCTTCGGTAACTCATATTGCGTTTTATAAAATATACTAACACCCGTACATCGCTATATAACCAGAATGAGCATGCATACAGCACTATTAACATATTTAACATTATTAATCATATCATATTCAGGGTGACTCCGGTGGACCTTTGTCGTGCGAAAGAAATGGCCGCTGGCATGTTGCAGGGATTGTATCCTGGGGAGATGGGTGTGCGCAGGCGCAACATCCGGGAATATATACCGATATCGGATACTTTATCACTTGGATAGCAGACGTTCTTCAAAGAAACAATTCGACGTCTATGGTCCCGAATATACTTGTAGGATGAAATAAATCTGTTTTGGCAATACATGATCTATTGTGTCATCTTCATTACTATGTTGAACGCCTGCTATATAATATCAAATGCAGCGAACGGCTTAACAATGAACAGTATTAAGCACAGATTTGTAGAATGTACATAATGTATATTGTAATTGTTTACAGCCACACTATACGTACACTAGGATGCATGTCTGGCGTATCACGGCAGTATGTACATATGTATATTGTAATTGGCTTACAGCCAGGATACATGTCTGGCGTATCACGGTAGTATGTTCAGATGTATAATGTAATTGTCTTACATCCACAATATACATGCACTAGGATGCATGTCTGGCGTATCA
Source organism: Archivesica marissinica (assembly GCA_014843695.1). NCBI lineage: Eukaryota > Metazoa > Mollusca > Bivalvia > Venerida > Vesicomyidae > Archivesica > Archivesica marissinica. The sequence goes on along the minus strand of CM026390.1, from coordinate 84,134,330 downwards.
CGGTAGTATGTCCAGATCTATAATGTAATTGTCTTACATCCACAATATACATACACTAGGATGCATGTCTGGCGTATCACGGTAGTATGTCCAGATCTATAATGTAATTGTCTTATAGCCACAATATACATACACTAGGATGCATGTCTGGCGTATCACGGTAGTATGTCCAGATCTATAATGTAATTGTCTTACAGCCACACTATACATACACTAGGATGCATGTCTGGCGTATCACGGTAGTATGTCCAGATCTATAATGTAATTGTCTTACAGCCACAATATACATACACTAGGATGCATGTCTGGCGTATCACGGTCACAGGGATTCGGCACGTTTGGGGGTACTAGTATATATATTTAAGTACAGGGATTCTACTCTGTTGGATGTCAGATTTCGCATCGATCAGTAAAATGGCCCTATCTGAAACAATTTTGTACAAATCTGTCCAAATATAACGCCTATCCCGAGTCTTTATATTGTTCTTCAAATAAAACACAACTTTAAGCTGCATGCATGTATACTTTGCAAACCATTGCCACAGACATTGGCCATAGCAGGTCACATGTCCATACTAGGCAGGGCCGTCGCTGGAGCTATTTTGATGATACGCACGGCCAAATATGCTTGTTTGTCGAGTGAGCATAGCGAGCTAGTATGCTAGGGGGTCCGGGGGCATGCCCCCTTGAGATTTTTTGAAATGAGGATGCAATTTCCTGCATTTCAATGCATTTTGTAACATACAATTGCAGGACTAAAGTTCTTACGACAATGTAATAATATATATATATACATGTAATATACATAATATACATGATCTATCGCCCTTATCAATTAAACAAGCACGTAAAATAGCACACACTAAATTTCAAGATGCACCATATTTGCAATGGGCTCAATTGTTCCACCACTCCACACATCACGGCGCCTATGTATCTCTACTACCCCCTGTGGTTGTATGGCATTTTTGGACTTTTCATTTCCTGAGACCAATGATACGCACGTGCGTACTTGCGTATGCCCAGCGACGGGCCTGCTAGGACACGGGTTCTGTCAGCAACAAAAAAAACCTTCGACGGGAGAGTTTTAACTGTGAATAACATTATCAATAAAATGTGTTTACACTAACGTGTAGGTTTATTCGGCAAAAATGTACGTCAAAAAGAGATTTCGTAGCATTTTCAATTTGTTTTGAAAATTTCTAAAGCGGCGCAATTCGCGTTGAAACGAGCGTTGAAACGAGCGTTCTGATTGGATTATGATTATTCTTCCTATATAAAAAAACATCTTGTTACATTCTAATAATCCAATCAGAACGCTCGTTTCAACGCTCGTTTCAACGCGAATTGCGCCGCTATAGAAATTTTCAAAACAAATTGAAAATGCTACGAAATCTCTTTTTGACGTACATTATTGCCGAATAAACCTACACGTTAGTGTAAACACATTTTATTGATAATGTTATTCACAGTTAAAACTCTCCCGTCGAAGATTTTTTTTGTTGCTGACAGAACCCGTGTCCTAGTATGGAAATGTGACCTGCTATGGCAAATGTATGTGGCAATTGTTTGCAAAGTATACATGCATGCAGCTTAAAGTTGTGTTTTATTTGAAGAACAATATAAAGACTCGGGATAGGCGTTGTATTTGGACAGATTTGTACAACATTATTTCAGATAGGGCCATTTTACTGATCGATGCGAAATCTGACATCCCACAGAGTAGAATCCCTGTACTTAAATATATATACTAGTACCCCAAAACGTGCCGAATCCCTGTGATCACGGTAGTATGTCCAGATGTATAATGTAATTGTCTTACAGCCACAATGATACACTAGGATGCATGTCTGGCATATGACTGGAGTAAGGATTCAACAGCTAATCTCTTCTGTGTGGTGCAGTCACTCAATGACGATTTAGAGAAACTTAAATATAACGCATGAAAAATCATCAAATATTGTCAACAAATGTTCAAAATAAATACACTATCACTCGCTTGTGATTTCAACATGGCGTCGACAAAATTACCTATTTTCGGCCGACCTTGAAAATTCATGTAACAGAAAAATTGATTACAGTTAATTTCCAAAGACTAATTAACATTGGACATTTTAATAATTGTTACTCGAAACGGAGGAAATTAACAACCAACAAATTATGATTACTCTTCAGTATGAGGTAAGTTGTGACTTGGAGAGAAATGTCACTTAATGTGAAGAGTGGCATACCATATTGTCTTGCTGCCGATTTTATTGGCAAGCCCATGTCTCTAACAGCCTGATATGCATGTGCCAGTGCATTTGGTGAATAGAGACGACAGGTTGGATTTGGAAAAAAATAGGATGAAACTGAATTAGCATAAATAGTAGATATCTTGGACAATAGTATTTTTGAAGAAAAAATGTTAAAAAGATGTAAGAGGAACACTATATTTGAATTGACCTGTAAAATGCACATTATGACATTGCCGCATAACTATCACGTGACCTTCCTGAGCAGACGCTGAAATTTCTCATTTTACAAAAACAGAAACATATTTCTTTATATTTACCTCTGTTTAAGGGATTTTTAGGCTACACATAAATGGGATTAATGAAAACATCAACCTGTGCATACATTCAAATATAATGTGAATATTTTTCTGCTTTACGCGCAGTTTTCTCTTTGATAAGTAATATATGAACTCCATAAGTACCAAAGCATATGTTTTTAGAGCCACCTCATTCGCGTGCAGGAAGTAAACAAAAATCACGTGAATAAATAATGGCCGAAAACAGGCGAGGGCCGATATCAGGGATGAAGATATTAAATTACGGAAGGACTGATTTCCTATGCAGTGCACACGGTTTGTGCATATGGAACAACAAAATATTTAAAGGTTATTAAACCGCGGAGGTGGGCCATTTGTGGATATTGGCACACCCTATGGAGTTATTGGCCCGATAACGGCCCTCGGGCCAATATCGGATAGGTGCGCCAATATCCACAAATGGCCCACCGCAGCCGTTTAATAACTTCTTTATTGCATACATAGCCGTATGTTTCTTCTGCTGTTATTTGCTTATTTCGCTCAGCCATTTTACCGTCAAGAGACAACAATCAGACAACGACTTTAGTGTTGCTTCGGCGGCCATGTTTACACAATGTAGTTACTATTTTGTTGCTACCTGTGACACGTGCTCGTGATTCGTTCTCGGCGCGTGCCGGGCCAATATCGAATATTGGCCCGGCAGAGCCGAAAATCGAAATATATTGACCGCGTCGACCAGATATTTTGCTTTTCTATCATTAAATGTGTTACTATTTATAGTAACGTATGCAATAAAGAGAGCTATCATTTACGGGCATATAGGAAGATGAACGGTCATGTGTTGATATTTCAACAATATATGGATAATACAGTGACAACTTACTTCTTCTTTCTTCTTTCTACTTTCTTCTTCTAAAACATCCGACAATCCCTCTAGTCTTCTCTTTCAAACACTCGCGCATCAGCTAACTTGAATGACGTCATAATTAGAGAGGATTCAAGATAGACAACTGTGTTCCTATCACATTATGACAACATAACGGTAATGATACAAAATAGCGGGACATATACGTTAATTTTATATTTATCTTGGATTGAGATATATATGTGTAATATTAGGTGAATATAAAAGTATGACATCTCACCAAAAGTCATGTATGTGTTTATCTATATTATGTCCGATTAAAGGACGGAACATTTCTAATTGTTCACACAAGGGTACTATCACAGACACAATACACACATTTTGTCTTGTGCCTGTGGGTACTATAGGGAAACAGGGTTTGCACCCAAGTGGGTAGAGTATGAAATAAAAACAAACAAAAAGATTATTCTGACTGTTTTAACGTTCTTAAATGGTGATACAAGGTGTGTACTTATATTAAAACACATATTTATAAAGAAAAAACTTATAATTGCTTGTGAAAGGTGTAGTTACTGTCCAGTTAATAGTGAGGTAACCATATCGTTAACTAGCATTACTAATTGGGTCACACATGACCAGTTTCCCCTAAAACCATGCTGGAAGTGGTACAGAATAATGTGACTTGAAATGGTTTATTACGGAAGAGGCAACAATATGGTCTAAAACAGTGCGTACAACACACGTCATTGAGATATGCCTTATACGTGTAGTTGGCGATGCTTGGCTGGTCGCCTATTTTGGCAACATTTACTGACTTCCACTTGGGTGGCAGGTATCCGTCATTAACTGATTTTTGGAATAAGACTTCAAGGATAGTGGAGAGTTCTTTAGACAGTGCTTAGAGTAGTATTGACTTTATTTGGTCAGGATCACTAACTGAGATATATCTATATCTATATGTATATCTTCCTTTCATGTCGAACCTCTCAGGGGGATGTAAACATGTTTCGTGTCAGTCCACAAAGAAGTTATTACAGTGAGAGAAGTTATTAAAAACCTATATATAATATAGTAATGAAAACTAAGTTGGTCTAACAGTTTAAAATCAGCTATACAACACAACTAGCGACTGACATGATCAATACGACAAACAGCAGTATTGAATTGCCCTATGGTAAGGAGATGGGACATGTCAAGAGATAGATGGTTCCAATGAAAAATGGTTCTTAGAGAAAAGAAAATGTATCGGTATGTTGTAGCTGTTATTAACCAATTGCTTAAAGAATTGTATTGGCGTGCGGGCGGGAGAGGTAAAGTAGGTAATTCACAATGGGGATAGCAACCAGATCATTATGCATGTTACACATAACGATATAGTCTGCATATATTTAGGGAATGGAGCATGTCTGTAACACGAGAGCTACGATAGTCTGCATATATTGAGGGAATGGAGCATGTCTGTAACACGAAAGCTACGATATAAGTCAGCATTTATCAAACTGACAGCTCTACACTGAACATATTCAACTTAATATATCAATGTTTGGGAATGAGTCGACCAAATATCTGAGCCATATTCCAGTGGATTTAAGAGGTTCGTATTTGATGTTTGTACTTAGAAACCTTAATGTTTGGTTAGCTTTCATTGTTGAGCTATTGATATGAGCGTCCAACGACATGTGTATTTTAGATATCCACGCCAAGTTATTTAGCTGATGTAACTGACTTGAGTATAACTCCATGGATATTATATTGACTGGGAATATGATGCTTCCTTTTTGTTACGCGAATAACTGACATTTGGAGAGGCCGCATTCCACGTTCCACACCAACTCCCACTCGGCTAACCTCTTAAGATCTTTTTAGCGGGGGTGATATACTGCAGTATCATCTGCAAAGATAGGGAGTTTGGAACTTATGTGTGTGTGTTTTACGTTTATTTATCGTCGCTACCGGTTACCCATATGAGAGACGCCTCCTGAAGAGATTAGTCATTTTAGATTTTGTAGGATAGTGCAATGATACAGACAGAGACCCATTCCAGAGGCTCCTCTGGTTCTTATACGTACACGGTGTAAAGCACCGACACGAGACCTCAGTTTAACGTCCCATCTGAAAGACTGTTAATTGTATTAGGGTTAGTTGGGGGATCGAACCTGCGATCCCTGGATTACCAGTCCAGCGTGTTAACCACTGGACAACAGATCCGTATGTGGGGAACTTATGTTGTGTGTGAGGTCGTTTATATAAGCTAAGAATGGGCAGGCCTGGGGTCCAAGTACGGATCCCTGTCGAAAGTCAGAAAAGACAGGAATGGCTTCAGAAATGATGCCACTAAGAACAACTGACTGGACTCTTTTATCTAGAAAACTCTTCATTCACCTTACTGTTTGACCCCTGACTCCATAGTAATGCATGTTTAGTAGTACTTTCTCGTGATTGGCGTTATCGCAAGCTTGCCTGAAATCGAATAGGATAAAATATAGTTGTTGCTTATTGTAGACTAAGGTAACAGTGTCATTAACTAGCATTACTAAAATTGTGGGCACATCTGACATTTTCTCCCTTAAAACATGTTGCAAGTGTTGCAGAAAACTGGGGTTTGTGAAGTGTTTTACTACGGAAGAGGAAACAATATGTTCTAAAATATTGCATAGAACACATGTTCGTCAATGAGACTTATAGGTGGTGGGATTTGACTTGTCACCTTTTTGTATATGGGAGCAACATTTACTGACTTTCACTGGGATGGCAATGATCCTTCATTCATTAATAGAATTTTGGAATAAGACTTCAATGATATGGGAGAGTTCTTTAGAGTGCTATAAGTCCGATTGGCATAATTTGGTCAGGACCACTAGCATTATAGACCACAACCACCTACAAGGAACAGAAACTACTTACTTCCGCATTGCCGAACCCAGTACCATATTAACGAACAATACATCTTTGGAATGACCTTCCCTACTATGTACAGTCCAATCCCAACTTAACCATTGGCCACTGTACCACTCATGTAGCACTAATGACTGTTTTTAACCTTAGTATGTACATGTTGTTCTCTTTTTAGCACTTTCTATTGGAATTAATGTGATTTTAACCACTGTACCTGACAGGCGCCTCCCAGTCATACTCAGTATTGAGTGTTGGGATTTGATAATATGTTATTGCTGTATATATATAATTAGCAAATGGGTTGTTGGGCCACAAGTTCTAACAACATTAGTGATTGGCCCTCCCCATTATGTAGACATATATTCAGGTTTTCATATAACTATTGTGTCCTGCATATTTAATTTACAAATGGGGGTAAGTCTAAGTGGGGATTTGGGGCTAAACTACAGACATACTGAAACAGCGTGTTTGATGCTGTGGAAAAATGTAGTTTAGTATCTTGTATAGTGTATGGTAGTGGACGGTATAGTACGGGTAATGTACAGGAAATATCCTCTTTGTCGGGTTTGTATCGTGGAATAAATCAAGTCGAGCCATTTTTTGTTTAACAACAATCGTTTGACACAAAGATTAAAATTAAATGTACCGAATGTGTTTTCCAGGAAAGTAAGCAAAATGAATGTCCCAAAAGAGAATATAATTATAGAGATAGTGGACAGGTAAATATATTGTCTGAATATGTATTTTAACACTCGTTGACACTTCAGCAGTTGTTCAGTCGTCATCTGTTCATTATTTTCTTTATTCAGATATTCTTTGTAACATTGATCCAGCACCTAATCTTCAAAAGTGAATGAGTGCTGTATAAACAAAGAAGAACTGACAGTATTCCGTTGTGTAGGCCTATTCAGTATTCCATTGTATATTCAGTATTCCGTTGTGTATTCGGTATTCCATTGTATATTCAGTATTCCGTTGTGTATTCAGTATTCCGTTGTGTATTCAGTATTCCATTGTATATTCAGTATTCCGTTGTGTATTCCATTGTGTATTCAGTATTCCGTTGTGTATTCCGTTGTGTATTCAGTATTCCATTGTGTATTCAGTATTCCATTGTGTATTCAGTATTCCATTGTGTATTCAGTATTCCGTTGTGTATTCAGTATTCCATTGTGTATTCAGTATTCCGTTGTGTATTCAGTATTCCATTGTGTATTCAGTATTCCGTTGTGTATTCAGTATTCCATTGTATATTCATTATTCTGTTGTGTATTCAGTATTCTGTTGTGTATTCAGTATTCCATTGTATATTCAGTATTCCGTTGTGTATTCGGTATTCCATTGTGTATTCAGTATTGGACAGTTTACATGATTTTTAGGTATATTCTGTAGTGTATTTCGGCGTGGGTAGAACATCGGCCTGGCTAGCTCAGTTGGTAGAGCTGTCCAACTAGTATTCGGGAGGTCTTGGGTTCGATTCCCACTTCGGGTCACTAACTTTTCCACACTTTCTTTTCTTTGTCACTTTAATTCTGTTATAATATTCCGGTGTTACTGGTTTCTGACAATGTAGTACATAACAGACTCCTATTGGTTTAGAATTGCCATACACGGCAAACAATTTTATGTCACCGAATAAACAATATTTTACCATTCATTCACAAAATTCTCTAAGAAAACCGATTGTTTACTTTTTGAGAAAAGTTGACAAAATAGCAGTACCTCATTCTCAGTAATCCGGAATGACGTCACATGTTTTCGCCTAACTGTGGAAATTGCCTACAGTGCCAGCATTAGTATGTAAGCAACAGTTCTTTTTAACCACAGGAACTTGAAATTTTATCCATAAGCCACCAACGGCCTCGTACCTCTATCCTAGGACACCCCCCTCTATTAAAAAAAGAGACCGTTGGTGGCTTATGGATAAAATTTCAAGTTCCTGTGTTTTAACAAAACAATATAAATAAGGAACACTTACTTTAATAACAGGCTTAATTTATCATTTTCACTCATACGTTGGACAGCATTTTGTCTATATACTGTATCTACAACACTAACATTTAGTTTAACTTAGACAAACACACGGGGCATAAGAAGTCGTCACCCCTCCTAATTACTCTGACTGGGTGCAGAACCGTAATAAATGGACACATCCATCGAACACATCACATGGTGCCTAACAGAGAATAACTAGGTTTACACAACTATGTATATCAGTTGGAGAACCTCTGTGACAACACATGGACCTGAAGGCGAAAAACGGTGAAAATCAATATTATTCATAAGGACCCGTTGTGTGTAATAACGGACGAAACTCATAAACACGGAGCAGTGAGACTATAATGACATTTTTATTCGTAAATAGATTGGCGTGGCAGACGATGTATATGTCATTTTGGAGAAAAAATTGCTAATTTCTTTAAAAAATGATATTTTTATGGCGATATAAATCGGATATAGTGAAATTAGTGAAAACTGGGGTAGGTTTAAAGTTTTCACCGCTTATTTACCTGTCTGATCTCTATGATCAGTTATAAATAGATTGGAAGTGCACATGGTATGTTTATTTATATTTCCGGTAACTGGAGCGTGAAATATCGCGCGATCTCTCGTGACTTGCTATTCCCACAGTTAGGCGAAAAAAATTCACGCCGGGATACTGTCATGTGACACTTGTCAGTTAGAGGAGTGGAACCTATACTCGGCATAAATACCGCATAATGGCCAGTAAAAAATGTTTATTGCACTTGTCGTATATTATTATTTTATTAAGTCGTAAAAACAACTTTCAAAAAACTCTTGTTGACAGTTTTAGCTTCATCATGTGACCTTGCTGCTCAATTCAGCTATCGCAATGGCACCAGTTTATATGAGGAACTCGAGACTTTAGGGAACCTATGCACGGCATACTTGTTATTTTTTATTTATGAACGTGTGCTTGTTGAATAACTTAGTTTGATATAGTAACATCATTGAGTAAAAACGCTTATTTGTGTTAATCTCAGAAATGGTAGAGAAACTAAGTTTCTGGTTAGTTGTAGATTTTTTAAATTCGGATAGCTACCTGAATTGCTCATACACCGTATTAGTTTTGGTGGAAATATTCTCCCAATGATTTGTTTGCTTATATTCGTCTGCTGGACAGGTCACATGACAGTTGCATCAGCTTACCGATACACTCAATGGAATGTTATGAACCATGCTTCAACTCTGTCAACAAAATTAGCCTAGAACTATATAAATAGTTTAAATACGGATGTAAATGGACAAATACGCCAAGCATAGGAATATGCCGAGGATAGGTCCCACCACTCTACTGTTGTGTGACATTTGTCAGTGTTTGTTCATGCCAGTCATGGTTGTAAGTCTGGATACTGGTGGTATGGGGTTTCATGCTCACTAGCATTACACTGACTTAGTGGTGGGTCAAAAAAAGGGCATGGTGCATTTTGAGTCGCAATGAGGTGTGGAAGGTGTATTTTGAGATTAATATTGCTAAATTAAAGTTTAAACTTTATTTATTTTACAACGATTGCGAAGCAAGTTCTAACAACTTATATTGATCATTTTCGTTGGCGCGGATGAAAGCGTATATGTGGTCATTCGTGTGGGAGGAAACCGGGATTGCTAAATTATGGTGATTGATCAAAGATGCAGTATATATTGGTGAAACGGGCAGACGAGTTCTAAATTGTATATGTCTGCCCTCCCACCCGAAGGCACCCGTGGAGGCTTATAAATATAAAATAAAAAAGGGCAGGTGCGCCCCCCTGTCATTCCTCTCTAGAAAAACCCTAATATACCACTACACTCCTCCCCTCTTCATATTTTTTTAAATCCAGATATCAACCATTCATACAGATATCCAACAGAGTATAGATTGTATAAGTCTCCCAGTTGTAAAGTGACCAAGCATAGAGTGGAAAGGTGAATGACCTGGCCTGGGGCTTGAACCCACAAACTCACAACTACTAGTCTGACAGCTCTGCCATCTGAGCTAACTGGGCTGATATTCTATCAATGCCGAAATACACTACACTCTGGCCTATTTTATTCTTTGGTTAGGAGTCATACTCCAATCCATGGAGCCGCACTCCCCTACTCCTTTGCTCATACCAGCCTCCGGGTATAGCATACCATTGTTAGAACTCGCCATTCACCATTATCATCAGTGCTGTGACTTTGCTCCCTATCCGTGACAAGTGATAAACTCGGACCGGGAAGTATGTGAGATGGTACGATGGTTACCAGATCGGTTGGTTTTCTCTGGGTACTCCGGTTTCCTCCTACATGAACGACTACATTTACGCTTTCATCCGCGCAAACGAGAGTGATTAATATAAGTTGTTAAAACTTGCTTCGCAACATAATCCTGGAGGTTGGAGAATTGCGTATCCTACTGAGCTAAAAGCAAATTTGGGTATCAGCTCCACCACAACAGAGTGACTTTGTACAATAATGCTCTAGACACTGTACACATTTTCAAGGGACCACAGATAACCTCATTGCCATTGAAGTGACAAAGCAAAAATGACCTCGGACAGCCCTACCAACTGAACTTCCGGATTGATGTTCTATCCATGGCGAAAGAACCTCCGTGGCCGAGTGTTCTGGCGGTCCATCGTTAGAACTCACCTTTCATTGCTATCGCCAGTGTTGCGAGTTCGCTCCCTTCCTATCAGGGGACAAAAGATAAAAGGTGATATGCGTGGCGTCCATCGTCAGTGGTAGAGCGTCATATTTGGAATCCACATGCATGTCAGAATTGGCCGCGGAAATATCGACATTGCCGTCTTCATCTTATATTGCCGAGTATCCCCACTTCAATCCCAGAGCTAATGACTTAGAGAGTGATCATAGGAATACAGTCAAACCTGTCTTAAGCAGCCAGCCAAGGGAATCACAGAAAGTTGCTGCTTAGCACAGGTGACTGTTTAATAGAGGTCAATTGCATAATAAAGTCTAGTATTGGGAAACTGGCTGCTTAATGCAGAATGGCTGCTTAATAGAGGTGACCATTAATACAGGTTTGACTGTAAATAATTGAATTGCAACAGCAGCAGCATACCACAATGGATGATGGTATATGTCTATCCATGGCAGTGTGACAGTTTGTCCATATAGTCAAAGTTCAAACCTGTCTTGAAGCAGCCAGACAAGGGAATCACAGAAAGGGGCTGCTTAGCATAGATGGCTGTTTAATAGAGTGCAAATGTATAATAATACAACATATCAGGAATCTGGAAACTGGCTGCTTACTACAGGTTGGCTGCTTAATGGAGGTGACCACTAACTACTGGTTTGACTGTAGACTTGTGCAACAGTATATACTATGTTTGTGATAGTATGTACATATAGTCTTGTGTAGCAGGGTACCATGGCTGTTTGACAGTGTGTCTTGTGTAAAAGGGTACCATGGCTGTTTGTCAGTGTGTCTTGTGTAACAGGGTACTATGGCTGTTTGACAGTGTGTCTTGTGTAACAGGGTACCATGGCTGTTTGACAGTGTGTATTGTGTAACAGGGTACCATGGCTGTTTGACAGTGTCTGGTGTAGCAGGGTACCATGGCTGTTTGTCAGTGTGTATTGTGTAAAAGGGTACCATGGCTGTTTGTCAGTGTGTCTTGTGTAACAGGGTACCATGGCTGTTTGACAGTGTGTCTGGTGTAACAGGGTAACATGGCTGTTTGACAGTGTGTCTGGTGTAACAGGGTACTATGGCTGTTTGACAGTGTGTCTGGTGTAGCAGGGTACCATGGCTGTTTGACAGTGTCTGGTGTAGCAGGGTACCATGGCTGTTTGACAGTGTGTCTTGTGCAACAGGGTACCATGGATGTTTGACAGTGTGTCTTGTGTAGCAGGGTACTATGCCTGTTTGACAGTGTGTCTGGTGTAACAGGGTACCATGGCTGTTTGACAGTGTGTCTGGTGTAGCAGGGTACCATGGCTGTTTGACAGTGTGTCTTGTGCAACAGGGTACCATGGATGTTTGACAGTGTGTCTTGTGTAGCAGGGTACTATGCCTGTTTGACAGTGTGTCTTGTGTAACAGGGTACCATGGCTGTTTGACAGTGTGTCTGGTGTAGCAGGGTACCATGGCTGTTTGACAGTGTGTCTTGTGCAACAGGGTACCATGGATGTTTGACAGTGTGTCTTGTGTAACAGGGTACTATGGCTGTTTGACAGTGTGTCTTGTGTAACAGGGTACCATGGCTGTTTGACAGTGTGTCTTGTGTAAAAGGGTACTATGGCTGTTTGACAGTGTGTCTTGTGTAACAGGGTACCATGGCTGTTTGACAGTGTGTCTTGTGTAACAGGGTACCATGGCTGTTTGACAGTGTGTCTGGTGTAACAGGGTATCATGGCTGTTTGACAGTGTGTCTTGTGTAACAGGGTATCATGGCTGTTTGACAGTGTGTCTTGTGTAACAGGGTATCATGGCTGTTTGACAGTGTGTCTTGTGTAACAGGGTATCATGGCTGTATGACAGTGTATATTGTAACATGGTATCATGGCTGTTTGGCAGTGTGTCTTGTGTAACAGGGTATCATGGCTGTTTGACAGTGTGTCTTGTGTAACATGGTATCATGGCTGTTTGACAGTGTATATTGTGTAACAGGGTATCATGGCTGTTTGACAGTGTGTCTTGTGTAACAGGGTATCATGGCTGTTTGACAGTGTATATTGTGTAACATGGTATCATGGCTGTTTGACAGTGTGTCTTGTGTAACAGGGTATCATGGCTGTTTGACAGTGTGTCTTGTGTAGCAGGGTATCATGGATGTTTGACAGTGTGTCTGGTGTAGCAGGGTATCATGGATGTTTGACAGTGTGTCGTGTGTAACAGTGTACCATGGTTGTTTGACAGTGTGTCTTGTGTAACAGGTACCATGGATGTTTGACAGTGTGTCTTGTGTAGCAGGGTATCATGGCTGTTTGACAGTGTGTCTTGTGTACAGGGTACCATGGTTGTTTGAAGTGTGTCTTGTGTAGCAGGGTATCATGGCTGTTTGACAGTGTGTCTTGTGTAACAGGGTACCATGGTTGTTTGAAGTGTGTCTTGTGTAGCAGGGTATCATGGCTGTTTGACAGTGTGTCTTGTGTAACAGGGTACCATGGTTGTTTGAAGTGTGTCTTGTGTAGCAGGGTATCATGGCTGTTTGACAGTGTGTCTTGTGTAACAGGGTATCATGGCTGTTTGACAGTGTGTCTTGTGTAACAGGGTACCATGGCTGTTTGACAGTGTGTCTTGTGTAACATGGTACCATGGCTGTTTGACAGTGTGTCTGGTGTAACAGGGTACTATGGCTGTTTGACAGTGTGTCTTGTGTAACAGGGTATCATGGCTGTTTGACAGTGTGTCTTGTGTAACAGGGTACCATGGCTGTTTGACAGTGTGTCTTGTGTAACAGGGTACCATGGCTGTTTGACAGTGTGTCTTGTGTAACAGGGTACCATGGCTGTTTGACAGTGTGTCTTGTGTAACATGGTATCATGGCTGTTTGACAGTGTGTCTTGTGTAACAGGGTACCATGGCTGTTTGACAGTATGTCTTGTGTAACATGGTATCATGGCTGTTTGACAGTGTGTCTTGTGTAACAGGGTACCATGGCTGTTTGACAGTGTGTCTTGTGTAACAGGGTACCATGGATGTTTGACAGTGTGTCTTGTGTAACAGGGTACCATGGATGTTTGACAGTGTGTCTGGCATAGCAGGGTACCATGGCTGTTTGACAGTGTGTCTGGTGTAACAGGGTACCATGGCTGTTTGACAGTGTGTCTTGTGTAACAGGGTACCATGGTTGTTTGACAGCGTATCTTGTGTAACAGGGTATCATGGCTGTGCAAGAGGATGTCATGTGTAATCATGTGCACATTTTATACTGTTTGGCAATGGGGACACGACAGAAAATAAGATATGTCATAACCATGATGTGTCACAAGTGAGTCGCGCAACTCTCATGGGACCATCGTGAGTTGTCAGGCACTATTGTGTGGGGCTGTTTTTCACTCATGACTGGCGCACAACAGTCGTGGGACGTATGTGCATCCGTCTCCCGACTATATAATGACACCCGATCTGTTGACTGCCATTTTCTCTCGAGAATTTTCAGTGGAACACCGAAGTTCTGTCAATTTATTTTATTCAACATTTTGCAAGTTGTATCCGACAAGATGTTTATCACACAACTGTCACAACACTATTGTAGGAAAGACATAAATACCACACAAAATCGTGGAACAAAAATTCCCGAGTGGCGATGAAAGCGTATATGTGGTCATTCGTGTGGGAGGAAACCGGAGTAAAAAAAAGAAAACCCACCTGTCCGATCTGGCGACCACATACTTCACGGTGCGAGGATCGAACCCGGGTTGCATTGGTGAGGAGCGAGCATGCTAACCACTGGGCTAATCGGACAGCATTCATATAACTACATGTACATTGTGTACCAAGTTTTCAATGAAAACATTAATACGTTTTGTTTTGTATATAATGTTTCAGGCCTAGACCAAGATGGTATGTGAACTTTGCCGACTTCGCCAACATGGTGAAAGCTTTCATCGGTTCCAATTATCTGTATGTGGCATACGCCTTCTCTCAAAGTGGTTTGTGGGTAAGTTATTCTGACACTTTAGAGTGGTTACGGTCGTTGACTTCAAGTCACTTGCCACTCACCTCTCTAAGGTTCGATTCCCACTAGGGGTGTCAAATTCTTTCATGTGAGGAAGCTATCCAACTGGCTTCTGGAAGGTCTGTGGTTTTATCCAGGTACCCGTCTGGGTCTGAAATACTGCTCAGAGGTGCACCCTGGGTGTTCCACCAATAACAGCCGGAGAGTCGCTACATGTGTACTACCTAAACTGCCAGTGTGATTTGAAACCCCAAAACAACACTTTCAAATGAGCATAGGATCTGGGCCATTCTCTGTTATTCACATGGAACATTTTGGTACAGTATACTCATGTATATACATGTATGCAGGGATCAGTTTAGAGGGCGATGTGGGCGAAATTGTCCCCCTAGGGACCCTGACTTCGCCCTCTGGGGGCCCCACTTCTCCCTAAAAAATAATAAAAAAATATATTTTGGTTTTTACGATTTTCAAACAAAAGTTTGTCTAGTAAGATACACTGGCCCATTATAAAGCACTCCTTCTATTCAAATGTTGTATTTAATGGTTGTACTGTGCATTTTAACCCTATTTTGCAGAAGTATATTAAAGAACACCATTTAAGGAAGCGCTTTCTCACTTCTCCCAAAAAGTCTGACCTAGAATGAACCCTGTATATGGTGACTCCAGACTAGTGAGCTTCATATTTCACTGACTCTTACACAATGCATACTGTACAAGTTACATTTAGTTTTACCACTTTATTGTGTGTGTTTTACGCTTATTTATCGTCACTACCGGTTGCCCATATGAGCGACACCTCCTGAAGAAATTAGTAATTTTAGATTTTTGGAGGATAGTGCAATGATATAGAAAGAGACCCATTCCAGAGTCTCCTCTGGTTCTTTTACGTGCATGGTGTACAGCACCGACATGAGACTTCGGATTAACATCCCATCTGATATACTGTTAATTTTATTAGGGTCAGACAGGGGATCAAACCTGCATGTTACCACTGGACTACAGATCCACTTTATTGAATTTTTGCTATTTCTTATATACATGTACAGTCAAACTTTTACTATTAAGAGACCACTTGCAATAAGAGACCAATTCTTCATTTCCCGTATGTGTTGTTACAGGACAAATTAGCCTGTAATAAGAGACCGTTCCTGCTCAGAGACCGCTTATTGCTCAGGCGCGGCGCTAGGAATTTCTGGAGGGGGTTCGATGCAAGTGCGACGGCCCATAGGGCAGGAGCCCGCTAGGGGGGTCAGGGGGCATGCTCCCCCTGAAATTTGTTTAATCTGGAAGCTCTGAAATGGCATTTCCTGCATTCTAGAGCTCAAAATGTATGGTAAAACAGATGGCAGGAACAAGCATCAGCAGCTTCACAGCTCTCTGTGAAAGTTTGTTAAATCGTGTATCCATCTCACTGATGATGCAGTCAAGACGTGGAATGGCAACTGTACGGCGATAATATTCTTCTGGCGTATCAGCGGGCTGATTTTGACGATGGATCTGGCGTTTGGCAATGCGTGGCAAAGACGGATCAACGTTTAGTTTCTCTGCGATGCGTTCGGCTTGTTTGTAGATCTTTTTGAAACCTTCTTCAACGTTGTCATGTGTCGCTTTCATATCAGACGCGGTTTCATCAATCAACTGGTAAGCTTTTACAATGTCTATTGTTCGACCCTGAATGTAGACGGTAACACCGTGAAGAGGGTGCAACAGGTAATACAGCGACACCAGACCAATAATAAATCCGAAATCCGTCACAGCTTTAACGTGAGCAATTGCATCTTTCTTTGATTCCGAGTCCCAGCCTTCCGTAATCGCCTTATCAAAATCATCCATGTCCGGGTGAGTACCACTGATGATATCAAAGCACTCTACCAGGAATGGTAGGGCCAGGTAGAAATGCTCATAAGCGGTATCGCGCTCCGACCAACGGGTCTTGCACATGCCAATTATCACTTTTCTAGTGGTGGCATTGTGAACGTGATGTTTTTCCGCTATCATTTCTATGAGCCTTTCCCGTTTTGGAGAGTAGTTGAAGAAGATAGCTACATCCTTCATGGTAGCAATCACATGCTGTATGTTATTAGCTTTACAGCTAGCGGTAATGGAAAGATTAAGAATATGTCCATTGCAATGGGTATATGGAGCATTTGGTGTATGCTGTGAAATGATTCCAGATACGCCTTTCTTTTCGCTAGACATGTTTGAGGCACCATTATAACACTGTCCCTGAAGCTGATGAATATCCAAACCAACGTTTTTATGGAACTCCAGGATGGCATTAGCGATAGCTTCGCCAGTAATTCTATGAACTCAACGAACTCCTCTCGTATCTGTTTCTCTTCATCTACAAAGCGATAGCAAACTGATAGAATTTCATCATTGCTTGATGTTACCTCATCCACCATTACAGTGTGAAAACCTGATTTCTTAATCTCTGTAATAATATCTGCTTGGATGATGGAGTGGCCAATCAAATGAATCATCTCATTTTGTGACTGGTGATGATGATATGAAGCATTCCTTGAGATGGGTTTCATCATATGATCGTACACCATTAACTGAAAAAGGGGGTTCGTTCGCACCCCCTGAACCCCCCCTGGCGCCGCCCCTGTTGCTATTCCATTTGGTGGTCTCTTAATACAAGTTTGACTGTACCCATGTGTAGATGTACTTGAGATGAATAATCTAATAATTGGCACAGAGTTACTCATGCACTATAAGGTGTTCGACTGTACATGGGGGCCACACATGTTAAGAGGATTTAAAACACATGCCTTTAATATGTGCTGTAGATATATGTGCTGTAGATATACTCTCATAATATCTCATACATTGGTATACTTGTCTATACTTCATGCAGTAGATATACGATTATCTCATAACATCTCATACATTTGTATACTTGTCTATACTTCATGCAGTAGATATACGATTATCTCATAACATCTCATACATTTGTATACTTGTCTATAATTCATGCTGTATATATATGATTCTCTCATAACATCTCATACATTTGTATACATGGCTATACTTCATGCAGTAGGTATACGATTATCTCATAACATCTCATACATTTGTATACATGGCTATGCTTCATGCAGTAGGTATACGATTATCTCATAACATATCATACATTTGTATACATGGCTATACTTCATGCAGTAGGTATACAATTATCTCATAACATCTCATACATTTGTATACATGGCTATACTTCATGCAGTAGGTATACGATTATCTCATAACATATCATACATTTGTATACATGGCTATACTTCATGCAGTAGGTATACGATTCTCTCATAATATCTCATACATTTGTATACATGGCTATACTTCATGCAGTAGGTATACGATTCTCTCATAATATCTCATACATTTGTATACTTGTCTATACTTCATGCAGTAGATATACGATTATCTCATAACATCTCATACATTTGTATACTTGTCTATACTTCATGCAGTAGATATACGATTATCTCATAACATCTCATACATTTGTATACTTGTCTATAATTCATGCTGTATATATATGATTCTCTCATAACATCTCATACATTTGTATACATGGCTATACTTCATGCAGTAGGTATACGATTATCTCATAACATCTCATACATTTGTATACATGGCTATACTTCATGCAGTAGGTATACGATTATCTCATAACATATCATACATTTGTATACATGGCTATACTTCATGCAGTAGGTATACGATTCTCTCATAATATCTCATACATTTGTATACATGGCTATACTTCATGCAGTAGGTATACGATTCTCTCATAATATCTCATACATTTGTATACATGGCTATACTTCATGCAGTAGATATACGATTATCTCATAACATCTCATACATTTGTATACTTGTCTATACTTCATGCAGTAGATATACGATTATCTCATAACATCTCATACATTTGTATACTTGTCTATAATTCATGCTGTATATATATGATTCTCTCATAACATCTCATACATTTGTATACATGGCTATCCTTCATGCAGTAGGTATACGATTATCTCATAACATCTCATACATTTGTATACATGGCTATACTTCATGCAGTAGGTATACGATTATCTCATAACATATCATACATTTGTATACATGGCTATACTTCATGCAGTAGGTATACGATTCTCTTATAATATCTCATACATTTGTATACATGGCTATACTTCATGCAGTAGATATACGATTATCTCATAACATCTCATACATTTGTATACTTGTCTATACTTCATGCAGTAGATATACGATTATCTCATAACATCTCATACATTTGTATACTTGTCTATAATTCATGCTGTATATATATGATTCTCTCATAACATCTCATACATTTGTATACATGGCTATCCTTCATGCAGTAGGTATACGATTATCTCATAACATCTCATACATTTGTATACATGGCTATACTTCATGCAGTAGGTATACGATTATCTCATAACATATCATACATTTGTATACATGGCTATACTTCATGCAGTAGGTATACGATTATCTCATAACATATCATACATTTGTATACATGGCTATACTTCATGCAGTAGGTATACGATTCTCTTATAATATCTCATACATTTGTATACATGGCTATACTTCATGCAGTAGGTATACGATTATCTCATAACATCTCATACATTTGTATACTTGTCTATAATTCATGCTGTATATATATGATTCTCTCATAACATCTCATACATTTGTATACATGGCTATCCTTCATGCAGTAGGTATACGATTATCTCATAACATCTCATACATTTGTATACATGGCTATACTTCATGCAGTAGGTATACGATTATCTCATAACATATCATACATTTGTATACATGGCTATACTTCATGCAGTAGGTATACGATTCTCTTATAATATCTCATACATTTGTATACATGGCTATACTTCATGCAGTAGATATACGATTATCTCATAACATCTCATACATTTGTATACTTGTCTATACTTCATGCAGTAGATATACGATTATCTCATAACATCTCATACATTTGTATACTTGTCTATAATTCATGCTGTATATATATGATTCTCTCATAACATCTCATACATTTGTATACATGGCTATCCTTCATGCAGTAGGTATACGATTATCTCATAACATCTCATACATTTGTATACATGGCTATACTTCATGCAGTAGGTATACGATTATCTCATAACATATCATACATTTGTATACATGGCTATACTTCATGCAGTAGGTATACGATTATCTCATAACATATCATACATTTGTATACATGGCTATAACACATAACATATCATACATTTGTATACATGGCTATAACACATAACATATCATACATTTGTATACATGGCTATAACACATATCATATCATACATGATGTCATATAAACTGTGTTTGTGATGGCTCAATTGTTTGCTTACCGGGGTATGTGCAAATGAAAGGACTTTGTGTCTATATATGGGGAGGAAAGCTGGAAAACTATGTTTAATTCAGACATAAGGTTAACTTAAAATAACAATTCCAGATGTATTCAACTGATTATTGTAAAACCCAGTCATCGTCCGCCCCCTCACTATATTTAATATGTGATGGAAGTCATGCATATTATCTCTAATAAGTGTATTTTATGGGTGGAAATGTTACATTAACTACATGTATATATACTTTGCATGAGCAAACAAAGAAAGGTTACATTTGAATCATTATCAACTCGGATATCTACCATAGATATAAATAATAGCTACGGTGACATGTAAACATCTGTCTGTCATAAACTGTTTTGAAACTTGATTTTATATGAATGTGATTTTTTTTTTGGTGAAAGCTGAGACTTCATTTAGTAATTGTCATGTTTCAACCAATATATACAGACAATTTACAAACAATAACGGGACCTCCGTGGCCGAGTGGTTACGGTCATTGACTTCAAATCACTAGCCCCTCACCGCTGCTGGTTCGAATCCCACTGGGGTGTTAAATTATTTCATGTGAGGAAGCTTAGTATAATGCAACTTGCTTGCGTACGGTCAGTGGTTCTACCAGGGTTTACGTCCACACCTGTAATACTGCTCGGAGGAGCACCCAGGGTCTTCGTCCACCAATAATAGCTGGAAAGCCGCCATATGACTTAAGCTGTTGGTGTGTCGTTAACCCTTTCAACACCACAGACCTCTAAATAGGCTTACAAAAAGTGTAGATCCAGATGAGCCGGCTCGTGATGAGCCGTCTCATCAGGATCTGCACTTTTTGCCAGTGATATGACTATTTTTAGACATAATTACCCATTTTGATAAATGAACTTGTCCAAATGTGATTTTCTGATTCATTTATTGGTTTATGAATATCATGGACCAGTCCATGTGAGTTACTTGGTGTTGAATGGGTTAAGCTACAAAAAACTAACACTAAAATTAATACAGATTCTCAATATACACTGCAGCAGTAATGTATTTTTGAGACGTGTGTATGTATGTCATTCAACACAATGTATTCAAGTGATGCTGTAATAAATTCATAAATAAAAAGTAAAGTAAAGTGTTTGTTTATTATAGTGTCACTGTCACCCCTATTTAAAGAGCCAGCCATTTCTGACTTATGAGACACGTCTTTTTCATGAACATCAGTACTTCCCGAATCCTATACTTGTATGCCAGGCGTCAGGCTGGTAGGCAATCGGTAACCATTATTTAACTAGCTGGCGGCTCACCAACCGGCCATATCAGAACGAACCCCTGACGAGATTCGAACTTTCGACCTCCCGCTCCGTAGGCGGACGCCTTATCCACTAGGCCAATAAGTATTCTACATGTACTGGAAAACCTGTGTGGAGGTTATAAAACCGTTCTCAAATCTCAAAATCAATCTTAAGTGATATTCTGGATACCGTTCAAACGGTATCTGCAAAGAACATAGAACCAGATCAACCGCCACGGAACGAGCCATCTGATCAGGATCTATGCTGTTTGCTATTCAGATGATCTTGCTAAGACACTTGGCTATGCAGCAAACAACATAGATCCTGATCAGCATGCAGTGTCACGCTGCGGCTGATCTGGATCTATGTTGTTTGCAAAAGCCTTTAAATATATCCAGAATGAAATGGGTTAACTGAACCAATCAGAAGCTTGAGATTGGAGGAAAGTTTTATAACCTCCAGGCCTGGACATTATCCATTTCATACCATTCACTATGTACAATGTACTCACTGGCCTTGTGTTGAGGTTGATGGAAATTTTATGAATATATGAATATCATTAATAATTTTGTGATACTAGTATGCAATCAGCTGTTCGTGATAGTAAATAAATTAATGACTGAACTGTTTTATTGAGTTTAAATAGATCATGTCACTGTGCTGTGTGTTCATGTTGTTACAAATTAATTTATCGCTAATTGCATGCCACCAATGCAGAACATGCAATACCAGTAAAAATCTGTACCTTGGGGATGTTCCTTTAACCCGTAGCCTATCTAATAAATTGGACGGAATGTGCAAACAGCATAGATCCAGATCAGCCGCGGCGTAGCGCCAGGTCTGATCAGGATCTATGTTGTTTGCTAGTCGGAGAAGTGTTTTAGATGCACTATCGAAATAGCATACAGCATAGAGCCTAATCAGACGGAACATTCTGTGCCGCCTGACCTGGCTCTATACTGTTTGCAAAAGCGCTTTTAGTTGTGATTGGCAGGTTATGGGTTAAACTTGTTAAGGTAACCCGAGTGAGAGAAACATGCAGCCAGTCCTGAATGACTCGAATCCAGGGCCTTTAGCTTACAGGGCGATTCCTCTAGATGCCGACTGAGCTAACCGGGTTAATATACGCACATTTACATTATTTTGTCCAGATAGCGTGTCATTATGTCAGTAATGATTGCGACTGTTGGGTACTGATTGCAAGACTGATACTGCATTCATTAACCCATTCATCACCAAGTAACTCACATGGACTGGTCCATGATATTCATAAACCAATAAATGAATCAGAAAATCACATTTGGACAAGTTCATTTATCAAAATGGGTAATTATGTCTAAAAATAGTCATATCACTGGCAAAAAGTGCAGATCCTGATGAGCCGGCTCGTCACGAGCCGGCTCATCTGGATCTACACTTTTTGTAAGCCTATTTAGAGGTCTGTGGTGTTGAAAAGGTTAAGCATCATGTTGTACAGAGCAGGAAAATGAAAGAAATATAAATAAATACTTTGTACAGGTTTTATGGTGCATCTTAGTTATTTTTTAAAAAATTAAATTTATTTTATGTGAAAATTTATCCTTAGTAACTTAAAAATTACAATTTACAAACTTATTGATGATTGCTTGAAACCATTCAACACCTAGTAACTGACATGAACTCATGCATGATATTATTAAACCAATAAAATAATAATAAAATTACATTTGGACCAGTTCATTTATCAAAATGGGTAATTTTGTCTAAAAATAATATTATTACTGGCAAAAAGTGCAGATCCTGGTGAGACGGGTCTGGATCTACACTTTGTGTAGGCCTATTTAGAGATCTGTAGTGTTGAAAGGTTAAACCGACATTGCATTGCAATAAGTAAACAAATGCACATTTTCACGTACAAATACAGGGATCATTCTAGAGGGCGATGTGGGCGAAATTGTCGCCCTAGGGACCCTGACTTCGCCCTCGGGGGCCCCATTTCTCCCTAAAAAAAAATACAAGATTTTCAAACAAAATGTTGTCTAGTAAGATACACTGGCCCATTATAAAGCACTCCTTCTATTCAAATGTTGTATTTAATGGTTGTACTGTGCATTTTAACCCTATTTTGCAGGAGTATATTAAAGAACACCATTTAAGGAAGCGATCAAGCGTTTTTCACACTTCTCCCAAAAATTCTGACCTAGAATGAACCCTGCAAATAGCATTGCTATAGTACACATTTGTCCGAAATAATTTGAGTTAATTTTCATCAGTAAATGAGGTTTAAGCGATCTACAAATTTGCAAACGTGAAAGTAGGAATTTCCGAAACGGTTAGCATGATCTGGAAGGGACATTTGCTTATTGCTCTATCCTGCTATAGAGCGGAGATAGTCTTGTGATACTACCGTTTATGTAGGTCATTATCAGATTACTTGAAAATAATTATTTGCAGGTGCAAAGGGGAGATAGTAGGTCATTATCAGATTACTTGAAAATAATTATGTGCAGGTGCAAAGGGGTAGATAGTAGGTCATTATCAGATTACTTGAAAATAATTATGTGCAGGTGCAAAGGGGTAGATAGTAGGTCATTATCAGATTACTTGAAAATAATTATGTGCAGGTGCAAAGGGGTAGATAGTAGGTCATTATCAGATTACTTGAAAATAATTATGTGCAGGTGCAAAGGGGTAGATAGTAGGTCATTATCAGATTACTTGAAAATAATTATGTGCAGGTGCAAAGGGGTAGATAGTAGGTCATTATCAGATTACTTGAAAATAATTATGTGCAGGTGCAAAGGGGTAGATAGTAGGTCATTATCAGATTACTTGAAAATAATTATGTGCAGGTGCAAAGGGGTAGATAGTAGGTCATTATCAGATTACTTGAAAATAATTATGTGCAGGTGCAAAGGGGTAGATAGTAGGTCATTATCAGATTACTTGAAAATAATTATGTGCAGGTGCAAAGGGGTAGATAGTAGGTCATTATCAGATTAGTTCGAAAATAATTATGTGCAGGTGCAAAGGGGTAGATAGTAGGTCATTATCAGATTAGTTCGAAAATAATTATGTGCAGGTGCAAAGGGGGAGATAGTAGGTTATTATCAGATTAGTTTGAAAATAATTACGTGCAGGTGCAAAGGGGGGAGATAGTAGGTCATTATCAGATTAGTTCGAAAATAATTATGTGCAGGTGCAAAGGGGGAGATAGAGCAGTAGATTTGATCTCTTTGTGATCATTGATGGCACATCTATATGTGTAGCCGCCCTGGGTGCCAGTCTGTCGATATTTCACTGTTTAACTTCTGGCAAAATGACAGTCTGGGGAAACTTGATTTCCGTAACTTCTGGCAAAATGACAGCCTGGGGAAACTTGATTTCCGATCGTAGCACCATCTACTTATGGCAACTCTTCTCTACAAGATAATATCGCTAAATATAGAAACGGAATTCTATCGGAAATCGCCGAACAGGCATATTAGTATACACGATCATTTCCAAATATACACGAATGCTCCCGTAGACTCATTTACATTGCAAACATATAATTTCCTGTTTCTGTGTTATATCGATGAGATGGCGGATTTTAAATATTACGTTTAGATGGTAATGGGTCGATTCGGCGTAATTGAACTAAGGACGACTTTATATTGAGTAAATATGTCAAATGAGACGCACATTGTACTAAAACTACTTATCGTTCCGTTGACCCGTAAAACATGGCGGCCAATTATAAAGTTTTATCAACAATGCAGTGCCTCGCTTTCGATTCAAGTATGTCATTAATTAAGTCACATGCTAATGGGCCTATTAATAGGATTAATGCAAGTCAATAATTACACAGACAATCCCCCAAGTTTCCCCAGGCGTTGATATGATCAGAAACTCAATACGGCCCAATTAATAGTCTCGGTGTTAAAATATATTTATTTGACTGACACATTTTTCCAGGCTACCCAGGCTACTATATGTGCTGTGTCACACATTATTATAGGGCTTGTTTCTAAAAATTGTGTTATATCAGCAAACGTCGTATACGACGTTTTTTGTTTGTTTATTAGTTAAAATACCCAGTCTCTGATATATATATTTATAGATATTTTCCTTTTTTACTGATTTAGTGTCGCTTTAAGTAAACATCTAAAATGGCAGGGTCTTTTAGAAATATTAATTTTGAGAGTATATAATATATTATAACGGGATGGGCCGGCAAAACTTGATCACAATAATCAATCGGACGTCATCAATACTCTGTACAATATTAACTCTTTGCCTTCTGAGTAAATAAATTCACATTTGCAAACAACATAGATCTAGATCAGTCAGGAACTTTATTTATTTTACAACGATTGCGAAGCAAGTTTTAACAACTTATATTAATCACTCTCGTTGGCTAGGATGAAAGCGTATAATTATGTGGTCATTCGTGTGGGAGGAAACCGGAGTACACAGAGAAAACCCACCTGTCCGATCTGGCGAACACCATACCATCTCACATACTTCCCGGTTCGAGGATCGAACCCTGGTTGCATTTGTGAGAAGCGGACGTGCTAACCACTGCGCTAATCGGACTTTAAATAAATATTCCATTTGTTACTATTTCAGCTTGGTATAGTGAGCATGTTGATCATTGCATTCCTTACCGATCATTGCTGCCATCTGATTGTGAAAACCAAACATCATGGTATTGGACAAATCATCGAGAAACGTAGAAGTGGAATGCCGTATAACCGTCCAGGAAAACATAGCACTTACAGAAGTAACAACACTACCTCTCGATCGGATTCCGGAGTCGATGACGAAGATACCGTTGCTGAGAGTGATCCTTGTTTCGAAGTGTCACCAAATGCACAAACAACTGATTCTGATAGCGAAGATGACAGTGACTACGCGGTAGTCACGCACTCCGATATGGAACATATAATAAAAAACACAAGTTACGGAGATGTAGGTCAACTGGCTTTTGGAAGTGTAGGTGTTGGTGTGGTAAATTTTTGTATTGCCCTTACACAGTTTGGCTTCTGCGTGAACTATTTCATATTCATAGGAAACACTGTTCATTCCCTCTTCCCTGTGAATTTATGCTACACTGAAGAAAAGAATCATACAAGAATTTGTGAAACATTAAGTGATCTTAATGCGAAGAACAGCAATCTCTCATTTCCACTGCCAGTGTCATTAGCAAAACGTGACTACGCAACTGATTACTCAACTGTGTTACCAAACATAACAACCCTTTTACCGGACATTTCAACTGTGTTACCGAACATAACAACCCTTTTACCAGACATTTCAACTGTGTTACCGAACATAACAACCCTTTTACCGAACATTTCAACTGTGTTACCAAACATTAGTACATTAGTTCCAAATACAACGTTGACACCGAACACAACATCTGTGCCTATGACAAATTTAACCGTTCCAATGAGCTTAATCTGGGATTTAGAATTCACAGCTCCAGACCTGAAATTATTTGTAGCCTCTCCGGTGCTCATTTTCATCTTGTTTGCATTAATTCGGAATGTTCGCTACCTTGGAGTGATTAGTGTCATAGCCAACATTTCAATTCTGTTTGGATGCGTGTCTGTGACAATCTTCATACTAATAGGTTAGTCTGTTTAACTAGCATGTGTCTGTGACAATCTTCATACTAATAGGTTAGTCTGTTTAACTAGCATGTGTCTGTGACAATCTTCATACTAATTGGTTAGTCTGTTTAACTAGCACGTGTCTGTGACAATCTTCATACTAATAGGTTAGTCTGTTTAACCCTTTCCTTCATAGAGATTTAGGTTAATATATTATTATATCTCCATGCAAACGACAGCCATTTAGCTATCATGCAGTGGATAAGTAGTCGCCCACATCCATAGATATTACTGGGACTACATGGGATTCTGGCCTTTATTATGAACATTGGTTTGGCTACTACATTGTTAATGTCGTATTGGTAATGGCGTCAAGAGGTGCTTCTATGAGGGAAATGGTTAACTAGCACTCTGTCAGTTAGATTTATTACAATGATTGTTCGTACTAGTGTATAGATTTAGTAGTTATAATTACATACAGTCAAACCTGTCTTAAGCAGCCAGCCAATGGAATCACAGAAAGTGGCTGCATAGCACAGGTGGCTGTTTAATAGAGGTAAAATGTATGATAAAGTCAAGTATTGGGATGGCTGCTTAATAGAGATGACCACTAATACAGGTTTGACTATATATATATTTGACTACATACAGGTTATGTTTAATGTCATGTCTACTCCATTTCTCTCATCATCACTGATGGTCACGGGTTCGATCCCCGCTTAGGCCGTGTCTCATTTATATGAAAAAGTTGGCAGTTTCTTACGGAGGTTGGTGCACCCAAGTACTGGTTAACCGCTGGAGCTTGCCCAGGAAAGGTGTTGTTAAGTAAACTGCCCGCTGGCGATATAGCCCGAAATGGTGCTGATGCAGGCGTAAAACCCGAAATATAACATATAACTCCATTTCTCTTAGTCCATTTCACTGATAATTTGTACCGGTTACATAATTATTCACAATAATATTGTATTGAGGTTATGCACAAACACAAGTATTAGCTGAGTTCACACTTGGACTGTGAGAGTCATATGTTGTATTTGCTCAATATATCTTAAACCAGTTGAGGCATTTTGAAATAAAGTAACCTGAAACGATGACAGTACTGCCACTTTCAGATGTGTTGGGTCAAGGTCAGGCCTGAGATCAAGTCATTTGCACACTATTAGTGTATTCATGCCATTTCTCTAAAACTACTTTGATATAATTGGGCTTTTATCCTCACTATATTGAGATAATATGCAGACTGCCAGGTAAGTTCATGGTCAAAATAACATCTAGAGGTTATACAATCAAACCTGTGTTAGTGGTCACCTCTATAAAGCAGCCAACCTGTATTAAGCAGCCAACCTGTATTAAACCATTTCATTCTGGATACCGTTCAAACAGTATAAAATTTGCAAACAACATACAGCCAGATCAGCCACCATGGAATGTGCCGTCTGATCAGGCTCTATGCTGTTTGCTATTCAGATGATCTTGCTAAGACACTTGGGTATGTAGCAAACAACATAGATCCTGATCAGCTCGCAGCATCACGCTGCGGCTGATCTGGATCTATGTTGTTTGCAAAAGCCTTTAAATGTATCCAGAATGAAATGGGTTAAGCAGCCAACCTGTATTAAGCAGCCAGTTTCAGTTTCTCAAATATGTTATTTCAGTATACACTTGACCTCTATTAAGCAGCCGCCTGTGCTAATCAGCCAGTGTTTGTGATTCCCTTGGCTGGTTGCTTAAGACTGTTTGACTGTATACACAATGTTTGTGTCCCATACATATCTCTAAGACTGATATCTGCAGTGCAACAGCAAAGTCAATTCAATGTCATACTTGGGGGAGGTGAGTATTTGGTTTAACGGCGCATCAGCACAGTTCAGGCTATATCGCGCCGGGGGGGGCTTGTTGGAGGTCAAATGTCATATGCACAATATTTCGTAACAGTGTACTCCTTATCTGTGAAACCACCAAATGTCTCTGGGGAATTTCCAATTAAATAGCTTATACAGATGGATATGTAGTCCAGTGATTAACACTATGGACTGGGAATCCAGGGATTGCAGGTTCATCTTTCAGAGGGGACTTTAAACCGAGGTCTCATGTCGGTGCTGCACACCATGCACGTAAAAGAACCAGAGGAGACTCTGGAATGGATCTCTGTCTGTATCATTGCACTATCCTCCAAAAATCTAAAATGACTAATCTCTTCAGGAGGTGTCGCTCATATGGGCAACCGGTAGTGACGATAAATAAACGTAACACACTAATTCTAAATTGCTTAAATGTTGACCAAATCAAGTTATTGTGCAGAATGTGACTTACAAGCAGGTGCAGCTGAAAAAAAGAGTTTAGACTTAAACTCAATAAGCTATAATGTTTAGATATAATCTTTTATTCATTCCCCTAGAAATCTCCCAGAATAATTCTTTTCCGTGGAATCTTTGAATATATCTGTAGTTTACCTTTAGTGGAAGTCATGATAGCGCAGTGGTAGAGCATTCGCTTTCGGTTTGAAAGGCCCGGAGTTTGCGCCACGCTGGAGCCGTTATGATTGTGCCCTTCCTCGTGGCGATAGATTTCATCAGGAATGAGGTCTGAAGAGTGATAAATATAAGTTGTAAGAACATGTTTCGCAATCAAGCTAAAATAAATTTGTCTAAGCTAACTTTAGTATGTCTGTGGTTAACAGTATATATACTTACATAAGATTTGATATTTGCAGGCTTCAAGGTGCATGAGTCTATTGTGTACTTCCGTATTGAAGGGTTTCCATTATTCTTTGGAATGGTGACAGGTGCTTTTGAAGGAATTGGGCTGGTAAGTGAGTCATTTAGTAGACACAGTCTGAAGGAATTGGACTGGTTAGTGAATCATTGAGTAGACACATTCTGAAGGAATTGGACTGGTAAGTGAATCATTGAGTAGACACAGTATGAAGGAATTGGACTGGTTAATGAATCATTGAGTAGACACAGTCTGAAGGTATTGGACTGGTTAGTGAATTATTGAGTAGACACTTTCTGGAGGAATTGGACTGGTTAGTGAATTATTGAGTAGACACATTCTGGAGGAATTGTATTGACATTTGATACAAGTAGAATCTAGTCACAGGGTCAGTCTATACCTCAATACAGCTAGGAAAGTCGGTTTATAACCAATAACCTGTATGTGTATTGTATAATTTGTATTGACATTTGATACAAGTAGAATCTAGTCACAGGGTCAGTCTATACCTCAATACAGCTAGGAAAGTCAGTGCATAACCTACTATGTGTATTTAGTTTATACAAATTTATTTTAGCTTGATTGCGAAACAAGTACTTACAACTTATATTAATCACGCTCGAGACCTCATTCCTGATGGAATCCATCGCCACGAGGGAGAGAGGAGGCAACGTGGAATTTAAATGCCTTGCCTAAGGGCATAATCGTAATGGCTCCAGCTGGGCTCGAACTCTGGACCTTTCGCACCTGAAGCGAACGTGCATCCACTGCGCTATCACGACTTCCAATGTGTATATTTGTATTGACAGGTGATTCCAGTGGAGTCGAGTATGGTCGGAAACAGACATTTGTTCTCCATGTTTCTTCATGGTGCCATTCTGTTCCTTACCATTGTGCTTGGGTTCTTTGGTGTGCTGGGTTATCTCCGGTATGGGACAGACGTACACCAGATGTTAAACAAGAACCTTCCACCAGGGAACCCTATTTCGATGGCTGTCAATATTGGTATATGTCTGGGAATCTTACTCACATTTCCACTACAAATATTCCCAGTTATAGAAATTCTGGAAAGTTACCTATTCTGTGAAGGTAAGCTGGTTTTTTATGCCCTCAGTCCTGTTTATTTTATTTTTTACGTTTATTTATCGTCGTTACCGGTTGCCCATATGAGCGACGCCTCCTGAAGAGATTAGTTATTTTAGAGTTTGGAGGATAGTGCAATGATACAGACAGAGACCCATTCCAGAATCTCCTCTGGTTCTTTTACGTGCACGGTGTAAAGCACCGACACGAGACCTCGGTTTAACGTCCCATCTGAAAGACTTAATTTTATTAGGATCAGACGGGGGATCGAACCTGCGATCCCTGGATTACCAGTCCAGCGTGTTACCACTGGACTACAGATCAGTCCTGTAGAGCCGGGAGCCATAATAGCACATGTATTACATGATTGCACACTTTTCGGTGGTAACCACAGAAAGTATTTAATGAAATAATTGACATTTGAATATTTACCCCCAAAGTCTCTACATGCATATGTTACTTACAACTCCGAAGTTCCTGTCTTCAACATCTGGTAGTGCCACAGCAATGATCAAAATTGCAGTAGGAAAAAATAAATTTTAATTAATTTAATACATATGAAGCTAAAAAAACACCAGTACATATTATTAACATACAGTGTACATCCGATATGTCAAATTCCGTCGGACCGAACAACATACTTTGACATAACTGAAGTTCGACATAACGAAATTCGATATACTAGTAAACAGAGCCAGTTATATGTAAAATGATAGTGTCTGAAACGAGACTTTGATCCGACTTCGAGATAACCGGAGAATTGACCAGTCGCGAGATGACCTTTCGCTCCGCCCCTAACATCACGTGACCCTGTAACGCAAAACCTCCGACAAACAAATTCCAAAATGGCGGACGCACTTAGATTGAATGATTTACCATATGACTTTGGGGAGTATTTTCTACCATATAGAACTTCTTTGCATCAAAGAGTTCAGGCTAAGAAGTTTGCAAACGAATCGTATATTAGTTCTGTAAAACTTTATCGTGCTGAAAATCTGGATGTAGAAGTTAAAGCCGCCGTGTTCCGCAGTCAACGAAAGAACGACAATGGCCATCGCGTCAATATAGTCGTCGGACAGCAACAGGTTACAGATGCATTCTGCAGTTGTAAAGCAGGGTAAGTACCGCAACATGTTATATATATTGATATAGTGTTCAAGTTACTATTTGATTTCACCGATTAAGTGGTATCCTAAAGGAGACGGCGAAACCGCTACTAGTTCTAACCACAGGCACCAGACACAAATTTTTTATTTTATTTTTGGCCTATGGTCATATAGTAAGTAATATATAATATATTACTTACTATATGACCATAGGCCAAAAATATTTTTTTGTTTTTTTGTGTCTGGTGCCTGTGGTTCTAACCACTGACTGGTAAACAAAATGGCGGCATGTGTAAACATTGCATTTGATGATTCGTAGAACAGACGCTTCATCACTTTGTTCTTAAATTGACGCAATATTGAACTTGTTGATGGTTACATTTCATCAATTGTCATAACATTCAACATGTTGATGGTACAGACAATAATGTTTTTGATTACAAAAACCTAAATGGTCTGCATTTATTCTATTTTCAGGGCTTCTGGTGAATGTGCCCATGTTCTGGCTGTTGTATTGAAGCTGACGGATTGGATCCTTGAAGGTCTAGCAGATATACCAAGCCAACCTGCCTGTACTTCCATGCCACAACGGTGGGACAAACCAAGAAGTATAAAGATCGAGCCTGAACCCGTCAGCACCATGGTAATTGCCAAACCAGGAAACTCGACTCGAAAAAAGAGACCGCTTACTGCAGACTTCCAAGACACTAGGTACATTCTATTTTCCACCAATGTCAAACCGCTTGACCTGGGACAGGCCTAACTGCTTCGGTACCATTAAAACCAATACCAAGCAAATATGGTGCCCTGCTCAAGGACATATTTGCAATGATCGACCATGGAACCCTGTGTAAAGTGTGTTGCATCCGTGGTCCAGTGGTAGAGCGTCGGATTTGGAATTGATCGGTCCCTGTTAGATATTCGGTCAGGCCACATATGTAGTGTCATTGAGCATGGCACCTCACACACATTGCTTAGTACTGGTTAATCACTTAGACATGTTTTCCTGGGCAAGCTTAGCCGACCTATGTCCCCGCAAGGGGTTTGACATTAATGGAACATACATGCATACATTAGGACACTGTACATAAATACCAAGATGTATATGTGGGAAATAGATTTAATGAAGATAAAAGATAATGCATGCACAAACAAATAAAACGAAACTACTATACATGTTTTATGCTGTATTGTTTTACATGTTTTATGCTGTATTGTTTTACATGTTTTATGCTGTATTGTTTTACATGTTTTATGCTGTATTGTTTTACATGTTTTATGCTGTATTGTTTTACATGTTTTATGCTGTATTGTTTTACATTTATGCTGTATTGTTTTACATGTTTTATGCTGTATTGTTTTACATGTTTTATGCTGTATTGTTTTACATGTTTTATGCTGTATTGTTTTACATGTTTTATGCTGTATTGTTTACATGTTTTATGCTGTATTGTTTACATGTTTTATGCTGTATTGTTTTACATGTTTTATGCTGTATTGTTTTACATGTTTTATGCTGTATTGACAACATTTTACATGTTTTATGCTGTATTGTTTTACATGTTTTATGCTGTATTGTTTTACATGTACACATGTTTTATGCTGTATTGTTTTACATGTTTATGCTGTATTGTTTTACATGTTTTATGCTGTATTGTTTTACATGTTTTATGCTGTATTGTTTTACATGTTTTATGCTGTATTGTTTTACATGTTTTATGCTGTATTGTTTTACATGTTTTATGCTGTATTGTTTTACATGTTTTATGCTGTATTGTTTTACATGTTTTATGCTGTATTGTTTTACATGTTTTATGCTGTATTGTTTTACATGTTTTTATGCTGTATTGTTTTACATGTTTTATGCTGTATTGTTTTACATGTTTTATGCTGTATTGTTTTACATGTTTTATGCTGTATTGACAACAACATTTATGCTGTATTGTTTTACATGTTTTATGCTGTATTGTTTTACATGTTTTATGCTGTATTGTTTTACATGTTTTATGCTGTATGTTTTACATGACAACAACAACATTTTATGCTGTATTGTTTTACATGTTTTATGCTGTATTGTTTTACATGTTTTATGCTGTATTGTTTTACATGTTTTATGCTGTATTGTTTTACATGTTTTATGCTGTATTGTTTTACATGTTTTATGCTGTATTGTTTTACATGTTTTATGCTGTATTGTTTTACATGTTTTATGCTGTATTGTTTTACATGTTTTATGCTGTATTGTTTTACATGTTTTATGCTGTATTGTACAACAACAACATTTTATGCTGTATTGTTTTACATGTTTTATGCTGTATTGTTTTACATGTTTTATGCTGTATTGTTTTACATGTTTTATGCTGTATTGTTTTACATGTTTTATGCTGTATTGTTTTACATGTTTTATGCTGTATTGTTTTACATGTTTTATGCTGTATTGTTTTACATGTTTTATGCTGTATTGTTTTACATGTTTTATGCTGTATTGTTTTACATGTTTTATGCTGTATTGTTTTACATGTTTTATGCTGTATTGTTTTACATGTTTTATGCTGTATTGTTTTACATGTTTTATGCTGTATTTTTACATGTTTTATGCTGTATTGTTTTACAT
Source organism: Archivesica marissinica (assembly GCA_014843695.1). Classification (NCBI taxonomy): domain Eukaryota; kingdom Metazoa; phylum Mollusca; class Bivalvia; order Venerida; family Vesicomyidae; genus Archivesica; species Archivesica marissinica. The sequence continues at coordinate 84,099,604 of CM026390.1, read as the reverse complement.
GTTTTATGCTGTATTGTTTACATGTTTTATGCTGTATTGTTTTACATGTTTTATGCTGTATTGTTTTACATGTTTTATGCTGTATTGTTTTACATGTTTTATGCTGTATTGTTTTACATGTTTTATGCTGTATGTTTTACATGTTTTATGCTGTATTGTTTTACATGTTTTATGCTGTATTGTTTTACATGTTTTATGCTGTATTGTTTTACATGTTTTATGCTGTATTGTTTTACATGTTTATGCTGTATTGTTTTACATGTTTATGCTGTATGTTTTACATGTTTTATGCTGTATTGTTTTACATGTTTTATGCTGTATTGTTTTACATGTTTTATGCTGTATTGTTTTACATGTTTTATGCTGTATTGTTTTACATGTTTTATGCTGTATTGTTTTACATGTTTTATGCTGTATTGTTTTACATGTTTTATGCTGTATTGTTTACATGTTTTATGCTGTATTGTTTTACATGTTTTATGCTGTATTGTTTTACATGTTTTATGCTGTATTGTTTTACATGTTTTATGCTGTATTGTTTTACATGTTTTATGCTGTATTGTACAACAACAACAACAACATTTACATGTTTTATGCTGTATTGTTTTACATGTTTTATGCTGTATTGTTTTACATGTTTTATGCTGTATTGTTTTACATGTTTTATGCTGTATTGTTTTACATGTTTTATGCTGTATGTTTTACATGTTTTATGCTGTATTGTTTTACATGTTTTATGCTGTATTGTTTTACATGTTTTATGCTGTATTGTTTTACATGTTTTATGCTGTATTGTTTTACATGTTTATGCTGTATTGACAACAACAACAACAACAACAACAACAACATTTTATGCTGTATTGTTTTACATGTTTTATGCTGTATTGTTTTACATGTTTTATGCTGTATTGTTTTACATGTTTTATGCTGTATTGTTTTACATGTTTTATGCTGTATTGTTTTACATGTTTATGCTGTATTGTTTTACATGTTTTATGCTGTATTGTTTTACATGTTTATGCTGTATTTTTACATGTTTTATGCTGTATTGTTTTACATGTTTTATGCTGTATTGTTTTACATGTTTTATGCTGTATTGTTTTACATGTTTTATGCTGTATTTTTTACATGTTTTATGCTGTATTGTTTTACATGTTTTATGCTGTATTGTTTTACATGTTTTATGCTGTATTGTTTTACATGTTTTATGCTGTATTGTTTTACATGTTTTATGCTGTATTGTTTTACATGTTTTATGCTGTATTGTTTTACATGTTTTATGCTGTATTGTTTTACATGTTTTATGCTGTATTGTTTTACATGTTTTATGCTGTATTGTTTTACATGTTTTATGCTGTATTGTTTTACATGTTTTATGCTGTATTGTTTTAATCATGTTACAAATTTATATGTGTAAAATAGCAAACAATGACACACACATGTTTTTCTATTTTCAGGAAAATACAGGTACTTGAAAGTGACCTACTGTTTTTGAAGTCCCTAAGCCCAAGCCCAATATCGTACCTAGCTAGCCAGCCCTACATGACAGTGATGACTGAACATGGAGCTCAGAACGTTGGCAGTGCATTAGCGTATCAGGTTAGTCTTGAATGAGAAGGGGCATAAAATTAGTCAAAAAACAGCAACAAAACCAAATCTGGTTTACACAGGGAAATAAACTTAGATCAATTCTATTATCTACAATCTTGAATTTATTCGCTCTAGAGATAGCTCTTTCCACATGCACACGGTGCTTAGCGATTTTCTTTGTAAGGGATACATCTCCGACTGGCATTTGTACAGAGCTCGATGCAAATGGTGGAATGTACAGCTTAAGTCCAAGATTTTCAATTTCTTCCTGTATTAGAAACCCTTTGTCTACCATGACACCATCTCCTTTATTCATTTTACCCGCAATCGAACAACCGTTGTAAGAGCACTAATAATCCACTTTTAGTTGTTATATCTTTGTCCGATATACATCTGGAAAACAACATACCGTAGATATAAATGTGAATGAACCTCTAGAGTCAATGCCTACTAGCCCTTTCAATGTAGTTGCCGACTTGTAGTCAGAGTAACACTGACTTTGTGATCTCAGTGAACTGGGACGTTCCATTTTAATCTCTGTCCCGTCTAAAATGATCAATGTGTCTGGAAAATCCTCCTTAAACCTACTTGGCATTTTTGACTTTAGTATGTCTCTGTCTGGCCATATGGAGACGGAACCAAATCTAAAATACATGTAATTAATCCAGGTACGGAAAAGCAGACCAGCATCTTGATTAGAAATTTGAAAAAGATTTGCCAAGTGCTTAAAGTCTAAGTTAAGCCTAAGTTTGACCAATGTTAGAAGAAGCTGATCCTCCAGTTTGATGTCTCTGATGCTTGATATTGTTCTTGAGAAGTTCACAGGGCATTCAAATTTGTTAGGAACAAGAAATTTAAAAATATTCATGAACTGTAAAAATATAAATCCTGTATAGTATTTAAAGTTATCCTTTATACGGCTGTCTCTGACTGCTTCTACAGTAAATGTTCTTGCACGTCTTTCAGAGATTACTGATTTCGATTTACTTCTGTCCTTTAGAGTAGCATTGTCCCTGCGAAGTTCTTCATTTAACAACACCTGCTTGGATAATTGCTGTTGTAGCATCTTGTTCTCTGCTACTAAGGCCAATATATCCAGGGCAGACAACTCTGAAATGTAAGAAACAGATGTATGTTGTTGTAATGAATTGATTTCTCTCTTTCAGTTGCCGCTATTGCAGCCAGTAGGACCCTCGCGGGAAAGTACACCATGTGGTAACCTTACATTTCCATACAAAACGGACATTACAAATGTACCACAACTCACAGAGAACAACCTATCAGAGGTTAAATTAAGCATGGAGGATGCTGAAAACATCGAACAGAATACAAGGGATCAGGCAAATAACAATCTATGGCACAAAGAAAGATCAAAACGTGTGACTGCTTCAAACTTTGGCCGATTCATAATTCGGAAATCAGCAGTAACACAAAAATTTGTTGACAGTGTGTTAAGATCGAAATCATTTACTAGTGCAGCAACTAGCTATGGGACTGCTAATGAAAAAGTGCCATGGAACATGTACAGAAAAAGAACCAACAATCATGTACACGACTGCGGATTAGTAATACATCCAGATTTTCCGTATATTGGTGCGTCACCTGATGGCAAAGTGTGTGAAAACGGTCATGTAGGGATTCTTGAAATCAAGTGCCCATTCTCAATAAGAGATTCTACTATATTAGAAGCTATGGCAGATGAAAACAAACGAAAGAAATTATGCGTTGAAAAGGTGGGGGGTAATATCAGCTTAAAGGAAACACATCCCTACTGGTACCAAGTACAAGGGCAACTGTTGGTGACTGGTGTCCAGTTTTGTGACTTTGTGGTGTACACCCGACAAGACTTGTTTATTCAACGCATTGTGCCAGACAAGAAAGTTATGGAGGCAATACTGTGCAGAATGAGCGAGATATACACTGATTTTCTGTCGACATGAGATATTAACTGTGTATACCTTTAGGTGTGTCGACATAAGATATTAACTGTGTATACCTTTAGGTGTGTCGGTGGTCATATTATTACTGTCGAAGGCTGGTGTGGACATGAGATATTAACTGTAACAGTATACCTTTAGGTGTGTCGGTGGTCATATTATTACTGTCGAAGGCTGGTGTGGACATGAGATATTAACTGTAACAGTATACCTTTAGGTGTGTCGGTGGTCATAGTATTAGTGTCGAAGGCTGGTGTGGAGATGAAACTATTGCAATCTTGAGGCTGATCTGTGCTTCTTTGACTACTGGAAAAGATGGAGGGACATATGAATGTATATAAACTGAGGGGGGTGTATGTTAACTGGGGGATGTAAAATGTATACAACATATTATGTAAATGGAGGGTCAGATAAAAATGGTGTATATTTTATTCCAGGTGGGAGGTGCAGATCTATAAGAATGTATATAAATGAATGTAAAAACTATATTTATTTGATTACTAGTACATGAATGTTTCTTTCTATAGTTTATATAATAATGCTACTTATATTTATTTTATAATATCTATACTAATCATTGCAAAATAAATGTTTGAAACTATATTTCTCATGTTTGTGTGTAAATACCTCATGTCAAGCTCTGACAAAAGTTTCCTTTTCTTCGGTTTTGTGTTAGGCTCTCGCTCGCGTCTGGCTGGCTGGCTGTCTGACCGGTGTACATTTGTCGAAATGATATGCAGGCAAAGGATCTGGATATGTGTCGGTTGGGTGCCCTTCTGGAAAATGCTGAAATATATAAATGTGAAACAATATCAGAAAATATTATATACTAGCGGATCGGTGGCTAACATACTCGTAATCCAGAGGTTGCATATTTGATCCCCCAATATACCATACTAATGTGTGTGGAGTATGTAGTCCAGTCATACAGCATGGCATTTTGAATTGTTGGGTCCCGGGTTCGACTGAAATCCTAGCGTTTTGGATATGGCTTATAACTGTATGTAAAAGAATTAAAATCGGAGCAGGCCCTAGAATGGGGTTCTGTCTACATAAGTGCATTATCCTCCAAATTATTGCGATGATAAATAAATCCAAAACACTACATGTAATACAAAAGTATCATAGTGTGGTATCCATGGTAGAGCATTGGATTTGGAATCGAAGTGTTCAATACTTCGTCAGGCCACGTATGTAGTGTTACTGAACAATGCACCTCACACACATTGCTTAATACTGCCTACTGGTTAACTGCTTAGGTCGGCTAAATCTGCCCTAGGAAGACACGTCCTCGCAAGCAGTTTGACATCAATGGAACACATATAGCCACTCGTACAGTGAGATGATTGCTCAAGTCTTCAAGAAACCCCGTCTCAGATGCACAAGTCAGATTAGGAATTGAGGGTTCCGGGTTTGTCCTCATGTCAGTGGTATGTAACCAGTAAATAATGATCAATAGTCTATACACTACTTAAATACTGTGACATACAAAGTGGAATGAGAAAATACATGCCATTTATTCGGATCAATCGTCGCAATAAATACTGTGACATACAAAGTGGAATGAGAAAATACATGCCATTTATTCGGATCAATCGTTGCAATAAATACTGTGACATACAAAGTGGAATGAGAAAATACATGCCATTTATTCGGATCAATCGTCGCAATAAATACTGTGACATACAAAGTGGAATGAGAAAATACATGCCATTTATTCGGATCAATCGTCGCAATCGTCTAAATGATCTGTATCAAAAAATTGGCCATGTTTACATACTCCCAAATATGGTTATGAAAACACGTGAATCTGACCTTGCCGTTTCGTTTCTTGATTGGTCCATATACAGTAGTATAATGACGTCGGCAGGGCAGTATAATGACGTCGGCAGGGCAGAATGTGACATGTTCTAATAAAAATGAACCGATTGTATGCAAGACTACCTGGACAGTTGGTATGGACAAACAGACGGATCTGTAGTCATGTGCATTTTCACAATATATTTTAATTGTTTACCGGTATTAGATACAACTAATTCTGTTGATTATTATGAAAAACCATTCATTTCAATTAGGAACCTCGCTGGCTTTTCTATTACCTCCCTTGGCAGATAAAGTCTGATTTATCCATAAATGTATAGCGGTCCTTTCAGTTGGAATCCTTTGTTTTTACAGTAGTTCCATAACCAGATGTTGTTGCGTTATGATAAATCTGATGTTATCCAAATCATGTTAGTTAATTGAGAAAAAAAATGTACAGCTTTTTTACCCATTTTATATACTGTAGGATATCTGTCGAGATATAGTAACATAATAATTATAAGATGAGAAAGTGGTAGAAAATTGATAGCATGGTGAGCAAAGGAAATAATGATGAAAACAGAGGAAACAACTTAATACTTTTAGGGAGTATTCAGGGGCAGTAACTGACCAATGTCTCTCATTCATAGGTCGAATATTTGGCCCCAGTAAACAGGCAAAGACAAGTGAAGAGGAAAGTTTGATGCCAGCAGAGAATGATACAGCTCCTTTATTAGAAGATGAGCATGTTGTCACACATGTACCTGATAGTGTAAGTACCCGGCAGAGACCCCTGACTAGTAGACTTATCACATGATCACACATTACAATGTACCCCAGGTACCTGCAAGTTGTCCCTGCAGGGCAGTGTGTCTATCACAGATCAGTGAAAGAAAAGTTAAATGACCAATTGGCCTGGAGGTTATAAAAGGTTTCTCCAATCTCAAAACTCAGTCTCAAGCGCCTGATTGGTTCACCTGATAATAACACTCAGAATCAACCAATCAGATCACTAGAGCCTGAGTTTGAGATCTGAGAAAAGTTTTATAACCTCTCAAGCGGACCAGGATACAGACCTTGGGTACCAATATTTTTGACTCTATCATTTTATGTATATTTATTTTTGTCTGGAGAATAAAGATCACTTACATTACGGCTAATGATACATATTACAAATGTATCTATATTAACCCTGTGCATGCTAGCGCCACATAAAATCACTTTTGCAAACAGCATAGAACCAGATCAGACGACACAGAATGTGCCATCTTATCAGGCTCTATGCTGTTTGCTATTCGGATAGTGGAGCTAAAACATTTGGCTGAATAGCAAACAACGTAGATTATGATCAGATGCTTCGTTGCGCCTCGGCTGATCTGGATCTATGTTGTTTGCAAATGTGATTTTATTTACTCAGCAGGCAAAGGGTTAAATACCTTCATTGCTAGATTATGCACACTACAGGACTATAGAGTGAGATGTAGTTGGTGGGTCATATTTCATAAAGTACATAATCAGTGCTTATTCGCAAGATCATGTAGTCAAATATGCAAACATGTTAACATCATCAATATGCAAACATGTTATCATCATCAATATGCACACATGTTATCATCATCAATATGCAAACATGTTATCATCATCATCATCAATATGCAAACATGTTATCATCAATATGCAAACATGATATTGTCATCGATATGCAAACATGTTATCGTCATCAATATGCAAACATGTTATCATCTTCATCAATATGCACACATGTTATCATCATCATGCAAACATGTTATCATCATCAATATGCAAACATATCATCATCAATATGCAACTTGTTATCATCATCATCAATATGCAAACATGTTATCATCATCATCAATATGCACACATGTTATCATCATCATCAATATGCAAACATGTTATCTTCATCAATATGCACACATGTTATTGTCATCAATATGCAAACATGTTATCTTCATCAATATGCACACATGTTATTGTCATCAATATGCAAACATGTTATCTTCATCAATATGCAAACATGTTATCTTCATCAATATGCACACATGTTATTGTCATCAATATGCAAACATGTTATCATCATCATCATCATCATCAATATGCAAACATGTTATCATCATCATCAATATGCAAACATGTTATCTTCATCAATATGCACACATGTTATCGTCATCAATATGCAAACATTGTTTTCATTTCCGATGTTTTTGTTTCTGAGTTTTGAAGTAGGTATCACACAAACAATGCGAAGATATGATTTATGAATACAGTCAAACTTGTGTTAGTGGTCACCACTATTAAGCAACCAACCTACATTTAGTAGCCAGTTTCCAGATTCCCAATATGTTGTTTTTATTAAATGTTTGCTCTCTATTAGGCAGTCACCAGTGCTAAGCAGCCACTTTCTGTGAATCCCTTGGTTGCTAGACATGTTTGACTACAGTGAAACCCATCTTGCTAGAGTTCCATTTGGAGGTGTTTTTAGTTTAGAGGGGTTCCTGTGTTGAGGGGTTCCTGTGTTGAGGGGTTCCTATGTTGAGGGGTTCCTGTGTTGAGGGGTTCCTATGTTGAGGGGTTCCTGTGTTGAGGGGTTCCTATGTTGAAGGGTTCCTGTGTTGAGGGGTTCCTATGTTGAGGGGTTCCTATGTTGAGGGGTCTGTGTTGAGGGTTCCTGTGTTGAGGGTTCCTGTTTGAGGGATTCTATGTTGAGGGGTTTCTGTGTTGAGGGGTCCTGTGTTGAGGGGTTCCTGTGTTGAGGGATTCCTATGTTGAGGGATTCCTGTGTTGAGGGGTTCCTGTGTTGTGGGGTTCCTGTGTTGAGGGGTTCCTATGTTGAGGGGTTCCTATGTTGAGGGGTTCCTGTGTTGAGGGGTTCCTGTGTTGAGGGGTTCCTGTGTTGAGGGGTTCCTGTGTTGTGGGGTTCCTGTGTTGTGGGGTTCCTGTGTTGTGGGGTTCCTGTGTTGTGGGGTTCCTGTGTTGAGGGGTTCCTGTGTTGATTTTCATACTAGAGTAGATTTCTCCAAAATTTACAGTTCAACTCTGCAATGCCTAGGAACAGCCTGAGACATGCTTATAGTTTGACAGTTAGTAAAGAACTGATTCATTTTAAGTGTGCAATACAGTCAAACCTGTGTTAGTGGTCATCTCTATTAAGCAGCCACCTGTGCTAAGCAGCCACTTTCTGTGAATCCCTTGGCTGGCTGCAGTATTCTGAAAAATATAGCTGATAGTTGTTTGTTTAATAAAATAGCCAGTTTCATGTTTAATGTAGATATGTTGCTGTTTGGTTTAATGGTGTAAATTACAGATGAATAATCAATGCACATAGAAAATATTTGGAAAAGAGAGGTTTTCTTCAATATTTGGAAGAGGGGTTTTCTTCAATATTTGGAAAAGAGGGGTTTTCTTCAATATTTGGAAAAGAGGGGTTTTCTTCAATATTTGGAAAAGAGGGGTTTTCTTCAATATTTGGAAAAGAGGGGTTTTCTTCAATATTTGGAAAATGGGGGTTTTCTTCAATATTTGGAAAAGAGGGGTTTTCTTCAATATTTGGAAATGAGGGGTTTTCTTCAATATTTGGAAATGAGGGGTTTTCTTCAATATTTGGAAATGAGGGGTTTTCTTCAATATTTGGAAAATAGAGGTTTTCTTCAATATTTGGAAAAGATGGGTTTTCTTCAATATTTGGAAGAGGGGTTTTCGGTATACAGAGGTTTTTTACAATGAATAAAGAAGGGGAAAAATTTGGACCAAGAAATGGACCATTTGGAGGGAATTCCAGTTTAGAGGGATTCCGGGAAGGGCCATAACTAATGTTGCTAGAACTTGTGGCCAGACCCATTTCCCTTTATTTAATTTGTCATGTTTTGTATTCACATGTATATGTAAAATGAATCGAGCAATAAAATAAGATTAAACTAAGAGGGGTTCCTGTGTTGAGGGGTTTCACTGTATAACCATGTTTTCCAATCTGAAGTGTAATCCGCCAAAAAATAGAAATAGAAACTATGATACTGTGAACAAACACAACCCTATATGATGTACTAGCAGTCAATGAAGGACGTGTTGGTGGGTCAATGTCAAGTGTTTACCCTGTGATGTGGTTTGATCAAGCGCTTCAGTTGCTGACTGCTGCATGTTCTTGAATACCACAATATATAATAGAACATGAACTTAGTCGTGGTTTCATGTTTAAGTAGCTTATATAAATTACTTGAGCTTGGTTGTGATACATGTTCTTACAACCTTGGACTAACTGGTTTCATGACCTTATTGACTGTCTGATTAGCGCAGTGGTTAGTTAGCATGCTTGCTTCTCACCAATGCATCCCAGGTACGATCCTTGGACCGGGAAGTATGTGAGACGGTACGGTTGTCGCCAGATCGGACATGTGGGTTTTCTCCGAGTACTCCATTTTCCTCCGACATGAATGACCACATAGTCAAACCTGTGTTAGTGGTTACCTCCATTAATCAGCCAACCTGTATTAAGCAGCCAGTTTCCTTATTCCCAGTATGTTGTTTCATTTTATGCAAATTTATCTTAGCTCGATTGCGAAACAAGTTCTTACAACTTGTATTAATCACTCTCTAGACCTCATTCCTGATGGAATCCATTGCCATGAAGGAGACAGAAGAGGCAATGTGGAATTTAAATGCCTTGCCTAAGGGCACAATCGTAACGGCTCCAGTGGGGCTCAAACTCCTGACCTTGTATTATACATTTGCCCTCTATTAAGCAACCAACTGTGCTAAACAGCCACTTTCTGTGATTTCCCTGGCTGGCAGAAGGAAGACAGGTTTGACTGTATACCCCTTCATTTGTGTGTGCGTGCAGCCACTTTCTGTGATTTCCCTGGCTGGCAGAAGGAAGACAGGTTTGACTGTATACCCCTTCATCTGTGTGTGCTTGCAGCCACTTTCTGTGATGTCCCTGATTGGCAGAGGGAAGACAGGTTTGACTGTATACCCCTTCATCTGTGTGTGCTAAGCAGCCACTTTCTGTGATGTCCCTTGCTGGCAGAAGGAAGACAGGTTTGACTGTATACCCCTTCATCTGTGTGTGTGCTTGCAGCCACTTTCTGTGATTTCCCTGGCTGGCAGAGGGAAGACAGGTTTGACTGTATACCCCTTCATCTGTGTGTGCTAAGCAGCCACTTTCTGTGATTTCCCTGGCTGGCAGAAGGAAGACAGGTTTGACTGTATACCCCTTCATCTGTGTGTGCTTGCAGCCACTTTCTGTGATTTCCCTGGCTGGCAGAGGAAGACAGGTTTGACTGTATACCCCTTCATCTGTGTGTGCTAAGCAGCCACTTTCTGTGATTTCCCTGGCTGGCAGAAGGAAGACAGGTTTGACTGTATACCCCTTCATCTGTGTGTGCTTGCAGCCACTTTCTGTGATTCCCTGGCTGGCAGAGGAAGACAGGTTTGACTGTATACTCCTTCATCTGTGTGTGCTAAGCAGCCACTTTCTGTGATTTCCCTGGCTGGCAGAAGGAAGACAGGTTTGACTGTATACCCCTTCATCTGTGTGTGCTAAGCAGCCACTTTCTGTGATTTCCCTGGCTGGCAGAAGGAAGACAGGTTTGACTGTATACCCCTTCATCTGTGCCAACAAGAGTGATTACATAATATGTTATTAAAACTTGTTTCACAATCGTCAAATAAGTAAAGTCGAAGCTTTTTATAAGACCTCTAAGATTTCTAATGAAATCCAGTGCTATGAGTGAGAAAGCTGAGGCAATGTGTATTTAACCTGTAGTCCAATGGTTAAAATAACACGCTGGACTGGTAATCCAAGGATCGCAGGTTTGATCCCCCAACTGACCCTAATAAAATTAACAGTCTTTCAGATGGGATTTTAAACCGAGGTTTCGTGTCGGTGCTTTACACCGTGCACGTAAAAGAACCAGAGGAGACTCTGGAATGGGTCTCTGTCTGTATCATTGCACTATCCTCCAAAAATCTAAAATGACTAATCTCTTCAGGAGGCTTCGCTCATATGGGCAACCGGTAGCGACGATAAATAAACGTAAAACACACAATGTAAGAGAAATATTTTACTTCTTTGTCCACACTTGTTATGAATAAATGCTAAACCCATAGCCGAATATCAACAATACTTGTAATAATGCAGTCTCCTAGTGCATGTGATTATCATCTTATGAAATTTGTAGAGAACACCTTTGTACAGTTTTCAGTATTGTCGAATCAGTGTTCAGGAGCATTACTCACATTCTGAAACGGTTATTATTCTTCATTTACCGTATTCCACATATTTTCGTTTATACCAATCTGCAAGAAATATTTTATACCAGCTTTATTATATATGACCAGCATTTTATGTTCTTCAAGGCACTACTAGGCACCAGCCAGCAAAAAAATAACATTCTACACGTGTCCTATGTTTGATAGCCTATTTTATCATTCATTTATTTTGCATGTTTTAGGTGGCAGCCTGGAAGAGAAACATTCTGCGTGTGTTCATCGTAATGGTTGCCTGTGCTCTCGCCATAATCCTTAAAGATAACTTTGCCTATGTCGGGGCCTTTGTTGGTAAGGAAACTACAAAATAACTACATGTTTGGTAATTTACATAGCTTAACATTCTTAATGTCAACTCTATCATCTTCACCACCTGACAAGTAATAATACTACATTGGTAACAAATACATCAAACATAGGTTGAATGCGTTTGTTTCTTGATGTCGATAGGACATATGCATCAATGTAATTTTGGCTGTCCGATTAGCGCAGTGGTTAGCGCACTCGCTTCTCACCAATGCAACCCGAGTTCGATCCTCTGACCGGCAAGTATGTGAGAAGATACGCTGGTCGCCAGATAGGACAGGTGGGTTTTCTTCGGGTACTCCGGTTTCCTCCTACACGAATGACCACATTTACGCATTCATCCGCACCAACGAGAGTGATTAATATAAGTTGTTAGAACTTGCTTCGCAATCGCAAAGCTTTAAATTGTAATTTATAATCTGAACCTCTGATTTACTCTAATAAGTCGTGTGCCCATGCTGTATAATTTCAATTTAACTTTACTGATTTCTGCATCTTTTTCTCCCCCACCCTCCTCGACTAATTGGTGAGTGGAGTGTATGCAATACTTGGATGTTTGACTTCCGCAGTCTAAGGTGTTTGAACCAACCCCAACCTTATTTTGCTCCGGACCTGACATGGGTGGGTTAAAACCAGCCTACCTGGCATACATGTCGGAATAGACTTGTATGCCTCTGTAGACCGTAGCATGAAATGGGACTACATACATTGGTATGGTTAATAATCCAAGGAATGCACTACATTTATAGATATAACAGACAGACAGACAGACAGACAGACAGACAGACAGACAGACAGACAGACAGACAGACAGACAGACAGACAGACAGACAGACAAGACAGACAGACAGAGTCATGAGAGACAATTTAAAAACACCAATCATCATTTAAAAGTACATTAATAAGACATAAATCAACATAAACATTTCAAGTTAAAGCTTAAAAATAAATGTATTTTAATAAGCTTATTTTTATTAGAATTTGAGGATATGTATTTATTGCTATCATGTCACTGAACGTTCGTAGCTATCATGTCACTGAACCTTCGTAGCTATCATGTCACTGAACCTTCGTAGCTATCATGTCACTGAACCTTCGTAGCTATCATCTCACTGAACCTTCGTAGCTATCATCTCACTGAACCTTCGTAGCTATCATTACAGTAGGCAATAAATACAATTTCACTTTTTGTGGAACCGCATTCTCTTCAGGTGCGAAAGGTCTGGAGTTCGAACCCCGCTGGAGCCATTACAATTGTGCCCTTAGGCAAGGCATTTAAATTCCACATTGCCTCTTCTCTCTCCTTCATGGCAATGGATTTCATCAGAAATGAGGTCTTGAGAGTGATTAATATAAGTTGAAAGAACTTGTTTCGCAATCGAGCTAAAATAAATTTGTATAAACTAATTTCACTTTTATTTCATTCACTTTAATTTTAATTCTTATGAGGTATATTTTATACGTTTTATTTTTCGTCGCTACCGGTTGCCCATATGAGCGACGCCTCCTGAAGAGATTAGTTATTTTAGATTTTGGAGGATAGTGCAATGATACAGACAGAGACCCATCCCAGAGTCTCCTCTGGTTCTTTACATGCACGGTGTAAAGCACCGAGACGATACCTCGGTTTAACGTCCCATCTGAAAGACTGTTAATTTTATTAGGGTCAGACGGGGGATCGAACCTGGTATATCAGTGACACTCTGTTTGTATAGTTATATAGTGATTGGGAAGTAAATGTATTTAGATCACATGATGTGAAGTGCTCAAAGCTATGATTATTCCCACTTGCTTTATGATGAATGGGAGGTTAAAAAAAACGCACTCTGAAATTGAAAATTTCTTCAACTTGCACTGGTTAAACTTGCAATTTATGCATGTTCTGGTGCCCATTTTATCAGCCCGTCTTATATGCGAATGCATGCCCAAACCCACAGGTTTCAGGACCAAAGTGTGGCGACGGGGATTGTCTTATTGGCAAACTCGCCTTATTTGTGGGCATGGACATGTAGACAAATCTGTATGTATGTTACAAGCTTTGCCATAAAGAGATTGTCTAATTTAAGTAATTTTGTAATATAACGGACATTCTGTTTGGTGAAAGCATATCTAGTATGTGTCGTTTTTAAGCCCCCGAAGACATTTCTGCTGGTGCATATAGTTGTCGCACTGTCCGTCTGTGGGTCAGTTCGAGTCAATATTTCATGTCTCCTGCTTTGGAGGGATTTCGTACACATGACCCAGGTTTGTAGCTTCAAGTTCAAGTCGCCACTAGGGCATTCATCACTTACTGTGATATTTCTTGTTTAATAAATGCCTGTTTCATATTAGTAGTTTTTCCTTTGCGTAAAAATTGGAACTGAAAATGTGTCAATAACAATTTCTAGTGTAGAGGGGTGTTGACTTACAAAATGGGTTACCAGCAACATGCCCATGTTTCCCACAGAGCCAGGAATTGGAGGAAAAGCCATGAATTTGAAATATTATTAATTTGTTTTCCTGGTCAGTGTTGGAAACATGCATGTCTCGACACAAACCGTTTCCAGGTACTGAGGGAAGTTTGTGCGAAGGCCTGCATACTGTCAAGGCAACACCAATAGATGCTTCACACTACCAGTGCTTGTGCCATTATAACATGTGTACATTGTTTTATTTGCAGGTGCTGTTGGAAGCTCAGTTCTTGCCTTTATCCTACCCTGTCTTCTCCATCTACGGTTATGCTGGCGTGACCTCCATGTGCTGATCAAGGTCAAGGACATAGTCATCATTGTGTTTGGCGTGCTTGCAAGCATCATCAGTGTGGTATCAGTCGTGGACAGGATAATGAGTAATATGGATGTATAACAACTCATGTTGATATGTGATACATCATGTTGATATGTGATACATTAAGTTGATGTGTGATACATCATGCCATTGTATGATAAAGTATGTTAATATTTGATACATCATGTTGATGTATGGTAAATCATGTTGATATATTATAAATCATGTTGTTGTATGATAAATCATGTTGTTGTATGATGATCGTGTTGATATGTTATAAATCATGTATATGATAAATCATGTTGATATTTTATAAATCATGTTGTATGATAAATCATGTTGTATGATGATCGTGTTGATATGTTATAAATCATGTATATGATAAATCATGTTGATGTATGATGAATCATGTTGTATGATTAATTATGTTGTTGCATGATAAATCCTGACAGTTTGTTGTGTGATAAATCATTGTACTGCATTGTACATCATGTTTGTTTATGTTGCATAATGCTGTTGTATGTTGCATCATGTTGGTGTATGATAAATCATGTTGGTGTATGATAAACCATGTTGGTGTATGATAAACCATGTTGAATGTGCTACATCATGTTGGTGTATGATACACCATGTTGAATGTGCTACATCATGTTGGTGTATGATAAACCATGTTGAATGTGCTACATCATGTTGGTGTATGATAAACCATGTTGAATGTGCTACATCATGTTGGTGTATGATAAACCATGTTGGTGTATGATAAACCATGTTGAATGTGCTACATCATGTTGGTGTATGATAAACCATGTTGAATGTGCTACATAAAAACCATGTTGAATGTGCTACATGTTGGTGTATGATAAACAAACACACAAACAAACACACATGTTGGTGATGATAAACCATGTTGAATGTGCTACATCATGTTGGTGTATATAAACCATGTTGAATGTGCTACATCATGTTGGTGTATGATAAACCATGTTGAATGTGCTACATCATGTTGGTGTATGATAAACCATGTGAATGTGCTACACATGTTGAAAAACCAAACACACAAAAAACCAAACACACATGTTGGTGTATGATAAACCATGTTGAATGTGCTACATCATGTTGGTGTATGATAAATGTTGGTGTATGTTGGTGTATGATAACCATGTTGAATGTGCTACATGTTGGTGTATGATAAACCATGTTGAATGTGCTACATCATGTTGGTGTATGATAACCATGTTGAATGTGCTACATCATGTTGGTATGATAACCATGTTGAATGTGCTACATCATGTTGGTGTATGATAAACCATGTTGAATGTGCTACATCATGTTGGTGTAAACCATGTTGAATGTGCTACATGGGTATGATAAACCATGTTGAATGTGCTACATCATGTTGATAAACCATGTTGAATGTGCTACATCATGTTGAATGTGCTACATCATGTATGATAAACCATGTTGAATGTGCTACATCATGTTGATGTGATAAACCATGTTGAATTGCTACATCATGTTGGTGATGATAAACCATGTTGAATGTCTACATCATGTTGGTGATGATAACAAATCATGTTGGTGATGATAAACCATGTTGAATGTGCTACATCATGTTGGTGATGATACACCATGTTGAATGTGCTACATCATGTTGGTGTATATAAACCATGTTGAATGTGCTACATCATGTTGGTGTATGATAAACCATGTGAATATGATAAACCATGTTGATGTGATAAACCATGTTGGTGTATGATAAACCATGTTGAATGTGCTACATCATGTTGGTGTATGATAAACCATGTTGAATGTGCTACATCATGTTGGTGTATGATAAACCATGTTGAATGTGCTACATCATGTTGGTGTATGATAAACCATGTTGAATGTGCTACATCATGTTGGTGTATGATAAACCATGTTGAATGTGCTACATCATGTTGGTGTATGATAAACCATGTTGAATGTGCTACATCATGTTGGTGTATGATAAACCATGTTGAATGTGCTACACCATGTTGGTGTATGATAAACCATGTTGAATGTGCTACATCATGTTGGTGTATGATAAACCATGTTGAATGTGCTACATCATGTTGGTGTATGATAAACCATGTTGAATGTGCTACATCATGTTGGTGTATGATAAACCATGTTGAATGTGCTACATCATGTTGGTGTATGATAAACCATGTTGAATGTGCTACATCATGTTGGTGTATGATAAACCATGTTGAATGTGCTACATCATGTTGGTGTATGATAAACCATGTTGAATGTGCTACATCATGTTGGTGTATGATAAACCATGTTGAATGTGCTACATCATGTTGGTGTATGATAAACCATGTTGAATGTGCTACATCATGTTGGTGTATGATAAACCATGTTGAATGTGCTACATCATGTTGGTGTATGATAAACCATGTTGAATGTGCTACATCATGTTGGTGTATGATAAACCATGTTGAATGTGCTACATCATGTTGGTGTATGATAAACCATGTTGAATGTGCTACATCATGTTGGGTATGATAAACCAGTTGAATGTGCTACATCATGTTGGTGTATGATAAACCATGTTGAATGTGCTACATCATGTTGGTGTATGATAAACCATGTTGAATGTGCTACATCATGTTGGTGTATGATAAACCATGTTGAATGTGCTACATCATGTTGGTGTATGATAAACCATGTTGAATGTGCTACATCATGTTGGTGTATGATAAACCATGTTGAATGTGCTACATCATGTTGGTGTATGATAAACCATGTTGAATGTGCTACATCATGTTGGTGTATGATAACCATGTTGAATGTGCTACATCATGTTGGTGTATGATAAACCATGTTGAATGTGCTACATCATGTTGGTGTATGATAAACCATGTTGAATGTGCTACATCATGTTGGTGTATGATAAACCATGTTGAATGTGCTACATCATGTTGGTGTATGATAAACCATGTTGAATGTGCTACATCATGTTGGTGTATGATAAACCATGTTGAATGTGCTACATCATGTTGGTGTATGATAAACCATGTTGAATGTGCTACACATGTTGGTGTATGATAAACCATGTTGAATGTGCTACATCATGTTGGTGTATGATAAACCATGTTGAATGTGCTACATCATGTTGGTGTATGATAAACCATGTTGAATGTGCTACATCATGTTGGTGTATGATAAACCATGTTGAATGTGCTACATCATGTTGGTGTATGATAAACCATGTTGAATGTGCTACATCATGTTGGTGTATGATAATCATGTTGGTGTATGATAAACCATGTTGAATGTGCTACATCATGTTGGTGTATGATAAACCAAACATGTTGAATGTGCTACATCATGTTGGTGTATGATAAACCATGTTGAATGTGCTACATCATGTTGGTGTATGATAAACCATGTTGAATGTGCTACATCATGTTGGTGTATGATAAACCATGTTGAATGTGCTACATCATGTTGGTGTATGATAAACCATGTTGAATGTGCTACATCATGTTGGTGTATGATAAACCATGTTGAATGTGCTACATCATGTTGGTGTATGATAAACCATGTTGAATGTGCTACATCATGTTGGTGTATGATAATCATGTTGGGTATGATAAACCATGTTGAATGTGCTACATCATGTTGGTGTATGATAAACCATGTTGAATGTGCTACATATGTTGTGTGATAAACATGTTGGTGTATGATAAACCATGTTGAATGTGCTACATCATGTTGGTGTATGATAAACATGTTGGTGTATGATAAACCATGTTGAATGTGCTACATCATGTTGGTGTATGATAAACCATGTTGAATGTGCTACATCATGTTGGTGTATGATAAACCATGTTGAATGTGCTACATCATGTTGGTGTATGATAAACCATGTTGAATGTGCTACATCATGTATGATAAACCATGTTGAATGTGCTACATCATGTTGGTGTATGATAAACCATGTTGAATGTGCTACATCATGTTGGTGTATGATAAACCATGTTGAATGTGCTACATCATGTTGGTGTATGATAAACCATGTTGAATGTGCTACATCATGTTGGTGTATGATAAACCATGTTGAATGTGCTACATCATGTTGGTGTATGATAAACCATGTTGAATGTGCTACATCATGTTGGTGTATGATAAACCATGTTGAATGTGCTACATCATGTAACATGTGGTGTATGATAAACCATGTTGAATGTGCTACATCATGTTGGTGTATGATAAACCATGTTGAATGTGCTACATCATGTTGGTGTATGATAAACCATGTTGAATGTGCTACATCATGTTGGTGTATGATAAACCATGTTGAATGTGCTACATCATGTTGGTGTATGATAAACCATGTTGAATGTGCTACATCATGTTGGTGTATGATAAACCATGTTGAATGTGCTACATCATGTTGGTGTATGATAAACCATGTTGAATGTGCTACATCATGTTGGTGTATGATAAACCATGTTGAATGTGCTACATCATGTTGGTGTATGATAAACCATGTTGAATGTGCTACATCATGTTGGTGTATGATAAACCATGTTGAATGTGCTACATCATGTTGGTGTATGATAAACCATGTTGAATGTGCTACATCATGTTGGTGTATGATAAACCATGTTGAATGTGCTACATCATGTTGGTGTATGATAAACCATGTTGAATGTGCTACATCATGTTGGTGTATGATAAACCATGTTGAATGTGCTACATCATGTTGGTGTATGATAAACCATGTTGAATGTGCTACATCATGTTGGTGTATGATAAACCATGTTGAATGTGCTACATCATGTTGGTGTATGATAAACCATGTTGAATGTGCTACATCATGTTGGTGTATGATAAACCATGTTGAATGTGCTACATCATGTTGGTGTATGATAAACCATGTTGAATGTGCTACATCATGTTGGTGTATGATAAACCATGTTGAATGTGCTACATCATGTTGGTGTATGATAAACCATGTTGAATGTGCTACATCATGTTGGTGTATGATAAACCATGTTGAATGTGCTACATCATGTTGGTGTATGATAAACCATGTTGAATGTGCTACATCATGTTGGTGTATGATAAACCATGTTGAATGTGCTACATCATGTTGGTGTATGATAAACCATGTTGAATGTGCTACATCATGTTGGTGTATGATAAACCATGTTGAATGTGCTACATCATGTTGGTGTATGATAAACCATGTTGAATGTGCTACATCATGTTGGTGTATGATAAACCATGTTGAATGTGCTACATCATGTTGGTGTATGATAAACCATGTTGAATGTGCTACATCATGTTGGTGTATGATAAACCATGTTGAATGTGCTACATCATGTTGGTGTATGATAAACCATGTTGAATGTGCTACATCATGTTGGTGTATGATAAACCATGTTGAATGTGCTACATCATGTTGGTGTATGATAAACCATGTTGAATGTGCTACATCATGTTGGTGTATGATAAACCATGTTGAATGTGCTACATCATGTTGGTGTATGATAAACCATGTTGAATGTGCTACATCATGTTGGTGTATGATAAACCATGTTGAATGTGCTACATCATGTTGGTGTATGATAAACCATGTTGAATGTGCTACATCATGTTGGTGTATGATAAACCATGTTGAATGTGCTACATCATGTTGGTGTATGATAAACCATGTTGAATGTGCTACATCATGTTGGTGTATGATAAACCATGTTGAATGTGCTACATCATGTTGGTGTATGATAAACCATGTTGAATGTGCTACATCATGTTGGTGTATGATAAACCATGTTGAATGTGCTACATCATGTTGGTGTATGATAAACCATGTTGAATGTGCTACATCATGTTGGTGTATGATAAACCATGTTGAATGTGCTACATCATGTTGGTGTATGATAAACCATGTTGGTGTATGATAAACCATGTTGAATGTGCTACATCATGTTGGTGTATGATAAACCATGTTGAATGTGCTACATCATGTTGGTGTATGATAAACCATGTTGAATGTGCTACATCATGTTGGTGTATGATAAACCATGTTGAATGTGCTACATCATGTTGGTGTATGATAAACCATGTTGAATGTGCTACATCATGTTGGTGTATGATAAACCATGTTGAATGTGCTACATCATGTTGGTGTATGATAAACCATGTTGAATGTGCTACATCATGTTGGAGTATGATAAACCATGTTGAATGTGCTACATCATGTTGGTGTATGATAAACCATGTTGAATGTGCTACATCATGTTGGTGTATGATAAACCATGTTGAATGTGCTACATCATGTTGGTGTATGATACACCATGTTGAATGTGCTACATCATGTTGAATGTGCTACATCATGTTGAATGTGCTACATCATGTTGGGGTATATAAGATTTAGGGTAATCGTTTTAATCATGTGCAAAGTTGTGTACAGTTTACTGTTTTTGGTTTAGATAAAATAACACTGGTTAGTTTCTCGGCTGCATTAATTTTCAGCTCACCTTGAGCATGCAGTCAGCTTTAAGCTCACACTGAGCACAGCTTGGTGCTAGATTAAAGCTCTTTTGGAGCAGAACTTGTAGTTAGCCTTAAGCTCATCTTGAGTCGAATATGGAGTGAGAATTAAGCTCACCCTGAGCAGAGAATGGAGTTAGTCTTAAGCTCACACTAAGCATATCTTGAGCTTAGATTTAAGCTCATTCTGAGCAGAGCTTGGCATTAACTATAAGCTCACCTGAGCAGCGCTTGATGTTATCTTTTAGTTTATTTGCGTAGAGGTTGTGGTTTGTTTTCATCATGTATTGAGCAGAGTATGGCATCAGATTTAAGCTCACCTTGAGCTTAGCCTTCAGGTCAAATTTAGCAGGGCTCTTTGTTTTATCTTTAAATTGATCCAGAGTAGAGATTGGCGTGTGCTTTCATCTTAATATTGAGCCGATATTTAAGTTAATTTAGACCATTTATGAAAGATGATTGCCCAGGCTTGGAGAGCTTGTGCTTGGACCGTCTGTCCGTTTCATCTGTCAAGTCAACGTTATATGCCCCGAGCTTGCAGAGCTTGTGGTTGGACCGTCTGTCCGTTTCATCTGTCAAGCAAACGTGATATCATACTGAAAAACATAGCGTATCAACCTAGGTGATAGACAGTGTTGTGGTAAACAAATATCGGCAAAAAAATATGCTAAATTTCATATCTATGTAATAATGTATTTTACAAGTGGTGATTTGATGTGGTTAATAACTTATTATGTCAAATAATGACTTAGATTTACCTCAGTGTACTAACACTTTGAATAAAATATGGGCACAGTGCATATAAAATCAATGTTCATACCTATTATCAGAATATTATATATATACATTATCTCCAAAATTATCAGAATATTATATATATATATACATTATCTCCAAAATTATCAGAATATTATATATATACATTATCTCCAAAATTATCAGAATATTATATATATACATTATCTCCAAAATTATCAGAATATTATATATATACATTATCTCCAAAATTATCAGAATATTATATATATACATTATCTCCAAAATTATCAGAATATTATATATATACATTATCTCCAAAATTATCAGAATATTATATATATACATTATCTCCAAAATTATCAGAATATTATATATATACATTATCTCCAAAATTATCAGAATATTATATATATACATTATCTCCAAAATTATCAGAATATTATATATATACATTATCTCCAAAATTATCAGAATATTATATATATACATTATCTCCAAAATTATCAGAATATTATATATATACATTATCTCCAAGCTTATCAGAATATTATATATATACATTATTTATGATTGATATGAGTATTGAAGATAATTCATATATATTATATACAACTGGTGTGATAAACTTCAAGAAAATCACGTTTATTAGGATCTGATTGTAATAGTGTTTTACTATGTATTTTATAACTGGATCAGTACTTATTGAAGTATTGTGTTGTAACAAATCATGTTTTACTATGCATTGTATAACTGGATCAGTACTTATTGAAGTATTGTGTTGTAACAAATCATGTTTTACTATGTATTGTATAACTGAATCAATGACTGTAGAAGTCTTGTGTTGTAACAAATCATGTTTTACTATGTATTGTATAACTGGATCAATGACTAGAAGTCATGTGTTGTAACAAATCATGTTTTACTATATATTGTATAACTGAATCAATGACTGTAGAAGTCTTGTGTTGTAACAAATCATGTTTTACTATGTATTGTATAACTGGATCAATGACTAGAAGTCATGTGTTGTAACAAATCATGTGTTACTATTATTGTATAACTGAATCAATGACTGTAGAAGTCTTGTGTTGTAACAAATCATGTTTTACTATGTATTGTATAACTGGATCAATAACTAGAAGTCATGTGTTGTAACAAATCATGTTTTACTATATATTGTATAACTGAATCAATGACTGTAGAAGTCTTGTGTTGTAACAAATCATGTTTTACTATGTATTGTATAACTGGATCAATGACTAGAAGTCATGTGTTGTAACAAATCATGTTTTACTATATATTGTATAACTGAATCAATGACTGTAGAAGTATTGTGTTGTAACAAATCATGTTTTACTATGTATTGTATAACTGGATCAATGACTAGAAGTCATGTGTTGTAACAAATCATGTTTTACTATGTATTGTATAACTGGATCAATGACTAGAAGTCATGTGTTGTAACAAATCATGTTTTACTATGTATTGTATAACTGGATCAATAACTATAGAAGTCATGTGATGTAACTTGTAAGCATGCAGCAAGATTATTTTAAGAAACGTTTTATTTACCTAGCATTTACAGCTGATATGTCTTGTAGCATGTCTACAACAGTATGTCATATCATATAGCATATGTTTACAGAGATGGTGGGCAGAGTAAATCATGTCTTGTAGAATATTTATCACTAGTGCACTAAGTAAATCATGTCTTGTAGAATATTTATCACTAGTGCACTAAGTAAGTCATGTCTTGTAGAATATTTATCACTAGTGCGCTAAGTAAATCATGTCTTGTAAATATTGATCACTAGTGCACTAAGTAAATCATATCTTGTAGAATATTTATCACTAGTGCACTAAGTAAGTCATGTCTTGTAGAATATTTACAGCAGTAAGTCACATCTTTGTACCTGTTTAAAGATGGAGTGCTAAGTAAATCATGTCTTTTAGCATGTTTACAACTGATGCGCTAAGTAAATCTTCATGTTTAACAAAATCAGTACAGCTGGTGCACTAAGTAAATATTGATGTGCAGCATCATTGCAGTTGGTGTGTTAAGTAAATAATGTTTTGCAGCATGTTTACAACTGCTACACTAAGTAAATAATATTTTGCAGAATGTTTACAGCTGAAGGGTTAAGTAAATATTGTTTTGCAAATATTTATAGCTGAAGGGTTGAGTAAATGATGTTTTGCAGCGTGTTTACAGCTGAAGGGTTAAGTAAATGATGTTTTGCAGCGTGTTTACAGCTGAAGGGTTAAGTAAATAATGTTTTGCAGAATGTTTACAGCTGAAGTGTTAAGTAAATGATGTTTTGCAGCATGTTTGCAACCGCTACACTAAGTAAATAATATATTGCAGAATGTTTACAGCTGACGGGTTAAGTAAATACTATTTTGCAGAATGTTTACAGCTAAAGGTAAATGATGTTTTGCAGCATGTTTACAACTGCTACACTAAGTAAATAATATTTTGCAGCATGTTTACAGCTGAAGGGTTGAGTAAATGATGTTTACAGTTGCTACACTAAGTAAATAATGTTTTGCAGAATGTTTACAGCTGAAGGGTTAAGCAAATAATATTTTGCAGAATGTTTACAGCTGAAGGATTAAGTAAACAATATTTTGCAGAATGTTTACAGCTAAAGGGTTAAGTAAATATTGTTTTGCAAATATTTACAGCTGAAGGGTTGAGTAAATGATGTTTACAGTTGCTATACTAAGTAAATAATGTTTTGCAGAATGTTTACAGCTGAAGAGTTACATAAATGTTGTTGTGCAGCATGTTTACAGCTAAAGGGTTAAGTAAATGATGTTTTGCAGCATGTTTACAACTGCTACACTAAGTAAATAATATTTTGCAGAATGTTTACAGCTGAAGGGTTAAGTAAATATTGTTTTGCAAATTTTTACAGCTGAAGGGTTGAGTAAATGAAGTTTACAGCTGCTACACTAAGTAAATAATATATTGCAGAATGTTTACAGCTAAAGTGTTAAGTAAATGATGTTTTGCAAATATTTACAGCTGAAGGGTTGAGTAAATGATGTTTACAGCTGCTACACTAAGTAAATAATATATTGCAGAATGTTTACAGCTAAAGGGTTAAGTAAATGATGTTTTGCAGCATGTTTACAACCACTCCACCAAGTAAATAATATATTGCAGAATGTTTACAGCTAAAGGGTTAAGTAAATAATGTTTTGCAGCATGTTTACAAATGCTACACTAAGTAAATAATATTTTGCAGAATGTTTACAGCTGAAGGGTTAAGTAAATAATATTTTGCAGAATGTTTACAGCTGAAGGGTTAAGTAAATGATGTTTTGCAGCATGTGTACAACCACTCCACTAAGTAAATAATATATTGCAGAATGTTTACAGCTGGTACATTAAGTAAATACAGCTGGTGCATTAAGTATACAATATGAAAGCCTATGAGACTATTTGTTTATTTTGATGATGGGATGGATTGTATTTTGTTGAATTATAAATTCATGAATAGTAAGAGTAAATAGAGCTTGATAATCAGCGAATACTAGCTTTGTGTGTCCAAGAATGAAACAACATTTCATCATTGCAAGATTTGTGTGTTTTACGTTTATTTATCGTCGCTACCGGTTGCCCATATGAGCGATGCCTCCTGAAGAGATTAGTAATTTTAGATTTTTGGAGGATAGTGCAATGAGACAGACAGAGACCCATTCCAGAGTCTCCTCTTGTTCTTTTATGTGCACGGTGACCTCAGTTTAACGTCCCATCTGAAAGACTGTTAATTTTATTACGGTCAGACGGGGGATCAAACCTGAGATCCCTGGATTACCAGTCCAGCATGTTACCACTGGACTACAGATCCGTCTGTATCATTGCAAGAAGTTTCATTGATACCCTATATAACTTTGGAAGGTGTGAAATAATAGCATGTGAGATGAAAGTTAATATATCCAATGTCATTTTATCTCTCAAGATCGCCCACATGCTTCGCCGCCCACTTGGTGCGCCGCCCACATGGTTCGCCGTCCACTTGGTTCGCCACCCACTTGGTTCGCCGCCCACGTGGTTCGCCGCCCACTTGGTGCGCCACCCACATGGTTCGCCGTCCACTTGGTTCGCCGCCCACATGGTTCGGCGCCCACTTGGTTCGCCGCCCACATGCTTTGCCGGTGGCGAGGGTAAATAAGCTCAATCATCGTCATTTTATCTTTGCTGAATGAAATAATAGGCAGTTAGTTGTAATGCAGTTTATATTGGAACAGGTACATGAAGAGTGAAAATTAATGAATATCAATTTTATTTTAGAAATGAAGTCATACTATTATGTATTAACTTGACTTTTGTTTAAAAACAGTGTTTAAAAACAGTAATATGAGCCTTTCTGACCAGTCTAATTTCCATTTGTTTTCAATATTCTGCATGGACTAATTTCATATCGTATATGTTACTTTTGTATATTGTAACACAGTATATCATGCATGGTGTCTAAAATAAAAAAACTAATTGGCCAAGCTACCATTCCACACACTACCCCTCACACATTACCCCTCACACCCTCACACACTACCCCTCACACACTACCCCTCACACACTACCCCTCACACACTACCCCTCACACACTACCACCCACATACTACCCTCACACACTACCACCCGCATACTACCCCTCACACACTACCCCTCACACACTACCCCTCACACACTACCCCTCACACACTACCCCTCACACACTACCCCTCACACACTACCACCCACATACTACCCTCACACACTACCACCCACATACTACCCCTCACACACTACCCCTCACACACTACCCCTCACACACTACCCCTCACACACTACCCCTCACACACTACCCCTCACACACTACCCGTCACACACTACCACCCACACACTACCACCCACACACTACCCCTCACACACTACCCCTCACACACTACCACCCACATACTACCCCTCACACACTACCCCTCACACACTACCCCTCACACACTACCCCTCACACACTACCCCTCACACACTACCCCTCACACACTACCCCTCACACACTACCCCTCACACACTACCCCTCACATACTACCCCTCACACACTACCCCTCACACACTACCCCTCACACACTACCCCTCATACACTACCCCTCACACACTACACACTACCCCTCACACACTACCCCTCACACACTACACACTACCCCTAACACACTACCACCCACATACTACCCCTCACACACTACCCCTCACACACTACCCCTCACACACTACCCTCACACACTACCCCTCACACACTACCCCTCACACACTACCCCTCACACACTACCACCCACACACTACCACCCACACACTACCCCTCACACACTACCACCCACATACTACCCCTCACACACTACCCCTCACACACTACCCCTCACACACTACCCCTCACACACTACCCCTCACACACTACCCCTCACACACTACCCCTCACACACTACCCCTCACACACTACACACTACCCCTCACACACTACCCCTCACACACTACACACTACCCCTCACACACTACCCCTCACACACTACCCCTCACACACTACCCCTCACACACTACCCCTCACATACTACCCCTCACACACTACCCCTCACACACTACCCCTCACACACTACCCCTCACACACTACCCCCCACACACTACCACCCACATACTACCCCTCACATACTACCCCTCACACACTACCCCTCACACACTACCACCCACCTACTACCCCTCACACATGACGTTTCTACATGTTTGCATTTATCTTCCCCCCATTGTCGTCTAAAATGAATTCCGAAAAGTATGCACACAAAAGCGCCAATGCTTTAGTTGTTTATTTCAAAGTATTTGTTGTGTGTAAATACCTAGCACATCTTAGTAGTTATAGCCCCATTAAACACCGAAGCATGTTCAAATTATTTCAGTTATCATTGAAAATGTCAGGGAAATATATTTGCTACTATATTTTTACGCAATATATGTAGTCACAGATCTTGCAGGGAGATGTCAATGTATGTTCTTGTGTGTTTTACGTTTATTTATCGTTGCTACCAGTTGCCCATATAAGCGACGCCGCCTGAAGATATTTGTCATTTTAAATTTTTGGAGGATAGTGCAATGATACAGACAGAGGCCCATTCCAGAGTCTCCTCTGGTTCTTTTACGTGCACGGTGTACAGCACCGACACGAGACCTCGGTTTATAGTCCCATCTGAACGACCGTTAATATTATGATTTCGTAATAACTGCCGATTTGTAATCATAAATTGATTCTGTTATTGTTAACACCTCTTGACATGTCTATCTACATATACAGTCTACACCCTTATGTCGAATTCCATCGGACCGAACAAAATACTTCGACATAACCGAAGTTTGACTTAACGAAATTCGATATAAACAGATCCAGTTTTATGTAAAATGATAGTGTCTGAAACGGGACTTTGATCCGACTTCGAGATAACCGGAGAATTCGACATAACCGACTTTGACATAACAGATGTAGACTGCATAACAATTTGATGTTTAAATGGCTTCAGAGGCCAATTAGCCATGAGACTATTTAACCTTCGGCAATGTTATTCAATATAGGTGTATTGTTTGTTGTCCAGTGTGTGTGTTATTTGATTCCGTTTATTTCAAGTATGTTTTAAAATTTTAATCATATTTTATTGTATATGTATACATAAACACAATGACAATCATACACGTATTACATACATACAAATGGATTGGACCACAAGTTATAACATTAGATTCGGTCCTCCTAATGTTTTAAAGGTTTTATTAAAAAATGTTGGACCAATTTATTTTATTTAATAGAGTGTTTAGAAGTCAAAGATTTGTCAATGATCGGCTGACCAGGACTCGAGTTCATGCTATGTCAGTTTGCATATCGGATCTCGTATTATGTTCTATCCATGCATATAGTAGTACACTATTAAATAAATGGTGCGGGCTCTGTGGCCAAGTGATTATGGTAACTTCAAATTACTTGCCCATTACAGCTCTAGGTTCGAATACCACTGGGGGTGTCAAAGCTGACTTGTGGAAGGTTGGTGGCTCTACTTGAGTACCTGTCCACGCATGCAATACTGCTCGGAGGGGTACCCAAGGTCTTCCTCCACCAGTAATAGCTGGAGAATCACCATATGACCTAAGCTGTCGATGCGACTTTAACCCATTCAACACCAAGTAACTCACATGGACTGGTCCATGATATTCATAAACCAATAAATGAATCAGAAAATCACATTTGGACAAGTTCATTTATCTAAATGGGTAATTATTTCTAAAAATAGTCATATCACTGGCAAAAAGTGCAGATCCTGATGAGACGGCTCATCACGAGCCGGCTCATCTGGATCTACACTTTTTGTAAGCCTATTTAGAGGTATGTGGTGTTGAAAGGGTTAAACCCGAAAACAAGCAAACAATACATGGCGTGAAAATGTTGAAATTATGTAATACAAAGATCATTTTAATATAATGTACCACCTGTTGGCAAAATTTGTATTATAGATGCATCAATTTTAAAAAGCTTCGTTTTCTTTTAAAAATGTTTTTAATGTCTTTTTTGCCATGAGCAATTTACATTTTAGCCACTAATGTTTATTTACAACTGTTATCTTTTTATGTTTTGTTGTGATGGGTGTTCTTTTTACAGCTGATATTGTGCTAAGTTACACAGATTGTAATTAACCAGTCGTGAAATGCCCTATCGCTCTACCCCTAAGATCATGTGACCCAGTAACTTGAAACCTCCGACAATCAAATACAATATGGCTATATGATATATAGAACTATATGGATTGAACCATGACTATAGATAGATAGATAGATAAAACAGTAACTCGAAACCTCCGACAAACAAATACAATGTGGCTAAATGATATATAGAACTTTATGGATTGAACCAGGACTATAGATAGATAAAACAGTAACCTCCGACAAACAAATACAATATGGCTATATGATATATAGAACTATATGGATTGAACCATGACTATAGATAGATAGATAGATAAAACAGTAACTCGAAACCTCCGACAAACAAATACAATGTGGCTAAATGATATATAGAACTTTATGGATTGAACCAGGACTATAGATAGATAAAACAGTAACGCGAAACCTCCGACAAACAAATACAATATGGCTATATGATATATAGAACTATATGGATTGAACCATGACTATAGATAGATAGATAGATAAAACAGTAACTCGAAACCTCCGACAAACAAATACAATGTGGCTAAATGATATATAGAACTTTATGGATTGAACCAGGACTATAGATAGATAAAACAGTAACGCGAAACCTCCGACAAACAAATACAATATGGCTATATGATATATAGAACTATATGGATTGAACCAGGATGATAGATAGATAAAACAGGCTCTGATTGAACAAATAAAATTTAGAATTTACCGGAAATACGCTGTATCTAGTTATGGCATGTCGGAGGGAGGCATGTTGTCTTGGGAGGGGGGGAATAACGATATGTGATTGGATTATTGATTAGTTTGATTGACAGGCAGCGACTGGTCAATTATAATGAAGGGTCTGTATTGTAAATATGATCAATGATTTTATGTATTGTAAATTGCATTATATTTACTATGATCAGATTTTCACAATTACACACAATCATGTATGGTTCTGGGTCATCAATTTCATTTTTTAAAATTGGAACCACTGCCTGCCTTACCCTTGCATGATTTGCAGGATCATACCAGTTATAATGGAATGGCAAGAATATGTCCTCATCCATGAATCGCTAAACTAATACGAATTTAAGTCTCGTCCGCTTCTTGTAAATCTTCCCACTTCTCCCTAATTGGAGGGAGAATTGACTTCTCTCAAAAATCCTGGTGTATCCCTGACATGGAGATGTACCTGCTATTGTATGGATTGATTAAAGCGACACTACATCGCAAAAAGCAAATTAAATGAATTATTTTTCACGTATAAATGCATAGCTACTACAAATTCTTCTGAATACATGCGAACACTAACATTGAATCAATAAACAGTGTTTTGTTGTATACAAACTTTCAAAAGTGAAAGTAGGATTTCATATAACGGGATATCCACGCTCCTGAATTGACATGCGTTGGCATTGGAGTCAATACTAAACACACAATTATTTTGCTATGATTTGTCTACAAATAAATATACGAAGACACACATGTGAGATATCACGGTAAATATGTACCATGCCTCGTGTTATTCCGGATAAACGCGTTTTACGCAGGAATGTTGACCCTATTTACATTATTTTGTTATGTCAACAAACCGCGTATACCGTTTGTTTATTTGTTGAAATACGCAAATATTTGGAAAAAAATTATACCATATAATAGCAAATTACATTCTGCAGACATTTGCATTTTCACCGATGTAGTGTCGCTTTAAAGTGCATGAGGTTGTATTTACCAGATTGACACACAGTATATAGCACCGACACGAGACCTCGGTTTAACGTCCCATCTGAAAGACTGTTAATATTATTATGGTTAGACGGGGGATCGAACCTGCGACCCCTGGATTACCAGTCCAGCATGTTACCACTGGACTACAGATCCGTCTGTACACAAACACACAGTTAGTTTAATAATATTTTATTGCATTATATACACATACACATTGAAGTCAAATTTTGAAATAAATTAATGAATGCGATATAGATTAATAGCATATATCTACTGTCTTAAATCTGTATTATAGTGATGCGAAAAGATAGCTACTGTTTTAAGAGTGTGTTTAATTAATGCGATATAGCTACTGTTTTAAAATTATGTTTAATTAATGCGATGTAGCCTGTTTTAAGTCCGCATTTAAGCTTCTAACTTTGTAGCATTCATCAATTTTAGGTATTTAAATTATTGCTCAAGATATTGTGGTAGTTTTACCAAGTGTCACCTTTATTTACCTATAGTCTCTCCTAATTCATTAATGAGTGGCTTTGTATTTTATTTGATAATACATGTATAATATCATGTCTATTGTGTATAATATTTATGCTGTATCAATGTCTGTACAATGGTGAGACTTTAATCAAATATCTGTCTGTCTGTCTGTCTGTCTGTCTGTCTGTCTGTCTGTCTGTCTGTCTGTCTGTCTGTCTGTCTGTCTGTCTGTCTGTCTGTCTGTCTGTCTGTCTGTCTGTCTGTCTGTCTGTCTGTCTGTCTGTCTGTCTGTCTGTCTGTCTGTCTGTCTGTCTGTCTGTCTGTCTGTCTGTCTGTCTGTCTGTCTGTCTGTCTGTCTGTCTGTCTGTCTGTCTGTCTGTCTCTGTCTGTCTGTCTGTCTGTCTGTCTGTCTGTCTGTCTGTCTGTCTGTCTGTCTGTCTGTCTGTCTGTCTGTCTGTCTGTCTGTCTGTCTGTCTGTCTGTCTGTCTGTCTGTCTGTCTGTCTGTCTGTCTGTCTGTCTGTCATTTTTAGCAGAAACAGGCTATATATTACTGTGGGAATTGTATTTATATAATCGATAGTTAGTTAGGTATTAATATTAAACATGTTTATTCTGGTGAGTGTTCATAATATGCACAGATTTGTCGCTTTGTAATACTAGTATGTACATAATGCCACATTCTTCATGGGAAGGGGAGGTAATAATATCATCTTGTATAGTTTATAGCAAGGTTATAGTTTGCAATGACTATATTAAGACACAACGCAATTGATACGGTGTCTTCAAAATCATTATGGAAATAAACTATTTTATTAAAACCAGAGAAACTGTGTTCTTGTGTCTTATTGTCCAGCCCTGTATAGTATGACCCGTTCCCTGGTGTTCTTGTGTCTTATTGTCCAGCCCTGTATAGTATGATCCGTTCCCTGGTGTTCTTGTGTCTTATTGTCAAGCCCTGTATAGTATGACCCGTTCCCTGGTGTTCTTGTGTCTTATTGTCCAGCCCTGTATAGTATGACCCGTTCCCGGGTGTTCATGTCTGCATTGACAGACTCACACTTGGAATATTTCGTTGACAGTGACAGATCATTCATCAGGATAGCTGTGCTGCTGCAGCTGCTGTGATCTCAGCTTTGCACAGACAATAACATGGAAAGATTGATGCCCACGACATCATGTTAGCTACAACGGAAATACATGACTCAAACAAGGCTATTTGATGGAACAATTGATGGTTCACACCCAACATTTGTACAAAGTCATGTAATCAAGAAATGAACATTTTACATATAATTTAACAGCAGGAAAGGGATTAGAATCAAAGAAAACGTATAGTTCTTCTCCCTAGTAATTTTGAATTTAAAAACGTCAATTTTGACTTATGAGATGTATGTATGTATGTTCCTTTAATGTCAAACCCCTCGCGGGGACTTAGACATGTTTTCCTGGGCAGGTTTAGCCGACCTAAGCGATTAACCAGTACTAAGCAATGTGTGTGAGGTGCCTTGCTCAATGGCAATATAATACGTGGCCTGGCCGAGTATCGAACCCGGGACCGTTCGATTCCAAATCCGACGCTCTACCACTGGACCACGGATGCCACACTAGATGTCTGGAATTCCGTGATGGAGTTGATATGAGAACTCCGACAACGGCATGCCAATGTGTTTTCCTGGAATAGCTTCTCAATAGGGACGAAAACAAAGACTAACCTATCTAAGCACCTGGGTCCGAGGTTATAAAACTTTTCTCAGAACTCGAGCTCAAGTGAGTTAATTGGTTGAGTCTGAGATAAGCTCAACCAATCAGAAGCTTGATACAGAGTTTGAGATTGGAGAAAAGTGTCATAACCTCCAGGTCTTACATATTTCAGAAAACAGACGGATCTGTAACCCAGTGGTAAAACACTGGACTGGTAATCCAGGGATCGCAGGTTCGACCCCCCGTCTGACCCTAATAAAATTAACAGTCTTTCAGATGGGACGTTAAACCGAGGTCTCGTGTCGGTGCTTTACACCGTGCACGTAAAAGAACCAGAGGAGACTCTGGAATGGGTCTCTGTCTGTATCATTGCACTATCCTCCAAAATCTAAAATGACTAATCTCTTCAGGATATATGTGACGCATATGGGCAACCGGTAGCGACGATAAATAAACGTAAAACACACAAATATTTCAGAACATACTTGTGTGATAACGATCAATGACGAGAGCAGATCAAACTGTATAGAATATAGGCCGAAAACGATCCAATATGTAAAATATTGGACTGTGTGGTCGCGTAGCTCCAAAGACAATACCAATAGTTTACATATTGGATCCGTTTGAGGCTTATATCTTACTTAAAACACACACTTATATAACAAGATCCTATTAATTAAAATTGTTAATTTCGTACATGTACGCGTAATATCTAATATAATACTCTGGCCCTTTGCAGCATACACCGCC
Source organism: Archivesica marissinica (assembly GCA_014843695.1). NCBI lineage: Eukaryota > Metazoa > Mollusca > Bivalvia > Venerida > Vesicomyidae > Archivesica > Archivesica marissinica. The sequence continues at coordinate 84,065,253 of CM026390.1, read as the reverse complement.
CTAGTACTGCTGTATCCACCGTCCTCGTACTGCAGTATCCACCGTCCTCGTACTGTAGTATCCACCGTCCTCGTACTGCAGTATCCACCATCCTCGTACTGCAGTATCCACCGTCCTCGTACTGCAGTATCCACCGTCCTCGTACTGTAGTATCCACCGTCCTCGTACTGCAGTATCCACCGTCCTTGTACTGCAGTATCCACCGTCCTCGTACTGCAGTATCCACCGTCCTCGTACTGCTGTATCCACCGTCCTCGTACTGCTGTATCCACCGTCCTTGTACTTCTGTATCCACCGCCCTCGTACTGCAGTATCCACCGTCCTCGTACTGCTGTATCCACCGTCCTTGTACTTCTGTATCCACCGTCCTCGTACTGCAGTATCCACCGTCCCCGTACTGCAGTATCCACCGTCCTCGTACTGCTGTATCCACCGTCCTCGTACTGCAGTATCCACCGCCCTCGTACTGCAGTATCCACCGTCCTCGTACTGCTGTATCCACCATCCTTGTACTGCTGTATCCATCGTCCTCGTACTGCTGTATCCACCGTCCTCGTACTGCAGTATCCATCGTCCTCGTACTGCAGCATACACCGCCCTCGTACTGCAGTATCCACCGTCCTCGTACTGCAGTATCCACCGTCCTTGTACTGCTGTATCCACCGTCCTCGTACTGCAGTATCCACCGTCCTCGTACTGTAGTATCCACCGTCCTCGTACTGCAGTATCCACCACCCTCGTACTGCTGTATCCACCGTCCTCGTACTGCAGTATCCACCGTCCGTGTACTGCAGTATCCACCGCCCTCGTACTGCAGTATCCACCACCCTCGTACTGCTGTATCCATCGTCCTCGTACTGCAGTATCCACCGTCCGTGTACTGCTGTATCCACCGTCCTCGTACTGCAGTATCCACCTCCCTCGTACTGCTGTATCCACCGTCCTCGTACTGCTGTATCCACCGTCCTCATACTGCTGTATCCACAGCCCTCGTACTGCAGTATCCACCGTCCATGTACTGCTGTATCCACCGTCCTCGTACTGCAGTATCCACCTCCCTCGTACTGCTGTATCCACCGTCCTCGTACTGCTGTATCCACCGTCCTCGTACTGCAGTATCCACCGTCCTCGTACTGCAGTATCCACCGTCCTCGTACTGCAGTATCCACCGTCCTCGTACTGCAGTATCCACCTCCCTCGTACTGCAGTATCCACTGTCCTCGTACTGCAGTATCCACCGTCCGTGTACTGCTGTATCCACCATCCTCGTACTGCAGTAGCCACCGTCCTAGTACTGCAGTATCCACCTCCCTCGTACTGCAGTATCCACCGTCCTCGTACTGCAGTATCCACCGTCCGTGTACTGCTGTATCCACAGTCCTCATACTGCAGTATCCACCGTCCGTGTACTGCAGTATCCACCGGCCTCGTACTGCTGTATCCACCGTCCTCGTACTGCAGTATCCACCTCCCCCGTACTGCTGTATCCACCGTCCGTGTACTGCTGTACCCACCGTCCTCGTACTGCAGTATCCACCTCACCCATACTGCTGTATCCAGCGTCTTCGTACTGCTGTATCCACCGTCCTCGTACTGCAGTATCCACCGTCCGTGTACTGCTGTATCCACCGTCCTCGTACTGCAGCATACACCGCCCTCGTACTGCTGTATCCACCGTCCTCGTACTGCAGTACCCACCGTCCTCGTACTGCAGTATCCACTTTCCCCGTACTGCAGTATCCACCGTCCTCGTACTGCAGTACCCACCGTCCTCGTACTGCTGTATCCACCGTCCTTGTACTGCTGTATCCACCGTCCTCGTACTGCTGTATCCACCGTCCTCGTACTGCAGTATCCACCGTCCGTGTACTGCTGTATCCACAGCCCTCGTACTGCAGTATCCACCGTCCGTGTACTGCTGTATCCACCGTCCTCGTACTGCAGTATCCACCTCCCTCGTACTGCTGTATCCACCGTCCTCGTACTGCTGTATCCACCGTCCTCGTACTGCAGTATCCACCGTCCTCGTACTGCAGTATCCACCGTCCTCGTACTGCAGTATCCACCGTCCTCGTACTGCAGTATCCACCTCCCTCGTACTGCAGTATCCACTGTCCTCGTACTGCAGTATCCACCGTCCGTGTACTGCTGTATCCACCGTCCTCGTACTGCAGTAGCCACCGTCCTCGTACTGCAGTATCCACCTCCCTCGTACTGCAGTATCCACCGTCCTCGTACTGCAGTATCCACCGTCCGTGTACTGCTGTATCCACAGTCCTCATACTGCAGTATCCACCGTCCGTGTACTGCAGTATCCACCGGCCTCGTACTGCTGTATCCACCGTCCTCGTACTGCAGTATCCACCTCCCCCGTACTGCTGTATCCACCGTCCGTGTACTGCTGTACCCACCGTCCTCGTACTGCAGTATCCACCTCACCCATACTGCTGTATCCAGCGTCTTCGTACTGCTGTATCCACCGTCCTCGTACTGCAGTATCCACCGTCCGTGTACTGCTGTATCCACCGTCCTCGTACTGCAGCATACACCGCCTTCGTACTGCTGTATCCACCGTCCTCGTACTGCAGTACCCACCGTCCTCGTACTGCAGTATCCACTTTCCCCGTACTGCAGTATCCACCGTCCTCGTACTGCAGTACCCACCGTCCTCGTACTGCTGTATCCACCGTCCTTGTACTGCTGTATCCACCGTCCTCGTACTGCTGTATCCACCGTCCTCGTACTGCAGTATCCACCGTCCGTGTACTGCTGTATCCACCGTCCTCGTACTGCAGTAGCCACCGTCCTCGTACTGCAGTATCCACCTCCCTCGTACTGCAGTATCCACCGTCCTCGTACTGCAGTATCCACCGTCCGTGTACTGCTGTATCCACAGTCCTCATACTACAGTATCCACCGTCCGTGTACTGCAGTATCCACCGCCCTCGTACTGCTGTATCCACCGTCCTCGTACTGCAGTATCCACCTCCCCCGTACTGCTGTATCCACCGTCCGTGTACTGCTGTACCCACCGTCCTCGTACTGCAGTATCCACCTCACCCATACTGCTGTATCCAGCGTCTTCGTACTGCTGTATCCACCGTCCTCGTACTGCAGTATCCACTGTCCGTGTACTGCTGTATCCACCGTCCTCGTACTGCAGCATACACCGCCCTCGTACTGCTGTATCCACCGTCCTCGTACTGCAGTACCCACCGTCCTCGTACTGCAGTATCCACTTTCCCCGTACTGCAGTATCCACCGTCCTCGTACTGCAGTACCCACCGTCCTCGTACTGCTGTATCCACCGTCCTTGTACTGCTGTATCCACCGTCCTCGTACTGCTGTATCCACCGTCCTCGTACTGCTGTATCCACCGTCCTCGTACTGCAGTATCCACCGTCCTCGTACTGCTGTATCCATCGTCCTCGTACTGCTGTATCCACCGTCCTCGTACTGCTGTATCCATCGTCCTCGTACTGCTGTATCCACCGTCCTCGTACTGCTGTATCCATCGTCCTCGTACTGCAGCATACACCGCCCTCGTACTGCTGTATCCACCTCCCTCGTACTACAGTATCAACCGTCCTCGTACTGCAGTATCCACCGCCCTCGTACTGCTGTATCCACCACCCTCGTACTGCAGTATCCACCACCCTCGTACTGCAGTATCCAACACCCTCGTACTGCAGTATCCACCGTCCTCGTACTGCAGCATACACCGTCCTCGTACTGCAGTATCCACCGTCCTCGTACTGCTGTATCCACCGCCCTCGTACTGCAGTATCCAGCGTCCTCGTACTGCAGTATCCACCGTCCTCGTACTGCATTATCCAGCGTCCTCGTACTGCAGTATCCACCGCCCTCGTACTGCAGTATCCACCATCCTCGTACTGCAGTATCCACCGCCCTCGTACTGCATTATCCAGCGTCCTCGTACTGCTGTATCCACCGCCCTCGTACTGCTGTATCCACCGTCCCCGTACTGCAGTATCCACCGTCCTCGTACTGCAGTATCCACCGTCCTCGTACTGCAGTATCCACCGTCCTCGTACTGTTGTATCCACTGCAAGTATATACAAAGGTATGACGTCACGACAGTGTTTTAAACACGGATACTTTAAATCTGATACTCGTATGTATGTACATGCACGGGACTAAGATCAAATTAAGAGATGCCTAATCTATATGTATACACTCTTCAGTTTCTGATTTAATGATGTACAAAAGACAATATATTTATTTCACATGTCGATCCCCCGTCTGACCCTGATACAATTAACAGTCTTTCAGATGGGACGTTAAACCGAGGTCTCGTATCGGTGCGTTACACCGTGCACGTAAAAGAACCAGAGGAGACTATGGAATGGGTGTCTGTCTGTATCATTGCACTATTCTCCAAATATCTAAAATGACTAATCTCTTCAGAAGGCGTCGCTCATATGGGCAACCGGTAGCGACGATAAATAAACGTAAAGCACACAGGCAGATATTTTCAACATGTACAATGTATATGAACACATGTGAGAATTACAATTGCTATGCAACATAGCGAGAGATGCTTTTAAACTGTCACTTCTATCACCGACTCAACTGAGAAACACAATCAGCCACAAATACAGAATTTTTCAATTAAGTTGTTTCCTTTCCAATGCTCCAGTTACGGCTATATAGAGAGTAATGGTTCATTGGACATCGTTTGGTGCGACACATTTGTATTTACTGGACAGTTTTTCTGTACCGTTATTTGTATGGTGAAACAATTGAGGAAATACAGAGTCTTTATATATTGATATTTCTGTTTTTCATTCACTACACATGTAAATCTATTATTTAAGGTAGTTTCTATGACATGTCAAACGTTGCAATATTTAATATTGCTATTATATTTGTACCCACTCCAAAATGTGAACAATTGCTGAATTAAATGATTTCGTACTGCATGATCCAGTGTCCCCGTACTGCTGTATCCACCGTCCTCGTACTGCTGTATCCACCGTCCTCGTACTGCAGTATCCATCGTCCTCGTACTGCAGCATACACCGCCCTCGTACTGCTGTATCCACCTCCCTCGTACTGCAGTATCAACCGTCCTCGTACTGCAGTATCCACCACCCTCGTACTGCTGTATCCACCGCCCTCGTACTGCAGTATCCACCGCCCTCGTACTGCAGTATCCACCACCCTCGTACTGCAGTATCCACCGTCCTCGTACTGCAGTATCCACCACCCTCGTACTGCAGTATCCACCGTCCTCGTACTGCTGTATCCACCGTCCTCGTACTGCAGTATCCACCGCCCTCGTACTGCAGTATCCACCGTCCTCGTACTGCTGTATCCACCGTCCTCGTACTGCTGTATCCACCGTCCTCGTACTGCTGTATCCACCGTCCTCGTACTGCTGTATCCACCGTCCCCGTACTGCAGTATCCACCGTCCTCGTACTGCAGTATCCACCGCCCTCGTACTGCAGTATCCACTGTCCCGGTACTGCAGTATCCACCGCCCTCGTACTGCTGTATCCAGCGTCCTCGTACTGCTGTATCCACCGTCCTCGTACTGCAGTATCCACCGTACTCGTACTGCTGTATCCACCGTCCTCGTACTGCAGTATCCACCGTCCTCGTACTGCAGTATCCACCGCCCTCGTACTGCAGTATCCACCGTCCTCGTACTGCAGTATCCACCACCCTCGTACTGCAGTATCCACCGTCCTCGTACTGCTGTATCCACCGTCCTCGTACTGCAGTATCCACCGCCCTCGTACTGCAGTATCCACCGTCCTCGTACTGCTGTATCCACCGTCCTCGTACTGCTGTATCCACCGTCCTCGTACTGCTGTATCCACCGTCCTCGTACTGCTGTATCCACCGTCCCCGTACTGCAGTATCCACCGTCCTCGTACTGCAGTATCCACCGCCCTCGTACTGCAGTATCCACTGTCCCGGTACTGCAGTATCCACCGCCCTCGTACTGCTGTATCCAGCGTCCTCGTACTGCAGTATCCACCGCCCTCGTACTGCTGTATCCACCGTACTCGTACTGCTGTATCCACCGTCCTCGTACTGCAGTATCCACCGTCCGCTTACTGCAGTATCCACCGCCCTCGTACTGCAGTATCCACCGTCCTCGTACTGCTGTATCCACCGTCCTCGTACTGCTGTATCCACCGTCCTCGTACTGCAGTATCCACCGTCCTCGTACTACTGTATCCACCGTCCCGGTACTGCAGTATCCACCGCCCTCGTACTGCAGTATCCACCGCCCTCGTACTGCAGTATCCACCATCCTCGTACTGCTGTATCCACCGCCCTCGTACTGCAGCATACACCGTCCTCATACTGCTGTATCCACCGTCCTCGTACTGCAGTATCCACCGTCCTCGTACTGCTGTATCCACCGTCCTCGTACTGCAGTATCCACCGTCCTCGTACTGCAGTATCCACCGTCCTCGTACTGCTGTATCCACCGCCCTCGTACTGCAGTATCCACCGTCCTCATACTGCTGTATCCACCATCCTCGTACTGCAGTATCCACCGTCCTCGTACTGCTGTATCCACCGCCCTCTACTGCAGTATCCACCGTCCTCGTACTGCTGTATCCACCGTCCTCGTACTGCAGTATCCACCGTCCTCGTACTGCAGTATCCACCGTCCTCGTACTGCTGTATCCACCGTCCTCGTACTGCTGTATCCACCGTCCCGGTACTGCAGTATCCACCTTCCTCGTACTGCTGTATCCACCGTCCTCGTACTGCTGTATCCACCGTCCCGGTACTGCAGTATCCACCGCCCTCGTACTGCTGTATCTACCGTCTTAGTACTGCAATATCCACTGTACCTTTGCCAGCCTATCCTGTTACATAACATACCTAGCATCGCTTTGCCGGCCCATCCTGTTACATAACATACCTAGCATAGCTTCACCGACCCATCCTGTTACATAACATAACTAGCATAGCTTCACCAACCCATCCTGTTACATAACATACCTAACATCGCTTTGCTTGTCCATCCTCTTGCATAGCATACCTAGCATAGCATTGCCGCCCATTCTGTTACATAACATACCTAGCATCGCATTGCCGCCCATTCTGTTACATAACATACCTAGCATCGCATTGCCGCCCATTCTGTTACATAACATACCTAACATCGTTTTGTTGGCCCATCCTGTTATATAACATACCTAGCATCGCTTTGCCGGCCAATCTTGTTACATAACATACCTAGCATCGCTTTGCCGGCCAATCTTGTTACATAACATAACATACATAGCATCGCTTTGTCAGTCCATCCTAGCCTGGGAACAGACGTCGATATATTTTGCCTGGTCAGTCAAATAAATATATTTTAACACCGATACTATTAATTGTGCCATATTGAGTTTCTGATCATATCATTTTGCCAAAAGTTAAAAAGTGAAACATCGACAGACTGGCACCCAGGCTAGGTCCATCCTGTTACATAGTATACCTAGCATCGCTTTGCCGGTCCATCCTGTTACATAGCATACCTTCACCGGCACATCCTGTTACATAACATACCTAGCATCGCTTTGCCGGCCCATCCTGTTACATAACATACCTAGCATCGCTTTGCCGGCCCATACTGTTACATAACATACAAAGCATCGCTTTGCCGACCCATCTTGTTACATAACATACATAGCATCGCTTTGCCGGTCCATCCTGTTACATAACATACCTAGCATCGCTTTGCCGGTCCATCCTGTTACATAACATACATTGCATCGCTTTGCCGGTCCAGCCTGTTACATAGCATACATTGCATCGCTTTGCCGGTACATCCTGTTACATAACATACCTAGCATCGCTTTGCCGGTCCATCCTGTTACATAGCATACATTGCATCGCTTTGCCGGTCCATCCTGTTACATAGCATACCTTCACCGGCACATCCTGTTACACAACACACCTAGCATAGCTTCACCTGCCCATCCTGTTACATAGCATACCTAGCATTGCCTATTTGGCCCATCCTGTTACATAACATATCTAGCATAGCTTCACCAGCAGTTAACATAACATACCTAGCATCGCTTATTTGGCCCATCCTGTTACATAGCATACCTAGCATCGCTTATTTGGCCCATCCTGTTACATAACATACCTAGCATCGCTTATTTGGCCCATCCTGTTACATAACATACATAGCATCGCTTATTTGGCCCATCCTGTTACATAACATATCTAGCATAGCTTCACCAGCAGTTAACATAACATACCTAGCATCGCTTATTTGGCCCATCCTGTTACATAGCATACCTAGCATCGCTTATTTGGCCCATCCTGTTACATAACATACCTAGCATCGCTTATTTGGCCCATCCTGTTACATAACATACATAGCATCGCTTATTTGGCCCATCCTGTTACATAACATATCTAGCATAGCTTCACCAGCAGTTAACATAACATACCTAGCATCGCTTATTTGGCCCATCCTGTTACATAGCATACCTAGCATCGCTTATTTGGCCCATCCTGTTACATAGCATACCTAGCATCGCTTTGCCGGCGCATCCTGTTACACAACATACCTTCACCGGCACATCCTGTTACATAACATACCTAGCATTGCTTTGCCGGCCCATACTGTTACATAGCATACCTAGCATCGCTTTGCCGGCCCATACTGTTACATAACATACCTAGCATCGCTTTGCCGGCCCATACTGTTACATAGCATACCTAGCATCGCTTTGCCGGCCCATACTGCTACATAGCATACCTAGCATCGCTTTGCCGGCCCATACTGTTACATAGCATACATAGCATCGCATTGCTGCCCATCCTGTAACATAGCATACCTAGCATCGCTTTGCCGGCCCATACTGTTACATAGCATACCTAGCATCGCTTTGCCGGCCCATACTGTTACATAGCATACCTAGCATCGCTTTGTCGGCCTATCCTGTTACATAACATATTTAGCATCGCTTTGCCGGCCTATTCTGTTACATAGCATACCTAGCATCGCTTTGCCGGCCCATACTGTTACATATCATATTTAGCATCACTTTGCCGGCCTATCCTGTTACATAGCACCCCTAGCATAGCTTCACCGGCCCATCCTGTTACATAACATACCTAGCATCGCCTATTTGGCCCATCCTGTTACATAGCATACCTAGCATCGCCTATTTGGCCCATCCTGTTACATAGCATACCTAGCATCGCCTATTTGGCCCATCCTGTTACATAGCATACCTAGCATCGCCTATTTGGCCCATCCTGTTACATAGCATACCTAGCATCGCCTATTTGGCCCATCCTGTTACATAGCATACCTAGAATCGCCTATTTGGCCCATCCTGTTACATAGCATATCTAGCATAGCTTCACCAGAAGTTAAATAAACCATACAACATAAAATCCAATCATGGCAGAGAACATCCCCACTGCAAGACTGAGTTGGAGATAAAACAGTCATGCTAATGGCAAAACATACTCCACAGCGAACATTGTCATATACAACGCTCGCCCAATAATCGAACACTGTTGACCGAACCTACTGGGATTGCGATGTTGTTAGGACCTTTTGACACGACATCACATCTCATTATAGACAGTACTGGTTGCGATATTGATATCTGTAGCATAGAGGAACGCATGCACGTGTAGATATGTGGAATTCATTTTATTCTTCAATACCTGTGATGAACTGCATTTTTCTCAATGTGTTGGTTTCTGTATGGTTGATAGAAAAGGCCATGTGCCAAATTACCACGTCGGAGTTCCAAATATTCGAAAGCAAGTCTAACCCGGATCCGACTGTGATAGATACTCAGCAAGTCGTCAGTCTGGTAAGTAGTGTTATATTAATTGTTGTCTAACCCAGATCCAACTGTGATAGATACTCAACAAGTCGTCAGTCTGGTAAGTAGTGTTATATTAATTGTTGTCTAACCCAGATCCAACTGTGATATATACTCAACAAGTCGTCAGTCTGGTAAGTAGTGTTATATTAATTGTTGCTTAACCCAACTACGACTGTGATATATACTCAACAAGTCGTCAGTCTGGTAAGTAGTGTTATATTAATTGTTGTTTAACCTAGCTACGACTGTGATATATACTCAACAAGTCGTCAGTCTGGTAAGTAGTGTTATATTAATTGTTGTCTAACCCAGATCCAACTGTGATATATACTCAACAAGTCGTCAGTCTGGTAAGTAGTGTTATATTAATTGTTGTTTAACCCAGATCCGACTGTGATATATACTCAACAAGTCGTCAGTCTGGTAAGTAGTGTTATATTAATTGTTGTTTAACCCAAATACAACTGTGATATATACTCAACAAGTCGTCAGTCTGGTAAGTAGTGTTATATTAATTGTTGTTTAACCCAGATCCAACTGTGATACATCCAACAAGTCGTCAGTTGGTAAGTAGTGTTATATAATGTGTCTAACCAATCGACTTGATAGATACTCAACAAGTCGTCAGTCTGGTAAGTAGTGTTATACTAATTGTTGTTTAACCTAGCTACGACTGTGATATATACTCAACAAGTCGTCAGTCTGGTAAGTAGTGTTATATTAATTGTTGTTTAACCTAGCTACGACTGTGATATATACTCAACAAGTCGTCAGTCTGGTAAGTAGTGTTATATTAATTGTTGTCTAACCCAGATACAACTGTGATATATACTCAACAAGTCGTCAGTCTGGTAAGTAGTGTTATATTAATTGTTGTTTAACCTAGCTACGACTGTGATATATACTCAACAAGTCGTCAGTCTGGTAAGTAGTGTTATATTAATTGTTGTCTAACCCAGATCCAACTGTGATATATACTCAACAAGTCGTCAGTCTGGTAAGTAGTGTTATATTAATTGTTGTTTAACCTAGCTACGACTGTGATATATACTCAACAAGTCGTCAGTCTGGTAAGTAGTGTTATATTAATTGTTGTTTAACCTAGCTACGACTGTGATATATACCCAACAAGTCGTCAGTCTGGTAAGTAGTGTTATATTAATTGTTGTTTAACCTAGCTACGACTGTGATATATACTCAACAAGTCGTCAGTCTGGTAAGTAGTGTTATATTAATTGTTGTTTAACCCAAATCCAACTGTGATATATACTCAACAAGTCGTCAGTCTGGTAAGTAGTGTTATATTAATTGTTGTTTAACCCAGATCCGACTGTGATATATACTCAACAAGTCGTCAGTCTGGTAAGTAGTGTTATATTAATTGTTGTCTAACCTAGCTACGACTGTGATATATACTCAACAAGTCGTCAGTCTGGTAAGTAGTGTTATATTAATTGTTGTCTAACCCAGATCCAACTGTGATATATACTCAACAAGTCGTCAGTCTGGTAAGTAGTGTTATATTAATTGTTGCTTAACCTAGCTACGACTGTGATATATACTCAACAAGTCGTCAGTCTGGTAAGTAGTGTTATATTAATTGTTGTTTAACCTAGCTACGACTGTGATAGATACTCAACAAGTCGTCAGTCTGGTAAGTAGTGTTATATTAATTGTTGTTTAACCTATCCGACTGTGATAGATACTCAACAAGTCGTCAGTCTGGTAAGTAGTGTTATATTAATTGTTGTCTAACCCAGATCCAACTGTGATATATACTCAACAAGTCGTCAGTCTGGTAAGTAGTGTTATATTAATTGTTGTTTAACCCAGATCCAACTGTGATATATACTCAACAAGTCGTCAGTCTGGTAAGTAGTGTTATATTAATTGTTGTCTAACCTAGCTACGACTGTGATATATACTCAACAAGTCGTTAGTCTGGTAAGTAGTGTTATATTAATTGTTGTTTAACATAACTACGACTGTGATAGATACTCAACAAGTCGTCAGTCTGGTAAGTAGTGTATATTAATTGTTGTTAACCCAGATCCAACTGTGATATATACCAACAAGTCGTCAGTCTGGTAAGTAGTGTGATATTAATTGTTGTCTAACCCAGATCCAACTGTGATATATACTCAACAAGTCGTCAGTCTGGTAAGTAGTGTTATATTAATTGTTGTCTAACCCAGATCCAACTGTGATATATACTCAACAAGTCGTCAGTCTGGTAAGTAGTGTTATATTAATTGTTGCTTAACCTAGCTACGACTGTGATATATACTCAACAAGTCGTCAGTCTGGTAAGTAGTGTTATATTAATTGTTGTTTAACCTAGCTACGACTGTGATATATACTCAACAAGTCGTCAGTCTGGTAAGTAGTGTTATATTAATTGTTGTTTAACCCAGATCCAACTGTGATATATACTCAACAAGTCGTCAGTCTGGTAAGTAGTGTTATATTAATTGTTGTCTAACCCAGATCCGACTGTGATATATACTCAACAAGTCGTCAGTCTGGTAAGTAGTGTTATATTAATTGTTGTCTAACCCAGATCCAACTGTGATATATACTCAACAAGTCGTCAGTCTGGTAAGTAGTGTTATATTAATTGTTGCTTAACCTAGCTACGACTGTGATATATACTCAACAAGTCGTCAGTCTGGTAAGTAGTGTTATATTAATTGTTGTCTAACCCAGATCCAACTGTGATATATACTCAACAAGTCGTCAGTCTGGTAAGTAGTGTTATATTAATTGTTGTTTAACCCAGATCCAACTGTGATATATACTCAACAAGTCGTCAGTCTGGTAAGTAGTGTAATATTAATTGTTGTTTAACCCAGATCCAACTGTGATATATACTCAACAAGTCGTCAGTCTGGTAAGTAGTGTTATATTAATTGTTGTTTAACCCAAATCCAACTGTGATATATACTCAACAAGTCGTCAGTCTGGTAAGTAGTGTAATATTAATTGTTGTCTAACCCAGATCCAACTGTGATATATACTCAACAAGTCGTCAGTCTGGTAAGTAGTGTTATATTAATTGTTGTTTAACCCAAATCCAACTGTGATATATACTCAACAAGTCGTCAGTCTGGTAAGTAGTGTTATATTAATTGTTGTTTAACCTAGCTACGACTGTGATATATACTCAACAAGTCGTCAGTCTGGTAAGTAGTGTTATATTAATTGTTGTTTAACCTATCTACGACTGTGATAGATACTCAACAAGTCGTCAGTCTGGTAAGTAGTGTTATATTAATTGTTGTTTAACCTATCTACGACTGTGATAGATACTCAGCAAGTCGTCAGTCTGGTAAGTAGTGTTATATTAATTGTTGTCTAACCTAGCTACGACTGTGATATATACTCAACAAGTCGTCAATCTGGTAAGTAGTGTTATATTAATTGTTGTCTAACCCAGATCCAACTGTGATATATACCCAACAAGTCGTCAGTCTGGTAAGTAGTGTTATATTAATTGTTGTCTAACCTAGATACGACTGTGATATATACTCAACAAGTCGTCAGTCTGGTAAGTAGTGTTATATTAATTGTTGTTTAACCTATACCGACTGTGATAGATACTCAACAAGTCGTCAGTCTGGTAAGTAGTGTTATATTAATTGTTGTTAACCCAGATCCAACTGTGATATATACTCAACAAGTCGTCAGTCTGGTAAGTAGTGTTATATTAATTGTTGTCTAACCTAGCTACGACTGTGATATATACTCAACAAGTCGTCAGTCTGGTAAGTAGTGTTATATTAATTGTTGATTAACATAACTACGACTGTGATAATACTCAACAAGTCGTCAGCTGGTAAGAAGTGCTATATTAATTGTTGTTTAACCCAACCAACAACAACCAACAACCAACAAAAATTAATTGTTGTCTAACCAGATCCAACTGTTATATATACAACAAGTCGTCAGTATGGTAAGTAGTGTTAATTAATTGTTGTTAACCAAATCCAACTGTAATATATACTCAACAAGTCGTCAGTCTGGTAAGTAGTGTTATATTAATGTTGTTAAACTAGACTACGACTGGATATATACTCAACAAGTAGTCAGTCTGGAAGTAGTATATTAACTTGTTTAACCTACTACGAATGGATAATACTCAACAAGTCGTCAGTCTGGTAAGTAGTGTTATATTAATTGTTGTTTAACATAACTACGACTAAAACCAACAACCACAAAACAAAACAACCCAACCAACAAACAACCAACAACACAAAAAAACAAACCAACCAACTGATATATACTCAACAAGTCGTCAGTATGGTAAGTAGTGTATATTAATTCTCGCCTAACCTAGCTACGACTGTGATATATACTCAACAAGTCGTCAGTCTGGTAAGTAGTGTTATATTAATTGTTGTCTAACCCAGATCCAACTGTGATATATGCTCAACAAGTCGTCAGTCTGGTAAGTAGTGTTATATTAATTGTTGTCTAACCTAGCTACGACTGTGATATATACTCAACAAGTCGTTAGTCTGGTAAGTAGTGTTATATTAATTGTTGTTTAACATAACTACGACTGTGATAGATACCCAACAAGTCGTCAGGCTGGTAAGAAGTGCTATATTAATTGTTGTCTAACCCAGACCCAACTGTGATACATACCAACAAGTCATCAGTCTGGTAAGTAGTGTTATATTAATTGTTGTCTAAACCAGACCACAAAACCAACAACCACAAAAAAACAACCCAATCCAACTGTGATATATACTCAACAAGTCGTCAGTCTGGTAAGTAGTGTTATATTAATTGTTGCTTAACCTAGCTACGACTGTGATATATACTCAACAAGTCGTCAGTCTGGTAAGTAGTGTTAAATTAATTGTTGTTAAACCTATCACGACTGGATAATACTCAACAAGTCGTCAGTCTGGTAAGTAGTGTTATATTAATTGTTGTTTAAACCAGATCGACTGTGATATATACTCAACAAGTCGTCAGTCTGGTAAGTAGTAAAAAACCAACCAACAAAACCAACAACCACAAAGTTATATTAATTGTTGTCTAACCCAGATCCAACAAAACCAAACAACCACAAAAAAAACCACACACTATGATATATACTCAACAAGTCGTCAGTCTGGTAAGTAGTGTTATATTAATTGTTGCCTAACCTAGCTACGACTGTGATATATACTCAACAAGTCGTCAGTCTGGTAAGTAGTGTTATATTAATTGTTGCTTAACCTAGCTACGACTGTGATATATACCCAACAAGAAGTCAGTCTGGTAAGTAGTGTTATATTAATTGTTGTTTAACCTAGCTACGACTGTGATATATACTCAACAAGTCGTCAGTCTGGTAAGTAGTGTAATATTAATTGTTGTTTAACCCAGATCCAACTGTGATATATACTCAACAAGTCGTCAGTCTGGTAAGTAGTGTAATATTAATTGTTGTCTAACCCAGATCCAACTGTGATATATACTCAACAAGTCGTCAGTCTGGTTAGTAGTGTTATATTAATTGTTGTTTAACCCAAATCCAACTGTGATATATACTCAACAAGTCATCAGTCTGGTAAGAAGTGTTATATTAATTGTTGTTTAACATAACTACGACTGTGATAGATACTCAACAAGTCGTCAGGCTGGTAAGAAGTGCTATATTAATTGTTGTCTAACCCAGATCTAACTGTAATACATACCAACAAGTCGTTAGTCTGGTAAGTAGTGTGATATTAATTGTTGTCTAAACCAGATCCAACTGTGATATATACTCAACAAGTCGTCAGTCTGGTAAGTAGTGTTATATTAATTGTTGTTTAACCTAACTACGACTGTGATATATACTCAACAAGTCGTCAGTCTGGTAAGTAGTGTAATATTAATTGTTGTTTAACCCAAATCAAACTGTGATATATACTCAACAAGTCGTCAGTCTGGTAAGTAGTGTAATATTAATTGTTGTCTAACCCAGATCCAACTGTGATATATACTCAACAAGTCGTCAGTCTGGTAAGTAGTGTTATATTAATTGTGTTAACCCAGATACGACTGTGATATACTCAACAAGTCGTCAGTCTGGTAAGTAGTGTTATATTAATTGTTGTCTAACCCAGATCAAACTGTGATATATACTCAACAAGTCGTCAGTCTCTTAAGTAGGTTATATTAATTGTTGCTTAAACCTAGCTACGACTGTGATATATACCCAACAAGTCGTCAGTCTGGTAAGTAGTGTTATATTAATTGTTGTCTAACCAGATACAACTGTGATATATACTCAACAAGTCGTCAGTCTGGTAAGTAGTGTTATATTAATTGTTGTTAACTAGCTACGACTGTGATATATCTCAAACAAGTCGTCAGTCTGGTAAGTAGTGTTATATTAATTGTTGTTAACCCAGATACAACTGTGATATATACTCAACAAGTCGTCAGTCTCTTAAGTAGTGTTATATTAATTGTTGCCTAACCCAGATACAACTGTGATATATACCCAACAAGTCTTCAGTCTGGTAAGTAGTGTTATATTAATTTTTGCTTAACCTAGCTACGACTGTGATATATACCCAACAAGTCGTCAGTCTGGTAAGTAGTGTAATATTAATTGTTGTTTAACCCAAATACAACTGTGATATATACTCAACAAGTCGTCAGTCTGGTAAGTAGTGTAATATTAATTGTTGTCTAACCCAGATCCAACTGTGATATATACTCAACAAGTCCCAGTCTGGTAAGTAGTGTAATATTAATTGTTGTTAACCCAAATCCAACTGTGATATATACTCAACAAGTCGTCAGTCTGGTAAGTAGTATTATATTAATTATTTCTAACCCAGATACAACTGTGAATATACTCAACAAGTCGTCATCTGTAAGTAGTGTTATATTAATTATTGTCTAAACCATACCCAACTGTGAAAACCAACAAGTCGTCACGTAAGTAGTTTATATTAATTGTTGTTTAACCCAAATCCAACTGTGATATATACTCAACAAGTCGTCAGTCTGGTAAGTAGTGTTATATTAATGTTGTCTAACTAGCTACGACTGTGAATATACTCAAACAAGTCGTCAGTCTTGTAAGTAGTGTAATATTAATTGTTGTCTAACCCAATACAACTGTGATATATACTCAACAAGTCGTCAGTCTGGTAAGTAGTGTTATATTAATTGTTGTCTAACCCAGATCCGACTGTGATAGATACTCAACAAGTCGTCAGTCTGGTAAGTAGTGTTATATTAATTGTTGTTAACCAAATCCAACTGTGATATATACTCAACAAGTCGTCAGTCTGGTAAGTAGTGTTATATTAATGTTGCTTAACCTAACTACGACTGTGATATATACTCAACAAGTCGTCAGTCTGGTAAGTAGTGTTATATTAATTGTTGTCTAAACCAGATCCAACTGTGATATATACTCAACAAGTCGTCAGTCTGGTAAGTAGTGTTATATTAATTGTTGTTTAACCTATCTATGACTGTGATAGATACTCAACAAATCATCAGTCTGGTAAGTAGTGTTATATGAATTGTTGTTTAACCTATCTACGACTGTGATAGATACTCAGCAAGTCGTCAGTCTGGTAAGTAGTGTTATATTAATTGTTGTCTAACCTAGCTACGACTGTGATATATACTAAACAAGTCGTCAATCTGGTAAGTAGTGTTATATTAATTGTTGTCTAACCCAGATCCAACTGTGATATATACTCAACAAGTCGTCAGTCTGGTAAGTAGTGTTATATTAATTGTTGTCTAACCTATCTACGACTGTGATATATACTCAACAAGTCGTCAGGCTGGTAAGAAGTGCTATATTAATTGGTTGTTTAACCTAGCTACGACTGTGATATATACTCAACAAGTCGTCAGTCTGGTAAGTAGTGTAATATTAATTGTTGTTTAACCCAAATCCAACTGTGATATATACTCAACAAGTCGTCAGTCTGGTAAGTAGTGTAATATTAATTGTTGTATAACCCAGATCCAACTGTGATATATACTCAACAAGTCGTCAGTCTGGTAAGTAGTGGTATATTAATGTTGTTAACCTATACGACTGTGATAGATACTCAACAAGTCGTCAGTCTGGTAAGTAGTGTTATATTAATGTTGTCTAACCTAGCTACGACTGTGATATATACTAAACAAGTCGTCAGTCTGGTAAGTAGTGTTATATTAATTGTGTGTAACCCAGATCAACTGTGATATATACTCAACAAGTCGTCAGTCTGGTAAGTAGTGTGATATAATTGTTGTCTAACCTAGCTACGACTGTGATATATACTCAACAAGTCGTTAGTCTGGTAAGTAGTGTTATATTAATTGTTGTTTAACATAACTACGACTGTGATAGATACTCAACAAGTCGTCAGGCTGGTAAGAAGTGCTATATTAATTGTTGTCTAACCCAGATCCAACTGTGAT
>CM026390.1:84008260-84045988 GCA_014843695.1 Archivesica marissinica | reverse complement strand
AAAACTGTATAACCAACCCAGGATCTTAAAGGGAAAACTGTATAACCAACCCGGGATCTTAAAGGGAAAACTGTGTAACCAACCCAGGATCTTAAAGGGAAAACTGTGTAACCAACCCAGGATCTTAAAGGGAAAACTGTGTAACCAACCCAGGATCTTAAAGGGAAAACTGTGTAACCAACCCAGGATCTTAAAGGGAAAACTGTGTAACCAACCCGGGATCTTAAAGGGAAAACTGTGTAACCAACCCAGGATCTTAAAGGGAAAACTGTGTAACCAACCCGGGATCTTAAAAGGAAAACTGTGTAACCAACCCAGGATCTTAAAGGGAAAACTGTATATCCAACCCGGGATCTTAAAGGGAAAACTGTATAACCAACCCGGGATCTTAAAGGGAAAACTGTATAACCAACCCGGGATCTTAAAGGGAAAACTGTGTAACCAACCCGGGATCTTAAAGGGAAAACTGTATAACCAACCCGGTATCTTAAAGGGAAAACTGTATAACCAACCCGGGATCTTAAAGGGAAAACTGTGTAACCAACCCAGGATCTTAAAGGGAAAACTGTGTAACCAACCCAGGATCTTAAAGGGAAAACTGTGTAACCAACCCAGGATCTTAAAGGGAAAACTGTGTAACCAACCCAGGATCTTAAAGGGAAAACTGTGTACCAACCCAGGATCTTAAAGGGAAAACTGTATACCAACCCAGGATCTTAAAGGGAAAACTGTGTAACCAACCCGGGATCTTAAAGGGAAAACTGTGTAACCAACCCGGGATCTTAAAGGGAAAACTGTATAACCAACCCGGGATCTTAAAGGGAAAACTGTATAACCAACCCGGATCTTAAGGGAAAACTGTGTAACCAACCCAGGATCTTAAAAGGGTAACCAAAATCTTAAAGGGAAAACTGTGTACCAACCCAATCTAAAGGGAAAAGTGTAACCAACCAGGATCAGGATAACCAACCAGGATTAAAGGGTAACCAAAACTGTGTAACCAACCCACCGGGATCTTAAAGGGGAAAACTGTGTAACCAACCCGGGATCTTAAAGGGAAAACTGTGTAACAACCCAGGATCTTAAAGGGAAAACTGTGTAACCAACCCGGGATCTTAAAAGGAAAACTGTATAACCAAAATCTTAAAGGGAAAACTGTATAACCAGGATCTTAAAGGGAAAACTGTGTGTAAAGGGAAAACTGTGTAACCAACCCGGGATCTTAAAAGGAAAACTGTATAACCAACCCGGGATCTTAAAGGGAAAACTGTATAACCAAATCTTAAAGGGAAAACTGTGTAACCAACCCGGGATCTTAAAGGAAAACTGTATAACCAACCCGGGATCTTAAAGGGAAAACTGTATAACCAACCGGGATCTTAAAGGGAAAACTGTGTAACCAACCCAGGATCTTAAAGGGAAAACTGTGTAACCAACCAATCTAAAGGGAAACTGTGTAACCAACCCAGGATCTTAAAGGGAAAACTGTGTAACCAACCCGGGATCTTAAGGGAAAAACTGTTAACCAACCCGGGATTTTAAAGGGTAACCAACCCAATCTTAAAGGGAAAACTTTGTAACCAACCCAGGATCTTAAAGGGAAAAACTGTGTAACCAACCCAGGATCTTAAAGGGAAAACTAACCAACCCAGGATCTTAAAGGGAAAACTGTGTGATCTTAACTGTGTAACCAACCCTGTGTAACCAACCCAGGATCTTAAAGGGAAAACTGTGTAACCACCCAGGATCTTAAGGGAAAACTGTGTAACCAACCCGGGATCTTAAAGGGAAAACTGTGTAACCAACCCAGGATCTTAAAGGGAAAACTGTGTAACCAAATCTTAAAAGGAAACTGTGTGTAACCAACCCAGGATCTTAAAGGGAGGAAACTGTATAACCAACTGTACTGTGTAACCAAGGATCCGGGATCTTAAAGGGAAAACTGTATAACCAACCGGGATCTTAAACTGTGGGATCTAAAGGGAAAACTGTGTAACCAACCAACCCAGGATCTTAAAGGGAAAACTTAAAGGGAAAACTGTGTAACCAACCAACCCAGGATCTTAAACCCGGGGGAAAACTGTGTAACCAACCCAGGATCTTAAAGGGAAACTGTGTAACCCGGGATCCAACCAGGATCTTAAAGGGAAAAACTGTAACCAACCCAGGTAAACCAACCCGGGATCTTAAAGGGAAAACTGTGTGTAACCAAACCAACCCCAGGATCTTAAAGGGAAAACTGTGTAACCAACCCAGGATCTTAAAGGGTACCAAAATCTTGTGTAACCAACCCGGGATCTTAAAGGGAAAACTGTGTAACCAACCCGGGATCTTAAAGGGAAAAAACTAAAGAAACTGTAACCAACCCGGGATCTTAAAGGGAAAACTGTATAACCAACCCGGGATCTTAAAAGGAAAACTGTATAACAACCCGGGATCTTAAAGGGAAAACTGTAACCAACCAACCCAACAAAAAAACAACAACCCAACACAACCAACCAGGATCTTAAAGGGAAAACTGTGTAACCAACCCAGGATCTTAAAGGGAAAACTGTGTAACCAACCCGGATCTTAAAGGAAAACTGTGTAACCAACCCAACAAACCAACCGGGATCTTAAAGGGAAAACTGTGTAACCAACCCAGGATCTTAAAGGGAAAACTGTGTAACCAACCGGGATCTTAAAGGGAAAACTGTGTAACCAACCCAGGATCTTAAAGGGAAAACTGTGTAACCAACCCAAGGATTAAAGGGAAAACTGTGTAACCAACCCAGGATCTTAAAGGGAAAACAACCAACCCACAAAAAAACACAAAAAACAACCAACCCACACTGTGTAACCAACCCAACAAAAACGGATCTTAAAGGGAAAACTGTGTAACCAACCAGGATCTTAAAGGGAAAACTGTGTAACCAACCCAGGATCTTAAAGGGAAAACTGTGTAACCAACCCAAGGATCTTAAAGGGAAAACTGTGTAACAACCCAGGATCTTAAAGGGAAAACTGTGTACCCGGGATCTTAAAGGGAAAACAACTAAAGGGAAACACCAACCGGGATCTTAAAGGGAAAACTGTATAACCAACCCGAACCCAGGATCTTAAAGGGAAAACTGTGTAACCAACCCGGATCTTAAAGGGAAAACTGTGTAACCAACCCAGGATCTTAAAGGGAAAACTGTGTAACCAACCCAGGATCTTAAAGGGAAAACTGTGTAACCAACCCAGGATCTTAAAGGGAAAACTGTGTAACCAACCCAGGATCTTAAAGGGAAAACTGTGTAACCAACCCAGGATCTTAAAGGAAAACTGAAGGGAAAACTGTGTAACCAACCCAGGATCAAAAAAACAACCAACCCACAAAAAAACACCAAACAAAAAAACTGTAACCAACCCGGGATCTTAAAGGGAAAACTGTGTAACCAACCCGGGATCAAAAAACAACAACCAACAAAAAAACAACCTTAAAGGGAAAACTGTGTAACCAACCCAGGATCTTAAAGGGAAAACTGTGTAACCAACCCAGGATCTTAAAGGGAAAACTGTGTAACCAACCCGGGATCTTAAAGGGAAAACTGTGTAACCAACCCAGGATCTTAAAGGGAAAACTAAAGGGAAAACATGTGTAACCAACCCAGGATCTTAAAGGGAAAACTGTGTAACCAACCCAGGATCTTAAAGGGAAAACTGTGTAACCAACCAGGATCTTAAAGGGAAAACTGTGTAACCAACCCAGGATCTTAAAGGGAAAACTGTGTAACCAACCCAGGATCTTAAAGGGAAAACTGTGTAACCAACCCAGGATCTTAAAGGGAAAACTGTATAACCAACCCGGGATCTTAAAGGGAAAACTGTGTAACCAACCCAGGATCTTAAAGGGAAAACTGTATAACCAACCCGGGATCTTAAAGGGAAAACTGTATAACCAACCCGGGATCTTAAAGGGAAAACTGTGTAACCAACCCAGGATCTTAAAGGGAAAACTGTATAACCAACCCGGGATCTTAAAGGGAAAACTGTATAACCAACCCGGGATCTTAAAGGGAAAACTGTGTAACCAACCCAGGATCTTAAAGGGAAAACTGTATAACCAACCCGGGATCTTAAAGGGAAAACTGTATAACCAACCCGGGATCTTAAAGGGAAAACTGTGTAACCAACCCAGGATCTTAAAGGGAAAACTGTATAACCAACCCGGGATCTTAAAGGGAAAACTGTATAACCAACCCGGGATCTTAAAGGGAAAATTGTGTAACCAACCCGGTATCTTAAAGTGAAAACTGTGTTACCAACTGGGATAGTATGGTCGCTTAAAATGAATCTCAAGTATTGTGAAGCTATGGTCACGTACGGGGATATGCTATTCAAAGAAGTAAAAATAAGACAGTCATATAGAAAATTAGCCGTTTGTAGGAAAACATATTTCAATGCTTCATTATGTCTGACAAAAGTGTCCATTTAATCGTATTTCTGATCAATTTAATAAGTTCAGTTTGTAATGCCTTGTCCTATAGGGATCAGCTATTATTAGGTTTTCATATTATAAAAGTTTATCTTTTTGCCACGTACATCACACATTTCAGGTATAAAGCAACCAATGCCAGTCGCTTTAAAATTATACTTTCATTACATGTACATGTTTCGTTTACATTTTCAAAACCTGTTTTTTTACATTTGCCAATTTTAATGATACTCCTACCATATGACATTTCCTACAGCGTGTCAAATATAGTAGCCAGTGTTCTGGCTTCTGACCAGCGACTAATAAAAACAACACAGTTTCTATCAGTATATTACTGATTACAAATTACGTTAAAGAGGATTTAGTTAGTTAGTGTTTGTAAAGCTATCGCTTCTTTAACATATCTAGACAAGTTGCATACAACATTATTATCAATTGAATTCTAAAAACCTATCTATTGAATGTTTAGAATGGTGAGCATGTTTGCGTAACTTACTGTACCATGAACATATAGACATACCTACATATAAAATGATATTCGTCGTCTCGATCTAATCCAGGGATCGCAGGTTCGATCCCCCGAATAACATTAACCGAGGTCTCGTGTCGGTACTTTCATCGTGCACGTAAAAGAACCAGAGGAGACTCTGGAATGGGTATATGTCTGTATCATTGCACTATCCCCCATAAATCTAAAATGATTAATCTCTTCAGGAGGCGTCGCTCATATGGGTAACCGATAGCGACGATAAATAAGCGTTAAAACGGATCTAATTGATCACAGTTGTTACATTGTCTCGGTATTCTAGCCAGCTTGGATTCTTATAGGATGAGTAGATAGCCCCGACCTACTAATGCACTCGGCTGTCCGATTAGCGAAGTGGTTAGCGCGCTCGTTTCTCACCGACGCAACCAGGGTTCGAGGATCGAACCCGGGAAGTATGTGAGATGGTACGGTGGTCGCCTGATCGGACAAATGGATTTTCCCTGGGTACTCCGGTTTCCTCCCACACGAATGACCACATATACGCTTTCATCCGCGCCAACGAAAGTGATTAATATAAGTTGTTAGAACTTGCTTCGCAATCGTTGTAAAATAAATAAAGTTTAAACTTTACTAATGCACAACCTAAGGTTTCGTAGCACAACGTGGAGATATATCTCACATCAAAGTTGGTTTTTAAACAATGTATACTCACACGAAAGAGAAAGTGTGCACTTGGTTAGAGGGAACATTTTATACTTATATATAGAAGCAATAAATAGGCCAATTTGGTATTAAAATGTGCACAAATGTATTGGCTACACGATGTTTTAGTTTTAATTGAAATTTTATAATTATCAGAACATTGTTTTAGATGTGAATATAAGCATTAAATGTTCCCTTTAACCAAGTACACACTTTTTCATGTGAGTATATAATTCTCAAGGACTGAATTTCTACCTAGAGTCCTACACCATAGATATACGTGAACACTCAAGTATCTCCTATAGAAATGAATATTCATCTGTTCCCAGCTTCTATTGGTAATATATAGATTGTGATGCGTGTTTATTTCAATCAATAACAGCAATTAATTTGAATAAGATAAACAATGAAGATGAAATTCACACATTTAATACATTGGTGAATGTCGGCCGGTATGATACTTAGCGTGAACATGCAGTATATTGTTTGCCCTTGTATTCCATTTCATTCGTAGTCTTTCATTGGAACACGAGATCGATAAGCGTAAACTCTTGATTACCACCTGATGATACATACTGCTCTAGGACATGATACCTTCCCCAGCCTTTGCAATATGTAGCTTCCCTAGCCTTTGCAATATGTAGCTTCCCTAGCATTTGCAATATGTAGCTTCCCTAGCCTTTGCAATATGTAGCTTCCCTAGCCTTTGCAATATGTAGCTTCCCTAGCCGTTCCAATATGTAGCTTCCCTAGCCGTTCCAATATGTAGCTTCATTAGCCTTTGCAATATGTAGCTTCCCTACCCTTTGCAATATGTAGCTTCCCCAGCCTTTGCATTATATACTTCCCTAGCCTTTGCAATATGTAGCTTCCACAGCCATTGCAATATGTAGCTTCCCTAGCCTTTGCAATATGTAGCTTCCCCAGCCTTTGCAATATGTAACTTCCCTAGCCATTGCAATATGTAGCTTCCCCAGCCTCTGCAATATGTAACTTCCCTAGCCATTGCAATATGTAGCTTCCCTAGCCTTTGCAATATGTAACTTCCATAGCCTTTGCAATATGTAGCTTCCCTAGCCTTTGCAATATGTAACTTCCATAGCCGTTGCAATATGTAGCTTCCATAGCCTCTGCAATATGTAACTTCCCTAGCATTTGCTATATGTAGCTTTCCGAGCCTTTGCAATATGTAGCTTCCCTAGCATTTGCAATATGTACCTTCCCTAGCCCTTGCAATATGTACCTTCCCTAGCATTTGCAATATGTACCTTCCCCAGCCTTTGCAATATGTACCTTCCCTAGCATTTGCAATATGTACCTTCCCCAGCCTTTGCAATATGTACCTTCCCTAGCATTTGCAATATGTAACTTCCCTAGCCTTTGCAATATGTACCTTCCCTAGCATTTGCAATATGTACCTTCCCCAGCCTTTGCAATATGTACCTTCCCTAGCATTTGCAATATGTAACTTCCCTAGCCTTTGCAATATGTACCTTCCCTAGCATTTGCAATATGTAGCTTCCCTAGCCTTTGCAATATGTAGCTTCACTAGCCTTTGCAATATGTAGCTTCCCTAGCCTTTGCAATATGTAGCTTCCCTAGCCTTTGCAATATGTATCTTTCCGAGCCTTTGCAATATGTAGCTTCCCTAGCCTTTGCAATATGTAGCTTCCCTAGCCTTTGCAATATGTAGCTTCTCTAGCCTTTACAATATGTAGCTTCCCTAGCCTTTGCAATATGTAGCTTCCCTAGCCTTTGCAATATGTAGCTTCCCTAGCCTTTGCAATATGTACCTTCCCTAGCCTTTGCAATATGTAGCTTCCCTAGCCTTTGCAATATGTACCTTCCCTAGCATTTGCAATATGTAGCTTCCCTAGCCTTTGCAATATGTAGCTTCCCTAGCATTTGCAATATGTATTACATAAATCAAATAGTCTAAATGCTGTTGAGTTGATATGAGTGCCTCACAACAGATAACAATGATTCAAATTAGTGTTGAGATATATATATAGCATTTCGCAAAGACAGTACATAATGTTAAATGTATGCACTAGCATGGCAAACAGGTCCTATGTCGGTGTTTTACACTGTATACCTAAAAGAACCAGAGGAGACTCTTGAATGGGTCTCTGTCAGTATCATTACACTATCTTCCAAAATCTAAAATGACTAATCTCTTCAGGAGGTGTCGCTCATATGGGCAACCGGTAGCGACGATAAATAAACATAAAACACACAACACTAAGGCTTAATTCGAATTGGTCAGACATAGTCCTGATAGTATCAACGCACAATTATATAAACGAACATGAGAGATGGATAATTCACGAAATAAAATGACAATGACCTACCGATATTAACTGCTTAACCTGAATCAGACATATACTACATACAGTAAAACCTGTGTTGATGGTCACCTCCATTAAGCAGCCAACCTGTATTAAGCAGCCACTTTTGTTTTATTATACATGTAACCTATATTAAGCAGCCACATATGTTAAGCAGCCACTTTCTGTGCTTAAAACAGGTTTGACCGTATGTAGTTTCGTCATACTGGGCATGCTATGTATATTATACATTACCTGTTGCATATATTTCAATGTTAGAGGTTTGGGCGATGAGAATGCCCTTGACACTGTCAATAGTTGAGAGTGAACTGTAACCGTTGAATATTGTCGTAAATTCGTTCGGTCCATCACACGGTCCTATCGTCAGGTCTGTCACCTCGTCATACACATACACACCGAACGTTGTCAGCAGGAGAAAATCTGTGTTCGTCGACGCACCAGGGCACATGTCCTTTGCGCCATAAACCATATCAATCACCTAGAATAGTGTTTACTAGTAGTGTGGTGCTTAAAGTCGCACCAACAGCTTCGGGCGACTCTCAATCTATTATTGGTGGAGAATGACCCATTCAGATGTGTGTGTGTGGTTGTGTGTTGTGTGTGTGTATGTGTGTGTGTGTGTGTGTGTGTGTGTGTGTGTGTGTGTGTGTGTGTGTGTGTGTGTGTGTGTGTGTGTGTGTGTGTGTGTGTGTGTGTGTGTGTGTGTGTGTGTGTGTGTGTGTGTGTGTGTGTGTGTGTGTGTGTGTGTGTGTGTGTGTGTGTGTGTGTGTGTGTGTGTGTGTGTGTGTGTGTGTGTGTGTGTGTGTGTGTGTGTGTGTGTGTGTGTGTGTGTGTGTGTGTGTGTGTGTGTGTGTGTGTGTGTGTGTGTGTGTGTGTGTGTGTGTGTGTGTGTGTGTGTGTGTGTGTGTGTGTGTGTGTGTGTGTGTGTGTGTGTGTGTGTGTGTGTGTGTGTGTGTGTGTGTGTGTGTGTGTGTGTGTGTGTGTGTGTGTGTGTGTGTGTGTGTGTGTGTGTGTGTGTGTGTGTGTGTGTGTGTGTGTGTGTGTGTGTGTGTGTGTGTGTGTGTGTGTGTGTGTGTGTGTGTGTGTGTGTGTGTGTGTGTGTGTGTGTGTGTGTGTGTGTGTGTGTGTGTGTGTGTGTGTGTGTGTGTGTGTGTGTGTGTGTGTGTGTGTGTGTGTGTGTGTGTGTGTGTGTGTGTGTGTGTGTGTGTGTGTGTGTGTGTGTGTGTGTGTGTGTGTGTGTGTGTGTGTGTGTGTGTGTGTGTGTGTGTGTGTGTGTGTGTGTGTGTGTGTGTGTGTGTGTGTGTGTGTGTGTGTGTGTGTGTGTGTGTGTGTGTGTGTGTGTGTGTGTGTGTGTGTGTGTGTGTGTGTGTGTGTGTGTGTGTGTGTGTGTGTGTGTGTGTGTGTGTGTGTGTGTGTGTGTGTGTGTGTGTGTGTGTGTGTGTGTGTGTGTGTGTGTGTGTGTGTGTGTGTGTGTGTGTGTGTGTGTGTGTGTGTGTGTGTGTGTGTGTGTGTGTGTGTGTGTGTGTGTGTGTGTGTGTGTGTGTGTGTGTGTGTGTGTGTGTGTGTGTGTGTGTGTGTGTGTGTGTGTGTGTGTGTGTGTGTGTGTGTGTGTGTGTGTGTGTGTGTGTGTGTGTGTGTGTGTGTGTGTGTGTGTGTGTGTGTGTGTGTGTGTGTGTGTGTGTGTGTGTATGTGTGTGTGTATGTATGCATGAATTCAATGCAATATAACACGTTAATTGTACAGTAAAACTATGCAGTCGAGACCCTAATATACCTGTACAAGCAAGCACAGTTTCCACTGGTCGCATATCTGAGGCAGGCACGTATACTTGAGTGGTAACAAGTCCTTTATTATAGTTAACATTTGAAACATGATTGACTTAGTGTTTTATTAACATTATTTGCGATGGAAATTGTCGAAAATAGACGTAAACTGAGCTTTCATCACACTTCAATTTGTGATCAAGTTTCAAAATAGTTAAGTCAATTGAGTTGATAATGATAACAAATAAAACAATTTCTGGGAGATCATTGCTTGAAGATTGCTGTCTGTGATACATACTGCGGTTTATCAATATAATGAAAGCTGCTATTTCATAAGTTCATACACGTTTCCACCTTCAACTTCAACTTATTACTGCCGACCAACAAACCTATAGCTAAATGCAGACGGGTTCAAGCTTAGAAGGAGTACGAGTCCATACTACCAACAAAGACAAAAGCGGCTGTCCGATTAGCGCAGTTGTTAGCGCGTTAGCTTCTCATCAATGCAACACGGGTTCGATCCTCGGACCGGGAAGTATGTGAGATGGTACGGTTGTCGCCAGATTGGACTGGTGGGCTTTCTCCGGGTACACTTACTAATGGTGTTTCCAAGATGTGTGGAATGTTCAGTTGATCTTAATTGTGTATTATGAAATATATATGGCTAAATGATGGAGTTTCTGTTCCTATGGATTCTTAATAGGTCGCATTTATCAGGGTTGAATTTCATTGAACATTCCGTTCCCCAATATCCTAAGTAGTGTAGGCCATGTTGTAGTGTTTCTGCTGAGAACGAAGAGGCGGGCCAGGCTGTTAATGATGTTTGGTAGATCATTTATATAAGAAAGAAAGAGATTGGGCCTAGAACAGACCCTGGGGGACACATGAGTGAATTGGTAGCCTGCCAGAGAACCTGTTTTGACCTATTTTTGAGAAGAATGGATCCATGATGTGACTTTATCATTTATACCAACGTGCTTGAGATTATGAGTAAGATTGTGGTGGTCTACGTTGTCGAATGCTTTACTGAAATACATTATGATGACATCCGTCTGGTGACCGAGCTCGAGATTGTACTGTGATATTGCTTGGTGGCATGGGTGGGTGAGAGGGCACTGAGGCTGCACTCGATGACATCCGTCTGGTGATCGAGCTGGAGATTGTACTGTGATATTGCTTGGTGGCATGGGTGGATGAGAGGGCACTGAGGCTGCACTCGATGACATCCGTCTGGTGACCGAGCTCGAGATTGTACTGTGATATTGCGTGGTGGCATGGGTGGGTGAGAGGGCACTGAGGCTGCACTCGATGACACCCGTCTGGTGATCGAGCTGGAGATTGTACTGTGATATTGCTTGGTGGCATGGGTGGGTGAGAGGGCACTGAGGCTGCACTCGATGACATCCGTCTGGTGACCGAGCTCGAGATTGTACTGTGATATTGCGTGGTGGCATGGGTGGGTGAGAGGGCACTGAGGCTGCACTCGATGACATCCGTCTGGTGATCGAGCTGAAGATTGTACTGTGATATTGCTTGGTGGCATGGGTGGGTGAGAGGGCACTGAGGCTGCACTCGATGACATCCGTCTGGTGATCGAGCTGGAGATTGTACTGTGATATTGCTTGGTGGCATGGGTGGAGAGAGGGCACTGAGGCTGCACTCGATGACATCCGTCTGGTGACCGAGCTCGAGATTGTACTGTGATATTGCTTGGTGGCATGGGTGGGTGAGAGGGCACTGAGGCTGCACTCGATGACACCCGTCTGGTGATCGAGCTGGAGATTGTACTGTGATATTGCTTGGTGGCATGGGTGGGTGAGAGGGCACTGAGGCTGCACTCGATGACATCCGTCTGGTGACCGAGCTCGAGATTGTACTGTGATATTGCGTGGTGGCATGGGTGGGTGAGAGGGCACTGAGGCTGCACTCGATGACATCCGTCTGGTGATCGAGCTGAAGATTGTACTGTGATATTGCTTGGTGGCATGGGTGGATGAGAGGGCACTGAGGCTGCACTCGATGACATCCGTCTGGTGACCGAGCTCGAGATTGTACTGTGATATTGCTTGGTGGCATGGATGGGTGAGAGGACACTGAGGCTGCACTCGATGACATCCGTCTGGTGACCGAGCTCGAGATTGTACTGTGATATTGCTTGGTGGCATGGATGGGTGAGAGGGCACTGAGGCTGCACTCGGTGACATCCGTCTGGTGACCGAGCTCGAGATTGTACTGTGATATTGCTTGGTGGCATGGATGGGTGAGAGGACACTGAGGCTGCACTCGATGACATCCGTCTGGTGACCGAGCTCGAGATTGTACTGTGATATTGCTTGGTGGCATGGATGGGTGAGAGGACACTGAGGCTGCACTCGATGACATCCGTCTGGTGACCGAGCTCGAGATTGTACTGTGATATTGCTTGGTGGCATGGATGGGTGAGAGGACACTGAGGCTGCACTCGATGACATCCGTCTGGTGACCGAGCTCGAGATTGTACTGTGATATTGCTTGGTGGCATGGATGGGTGAGATGACACTGAGGCTGCACTCGATGGCATCCGTCTGGTGACCGAGCTCGAGATTGTACTGTGATATTGCTTGGTGGCATGGATGGGTGAGAGGACACTGAGGCTGCACTCGATGACATCCGTCTGGTGACCGAGCTCGAGATTGTACTGTGATATTGCTTGGTGGCATGGATGGGTGAGAGGACACTGAGGCTGCACTCGATGGCATCCGTCTGGTGACCGAGCTCGAGATTGTACTGTGATATTGCTTGGTGGCATGGATGGGTGAGAGGACACTGAGGCTGCACTTGATGACATCCGTCTGGTGACCGAGCTCGAGATTGTACTGTGATATTGCTTGGTGGCATGGATGGGTGAGAGGACACTGAGGCTGCACTCGATGGCATCCGTCTGGTGACCGAGCTGGAGATTGTACTGTGATATTGCTTGGTGGCATGGATGGGTGAGAGGACACTGAGGCTGCACTCGATGACAACTATTGAAACTGAGATGTTTTGGAAGAGAACATACGAATACAAGTTAAATAAAGTCTTTATTATTATTATTATTATTATATTAAACTGTCGATTCAGGATATTGGCCTTTAACGTTGGGTCGGAATGGATTTGACCGTGACTACTAAGTGGGGCTATACTAGCCTGGGTTCCAGTCTGTCGATTTTTCACTTTTTAACTTCTGACAAAATGACATTGATATTATCAGAAACTCAATACGGCCCAATTAATGCTCTCGGTGTTAAAATAGATATATTAGACTGACCAGGCAAACTATATCAACGCCTGTTCCCAGGCTAGGGCTAAACCAGAGATTTCAGTGCTGTTGTGCCTAATGAAGGAGTGGCAATTTTTCTTTTGGTCTGCATTACTGATGTCACTAAAGATGACCGACTCCACGAATGAACAATAATAATTTCTGATCTTTTGTATGATGGATTTTAGTGATTTGAATTTGCTGATCATATGTTGAGGATGACCGTTTGAGTTTTGGATAACGTATGTCCCTTATTCTAAAGAGCCATTGTTCTATGTGATAGCTATGGTAAGTAAACACAAGGCTTCCTTACAGTAGATGGGATGTACATGATGTGAGGATACGAATAATTGTCACTTGCGCACATCTGTATCAAATACCTGTGGTCCTTGTGGCTCTGTCGTTGTCGTAACCGGTACTGTAGTCGTATACACTGTTTCTGTAGTCGTATGCACTGTCGCTGTCGTCATCAGCATACCATCAACGGCTTTCTGGACATAACACATATTACTGTCTACAAGGTCAAGGGCACTGGAAACCGAAGTTGCGTGCAAATGACAATCTTGACTTGTGGATGTTGATCCGAGAGCGATGCAATCGACAGAGAAGGACGCACATTGAATACTAGATGAACATAACGAGGCACAGTGAGCCTGGAAATATATTCAAACGAATAACAATGAATAAAACATTCAAGAACGCACTTTCTTGATATATATGGAACACATACAGGTTACAAAGTTATTGTTTTCGTGATCGGTAACTTAGTAGATCCGCGACATATGGTCGTTAACATCCACTGTCACGGTTTGTTCGACAGCTATTAATGTATGTGTTACACTACGACACGTGACACCCTAACACGTGCACCCATAACATGTGACGCCGGGGGCTCATGAACTCGTATAGTGGCGTTCTCAATAATCAGTACTCCACGTTGTGGTTATGCATAGGATATAAGCCGAACACGATCCAATATGTAAAATATTGGACTGTATGAGTAGAGTAGCGCCGAAGAGAATACCTATATTTTACATATTGGTTCCGTTTGAGGCTTACTTACTTAAAACACACACTTATATAACACGATCCTACTAATTAAAAGTGTTAATTTCGTACATTTACGTGTAGGATTTAATATAATACTGTGGTCTTTTGACAGCAGTCCAATATTAATAATAATGGACCGCAAAAAAATGTCTTAAGCATTTCAGTCATATCCTCATCAAATATATATGTGATGTTTTCACGCAAATGTACACCGACAAAATATCAACAAATGATTACAAAGTATGCATATTTCTATTTGAACTGGTGCATAACGTTAATGGTAAGACAAACTACGATTTAAAAGAATTCTCGACGCTATTATAACGTTGTTCAAAAACATAAATATAACGCTACTTTGTGTAGCACTTGATAATTTATTGACGTCATGACTATTTGCGCTGACAGTTGGTGCCAAAATGAAATTAGCAACGTTATTTATTAAAACGGATGCGCTGTAGCGTAATATGATAGAAAGATTCTTTAACTCGAGATGATTTCATACCATATTTTATGAAACTCGTTTTGGAATGTTACTATTAAGCTCGCCAAACTGCTCGCTTAATTAATAGCAAAATTCCAAAACTTGTGTCATAAAATATGGAATGAAATAACCACTCATTTAAGAACCATTATGGCACATTCCACTCAATTCTATCCTTTCAATTGGTCAAAGGCGGTCACGTGGTGACCCTAGATGAGTCAGCAAATATCTCATGTAGGGTCAGTAGAATATTGGCGGTTTTCTTAGAATGAAGCGGCATCCTCGTAGCTTAGTATCGAAACATAATCTATTTGCCGCATCCATTGTTTACACTTACAGCAGTAATATAACATTACTTACTCTGGCTGTCTGATTAGCCCAATGTTAGCGCGCTCGCTTCTCACCAATGCGACCCGGGTTGATCCTCGAACCGGGAAGTATGTGAGATGGTACGATGGTCGCCAGATCGGACAGGTGGGTTTTCTCCGGGTACTCCGGTTTCCCCCCACACGAATGACAACATTTTCGCTTTCATCCGAGCAAACGAGTGATTAATATAAGTTGTTCAAACTTGCTTCGCAATCTTTGTAAAAGAAATAAAGTTTAAAAAGGATTTTAAAAAATTACCAGACTGCCCAATATCTATCACAGTTGGATCTGGTTTAAACAATAATTATATAACACTACTTACCAGACTGACGACTTGTTGGGTATATATCACAGTTTGATCTGGGTTAGACAACAATTAATATAACACTACTTACCAGACTGACGACTTGTTGAGTATATATCACAGTCGTAGCTAGGTTAAACAACAATTAATATAACACTACTTACCAGACTGACGACTTGTTGAGTATATATCACAGTTGGATCTGGTTTAGACAACAATTAATATCACACTACTTACCAGACTGACGACTTGTTGGTATGTATCACAGTTGGATCTGGGTTAGACAACAATTAATATAGCACTTCTTACCAGCCTGACGACTTGTTGAGTATCTATCACAGTCGTAGTTATGTTAAACAACAATTAATATAACACTACTTACCAGACTGACGACTTGTTGAGTATCTATCACAGTTGGATCTGGGTTAAACAACAATTAATATAACACTACTTACCAGACTGACGACTTGTTGAGTATATATCACAGTTGGATTTGGGTTAGACAACAATTAATATAACACTACTTACCAGACTGACGACTTGTTGAGTATATATCACAGTTGGATCTGGGTTAGACAACAATTAATATAACACTACTTACCAGACTGACGACTTGTTGAGTATATATCACAGTTGGATCTGGGTTAGACAACAATTAATATAACACTACTTACCAGACTGACGACTTGTTGAGTATATATCACAGTCGTAGCTAGGTTAAACAACAATTAATATAACACTACTTACCAGACTGACGACTTGTTGAGTATATATCACAGTTGGATCTAGGTTAAACAACAATTAATATAACACTACTTACCAGACTGACGACTTGTTGAGTATATATCACAGTTGGATTTGGGTTAAACAACAATTAATATAACACTACTTACCAGACTGACGACTTGTTGAGTATATATCACAGTTGGATCTGGGTTAGACAACAATTAATATAACACTACTTACCAGACTGACGACTTGTTGAGTATATATCACAGTCGTAGCTAGGTTAAACAACAATTAATATAACACTACTTACCAGACTGACGACTTGTTGAGTATATATCACAGTCGTAGCTAGGTTAAACAACAATTAATATAACACTACTTACCAGACTGACGACTTGTTGAGTATATATCACAGTTGGATCTGGGTTAAACAACAATTAATATAACACTACTTACCAGACTGACGACTTGTTGAGTATATATCACAGTTGGATCTGGGTTAAACAACAATTAATATAACACTACTTACCAGACTGACGACTTGTTGAGTATATATCACAGTCGGAGCTGGGTTAAACAACAATTAATATAACACTACTTACCAGACTGACGACTTGTTGAGTATATATCACAGTCGTATCTAGGTTAAACAACAATTAATATAACACTACTTACCAGACTGACGACTTGTTGAGTATATATCACAGTTGGATTTGGGTTAAACAACAATTAATATAACACTACTTACCAGACTGACGACTTGTTGAGTATATATCACAGTCGTAGCTAGGTTAAACAACAATTAATATAACACTACTTACCAGACTGACGACTTGTTGAGTATATATCACAGTTGGATCTGGGTTAGACAACAATTAATATAACACTACTTACCAGACTGACGACTTGTTGGTATATATCACAGTTGGATCTGGGTTAGACAACAATTAATATAACACTACTTACCAGACTGACGACTTGTTGAGTATCTATCACAGTCGTAGCTAGGTTAAACAACAATTAATATAACACTACTTACCAGACTGACGACTTGTTGAGTATATATCACAGTCGTAGCTAGGTTAAACAACAATTAATATAACACTACTTACCAGACTGACGACTTGTTGAGTATATATCACAGTTGGATCTGGTTTAGACAACAATTAATATCACACTACTTACCAGACTGACGACTTGTTGGTATGTATCACAGTTGGATCTGGGTTAGACAACAATTAATATAGCACTTCTTACCAGCCTGACGACTTGTTGAGTATCTATCACAGTCGTAGTTATGTTAAACAACAATTAATATAACACTACTTACCAGACTGACGACTTGTTGAGTATATATCACAGTCGTAGCTAGGTTAAACAACAATTAATATAACACTACTTACCAGACTGACGACTTGTTGAGTATATATCACAGTCGGATCTGGGTTAGACAACAATTAATATAACACTACTTACCAGACTGACGACTTGTTGAGTATATATCACAGTTGGATCTGGGTTAAACAACAATTAATATTACACTACTTACCAGACTGACGACTTGTTGAGTATATATCACAGTCGTAGCTAGGTTAAACAACAATTAATATAACACTACTTACCAGACTGACGACTTGTTGGGTATATATCACAGTCGTAGCTAGGTTAAGCAACAATTAATATAACACTACTTACCAGACTGACGACTTGTTGAGTATATATCACAGTTGGATCTGGGTTAGACAACAATTAATATAACACTACTTACCAGACTGACGACTTGTTGAGTATATATCACAGTCGTAGCTAGGTTAAGCAACAATTAATATAACACTACTTACCAGACTGACGACTTGTTGAGTATATATCACAGTTGGATTGGGTTAGACAACAATTAATATAACACTACTTACCAGACTGACGACTTGTTGAGTATCTATCACAGTCGGATCTGGGTTAGACAACAATTAATATAACACTACTTACCAGACTGACGACTTGTTGAGTATATATCACAGTTGGATCTGGGTTAAACAACAATTAATATAACACTACTTACCAGACTGACGACTTGTTGAGTATATATCACAGTCGTAGCTAGGTTAAACAACAATTAATATAACACTACTTACCAGACTGACGACTTGTTGAGTATATATCACAGTCGTAGCTAGGTTAAACAACAATTAATATAACACTACTTACCAGACTGACGACTTGTTGAGTATATATCACAGTCGTAGCTAGGTTAAACAACAATTAATATAACACTACTTACCAGACTGACGACTTGTTGAGTATATATCACAGTTGGATCTGGGTTAGACAACAATTAATATAACACTACTTACCAGACTGACGACTTGTTGAGTATATATCACAGTCGTAGCTAGGTTAAACAACAATTAATATAACACTACTTACCAGACTGACGACTTGTTGAGTATATATCACAGTTGGATCTGGTTTAGACAACAATTAATATCACACTACTTACCAGACTGACGACTTGTTGGTATGTATCACAGTTGGATCTGGGTTAGACAACAATTAATATAGCACTTCTTACCAGCCTGACGACTTGTTGGGTATCTATCACAGTCGTAGTTATGTTAAACAACAATTAATATAACACTACTTACCAGACTAACGACTTGTTGAGTATATATCACAGTCGTAGCTAGGTTAGACAACAATTAATATAACACTACTTACCAGACTGACGACTTGTTGAGTATATATCACAGTCGTAGCTAGGTTAGACAACAATTAATATAACACTACTTACCAGACTGACGACTTGTTGAGTATATATCACAGTTGGATCTGGGTTAGACAACAATTAATATAACACTACTTACCAGACTGACGACTTGTTGAGTATATATCACAGTCGTAGCTAGGTTAGACAACAATTAATATAACACTACTTACCAGACTGACGACTTGTTGAGTATCTATCACAGTCGTAGATAGGTTAAACAACAATTAATATAACACTACTTACCAGACTGACGACTTGTTGAGTATCTATCACAGTCGTAGATAGGTTAAACAACAATTAATATAACACTACTTACCAGACTGACGACTGTTGTATTATCACAGTGGATTGGGTTAAAAAAAATACATCTCCGCTGACGACTTGTTGAGTATATATCACAGTCGTAGCTAGGTTAGACAACAATTAATATAACACTACTTACCAGACTGACGACTTGTTGAGTATATATCACAGTTGGATCTGGGTTAGACAACAATTAATATAACACTACTTACCAGACTGACGACTTGTTGAGTATATATCACAGTCGTAGCTAGGTTAGACAACAATTAATATAACACTACTTACCAGACTGACGACTTGCTGAGTATCTATCACAGTCGTAGATAGGTTAAACAACAATTAATATAACACTACTTACCAGACTGACGACTTGTTGAGTATCTATCACAGTCGTAGATAGGTTAAACAACAATTAATATAACACTACTTACCAGACTGACGACTTGTTGAGTATATATCACAGTCGTAGATAGGTTAAACAACAATTAATATAACACTACTTACCAGACTGACGACTTGTTGAGTATATATCACAGTCGTAGATAGGTTAAACAACAATTAATATAACACTACTTACCAGACTGACGACTTGTTGAGTATATATCACAGTCGTAGCTAGGTTAAACAACAATTAATATAACACTACTTACCAGACTGACGACTTGTTGAGTATATATCACAGTTGGATTTGGGTTAAACAACAATTAATATAACACTACTTACCAGACTGACGACTTGTTGAGTATATATCACAGTTGGATCTGGGTTAGACAACAATTAATATAACACTACTTACCAGACTGACGACTTGTTGAGTATATATCACAGTCGGATCTGGGTTAAACAACAATTAATATAACACTACTTACCAGACTGACGACTTGTTGAGTATATATCACAGTCGGATCTGGGTTAGACAACAATTAATATAACACTACTTACCAGACTGACGACTTGTTGGGTATATATCACAGTCGTAGCTAGGTTAAGCAACAATTAATATAACACTACTTACCAGACTGACGACTTGTTGAGTATATATCACAGTTGGATCTGGGTTAGACAACAATTAATATAACACTACTTACCAGACTGACGACTTGTTGAGTATATATCACAGTCGTAGCTAGGTTAAGCAACAATTAATATAACACTACTTACCAGACTGACGACTTGTTGAGTATATATCACAGTTGGATCTGGGTTAGACAACAATTAATATAACACTACTTACCAGACTGACGACTTGTTGAGTATCTATCACAGTCGGATCTGGGTTAGACAACAATTAATATAACACTACTTACCAGACTGACGACTTGTTGAGTATATATCACAGTTGGATCTGGGTTAAACAACAATTAATATTACACTACTTACCAGACTGACGACTTGTTGAGTATATATCACAGTCGTAGCTAGGTTAAACAACAATTAATATAACACTACTTACCAGACTGACGACTTGTTGGGTATATATCACAGTCGTAGCTAGGTTAAACAACGATTAATATAACACTACTTACCAGACTGACGACTTGTTGAGTATATATCACAGTCGTAGCTAGGTTAAGCAACAATTAATATAACACTACTTACCAGACTGACGACTTGTTGAGTATATATCACAGTTGGATCTGGGTTAGACAACAATTAATATAACACTACTTACCAGACTGACGACTTGTTGAGTATATATCACAGTCGTAGCTAGGTTAAACAACAATTAATATAACACTACTTACCAGACTGACGACTTGTTGAGTATATATCACAGTTGGATCTGGTTTAGACAACAATTAATATCACACTACTTACCAGACTGACGACTTGTTGGTATGTATCACAGTTGGATCTGGGTTAGACAACAATTAATATAGCACTTCTTACCAGCCTGACGACTTGTTGAGTATCTATCACAGTCGTAGTTATGTTAAACAACAATTAATATAACACTACTTACCAGACTAACGACTTGTTGAGTATATATCACAGTCGTAGCTAGGTTAGACAACAATTAATATAACACTACTTACCAGACTGACGACTTGTTGAGTATATATCACAGTCGTAGCTAGGTTAGACAACAATTAATATAACACTACTTACCAGACTGACGACTTGTTGAGTATATATCACAGTTGGATCTGGGTTAGACAACAATTAATATAACACTACTTACCAGACTAACGACTTGTTGAGTATATATCACAGTCGTAGCTAGGTTAGACAACAATTAATATAACACTACTTACCAGACTGACGACTTGTTGAGTATCTATCACAGTCGTAGATAGGTTAAGCAACAATTAATATAACACTACTTACCAGACTGACGACTTGTTGAGTATATATCACAGTTGGATCTGGGTTAGACAACAATTAATATAACACTACTTACCAGACTGACGACTTGTTGAGTATCTATCACAGTTGGATCTGGGTTAGACAACAATTAATATAACACTACTTACCAGACTGACGACTTGCTGAGTATCTATCACAGTCGGATCCGGGTTAGACTTGCTTTCGAATATTTGGAACTCCGACGTGGTAATTTGGCACATGGCCTTTTCTATCAACCATACAGAAACCAACACATTGAGAAAAATGCAGTTCATCACAGGTATTGAAGAATAAAATGAATTCCACATATCTACACGTGCATGCGTTCCTCTATGCTACAGATATCAATATCGCAACCAGTACTGTCTATAATGAGATGTGATGTCGTGTCAAAAGGTCCTAACAACATCGCAATCCCAGTAGGTTCGGTCAACAGTGTTCGATTATTGGGCGAGCGTTGTATATGACAATGTTCGCTGTGGAGTATGTTTTGCCATTAGCATGACTGTTTTATCTCCAACTCAGTCTTGCAGTGGGGATGTTCTCTGCCATGATTGGATTTTATGTTGTATGGTTTATTTAACTTCTGGTGAAGCTATGCTAGATATGCTATGTAACAGGATGGGCCAAATAGGCGATTCTAGGTATGCTATGTAACAGGATGGGCCAAATAGGCGATGCTAGGTATGCTATGTAACAGGATGGGCCAAATAGGCGATGCTAGGTATGCTATGTAACAGGATGGGCCAAATAGGCGATGCTAGGTATGCTATGTAACAGGATGGGCCAAATAGGCGATGCTAGGTATGCTATGTAACAGGATGGGCCAAATAGGCGATGCTAGGTATGTTATGTAACAGGATGGGCCGGTGAAGCTATGCTAGGGGTGCTATGTAACAGGATAGGCCGGCAAAGTGATGCTAAATATGATATGTAACAGTATGGGCCGGCAAAGCGATGCTAGGTATGCTATGTAACAGAATAGGCCGGCAAAGCGATGCTAAATATGTTATGTAACAGGATAGGCCGACAAAGCGATGCTAGGTATGCTATGTAACAGTATGGGCCGGCAAAGCGATGCTAGGTATGCTATGTAACAGTATGGGCCGGCAAAGCGATGCTAGGTATGCTGTTACAGGATGGGCAGCAATGCGATGCTATGTATGCTATGTAACAGTATGGGCCGGCAAAGCGATGCTAGGTATGCTATGTACAGTATGGGCCGGCAAAGCGATCAACACAACCCAAACAGCTAGGTATGCTATGTAACATATGCCGAATGCTAGGTATGCTATGTAACAGTATGGGCCGGCAAAGCGATGCTAGGTATGCTATGTAACAGTATGGGCCGGCAAAGCGATGCTAGGTATGTTATGTAACAGTATGGGCCGGCAAAGCGATGCTAGGTATGCTATGTAACAGTATGGGCCGGCAAAGCAATGCTAGGTATGTTATGTAACAGGATGTGCCGGTGAAGGTATGTTGTGTAACAGGATGCGCCGGCAAAGCGATGCTAGGTATGCTATGTAACAGGATGGGCCAAATAAGCGATGCTAGGTATGCTATGTAACAGGATGGGCCAAATAAGCGATGCTAGGTATGTTATGTTAACTGCTGGTGAAGCTATGCTAGATATGTTATGTAACAGGATGGGCCAAATAAGCGATGCTATGTATGTTATGTAACAGGATGGGCCAAATAAGCGATGCTAGGTATGTTATGTAACAGGATGGGCCAAATAAGCGATGCTAGGTATGCTATGTAACAGGATGGGCCAAATAAGCGATGCTAGGTATGTTATGTTAACTGCTGGTGAAGCTATGCTAGATATGTTATGTAACAGGATGGGCCAAATAAGCGATGCTATGTATGTTATGTAACAGGATGGGCCAAATAAGCGATGCTAGGTATGTTATGTAACAGGATGGGCCAAATAAGCGATGCTAGGTATGCTATGTAACAGGATGGGCCAAATAAGCGATGCTAGGTATGTTATGTTAACTGCTGGTGAAGCTATGCTAGATATGTTATGTAACAGGATGGGCCAAATAGGCAATGCTAGGTATGCTATGTAACAGGATGGGCAGGTGAAGCTATGCTAGGTGTGTTGTGTAACAGGATGTGCCGGTGAAGGTATGCTATGTAACAGGATGGACCGGCAAAGCGATGCAATGTATGCTATGTAACAGGATGGACCGGCAAAGCGATGCTAGGTATGTTATGTAACAGGATGTACCGGCAAAGCGATGCAATGTATGCTATGTAACAGGCTGGACCGGCAAAGCGATGCAATGTATGTTATGTAACAGGATGGACCGGCAAAGCGATGCTAGGTATGTTATGTAACAGGATGGACCGGCAAAGCGATGCTATGTATGTTATGTAACAAGATGGGTCGGCAAAGCGATGCTTTGTATGTTATGTAACAGTATGGGCCGGCAAAGCGATGCTAGGTATGTTATGTAACAGGATGGGCCGGCAAAGCGATGCTAGGTATGTTATGTAACAGGATGTGCCGGTGAAGGTATGCTATGTAACAGGATGGACCGGCAAAGCGATGCTAGGTATACTATGTAACAGGATGGACCTAGCCTGGGTGCCAGTCTGTCGATGTTTCACTTTTTAACTTTTGGCAAAATGATATGATCAGAAACTCAATATGGCACAATTAATAGTATCGGTGTTAAAATATATTTATTTGACTGACCAGGCAAAATATATCGACGTCTGTTCCCAGGCTAGGATGGACTGACAAAGCGATGCTATGTATGTTATGTTATGTAACAAGATTGGCCGGCAAAGCGATGCTAGGTATGTTATGTAACAAGATTGGCCGGCAAAGCGATGCTAGGTATGTTATATAACAGGATGGGCCAACAAAACGATGTTAGGTATGTTATGTAACAGAATGGGCGGCAATGCGATGCTAGGTATGTTATGTAACAGAATGGGCGGCAATGCGATGCTAGGTATGTTATGTAACAGAATGGGCGGCAATGCTATGCTAGGTATGCTATGCAAGAGGATGGACAAGCAAAGCGATGTTAGGTATGTTATGTAACAGGATGGGTTGGTGAAGCTATGCTAGTTATGTTATGTAACAGGATGGGTCGGTGAAGCTATGCTAGGTATGTTATGTAACAGGATGGGCCGGCAAAGCGATGCTAGGTATGTTATGTAACAGGATAGGCTGGCAAAGGTACAGTGGATATTGCAGTACTAAGACGGTAGATACAGCAGTACGAGGGCGGTGGATACTGCAGTACCGGGACGGTGGATACAGCAGTACGAGGACGGTGGATACAGCAGTACGAGGAAGGTGGATACTGCAGTACCGGGACGGTGGATACAGCAGTACGAGGACGGTGGATACAGCAGTACGAGGACGGTGGATACTGCAGTACGAGGACGGTGGATACTGCAGTACGAGGACGGTGGATACAGCAGTACGAGGACGGTGGATACTGCAGTAGAGGGCGGTGGATACAGCAGTACGAGGACGGTGGATACTGCAGTACGAGGACGGTGGATACAGCAGTACGAGGACGGTGGATACTGCAGTACGAGGGCGGTGGATACAGCAGTACGAGGACGGTGGATACTGCAGTACGAGGACGGTGGATACTGCAGTACGAGGACGGTGGATACAGCAGTACGAGGACGGTGGATACTGCAGTACGAGGACGGTGGATACAGCAGTATGAGGACGGTGTATGCTGCAGTACGAGGGCGGTGGATACAGCAGTACGAGGATGGTGGATACTGCAGTACGAGGGCGGTGGATACTGCAGTACGAGGGCGGTGGATACTGCAGTACCGGGACGGTGGATACAGTAGTACGAGGACGGTGGATACTGCAGTACGAGGACGGTGGATACAGCAGTACGAGGACGGTGGATACAGCAGTACGAGGACGGTGGATACTGCAGTACGAGGGCGGTGGATACTGCAGTAAGCGGACGGTGGATA
Source organism: Archivesica marissinica (assembly GCA_014843695.1). Lineage (NCBI taxonomy): Eukaryota > Metazoa > Mollusca > Bivalvia > Venerida > Vesicomyidae > Archivesica > Archivesica marissinica. Next base: position 84,020,633 of record CM026390.1, on the reverse strand, counting down.
CTGCAGTACGAGGACGGTGGATACAGCAGTACGAGTACGGTGGATACAGCAGTACGAGGGCGGTGGATACTGCAGTACCGGGACGGTGGATACTGCAGTACGAGGACGGTGGATACAGCAGTACGAGGACGCTGGATACAGCAGTACGAGGGCGGTGGATACTGCAGTACCGGGACAGTGGATACTGCAGTACGAGGGCGGTGGATACTGCAGTGCGCGGACGGTGGATACTGCAGTACGAGACGGTGGATACTGCAGTACGGGGACGGTGGATACAGCAGTACGAGGACGGTGGATACAGCAGTACGAGGACGGTGGATACAGCAGTACGAGGACGGTGGATACAGCAGTACGAGGACGGTGGATACTGCAGTACGAGGGCGGTGGATACTGCAGTACGAGGACGGTGGATACAGCAGTACGAGGACGGTGGATACTGCAGTACGAGGGTGGTGGATACTGCAGTACGAGGACGGTGGATACTGCAGTACGAGGGTGGTGGATACTGCAGTACGAGGGCGGTGGATACTGCAGTACGAGGGCGGTGGATACAGCAGTACGAGGGTGGTGGATACTGCAGTACGAGGACGGTTGATACTGCAGTACGAGGGAGGTGGATACAGCAGTACGAGGGCGGTGTATGCTGCAGTACGAGGACGATGGATACTGCAGTACGAGGACGGTGGATACAGCAGTACGAGGACGGTGGATACAGCAGTACGGGGACACTGGATCATGCAGTACGAAATCATTTAATTCAGCAATTGTTCACATTTTGGAGTGGGTACAAATATAATAGCAATATTAAATATTGCAACGTTTGACATGTCATAGAAACTACCTTAAATAATAGATTTACATGTGTAGTGAATGAAAAACAGAAATATCAATATATAAAGACTCTGTATTTCCTCAATTGTTTCACCATACAAATAACGGTACAGAAAAACTGTCCAGTAAATACAAATGTGTCGCACCAAACGATGTCCAATGAACCATTACTCTCTATATAGCCGTAACTGGAGCATTGGAAAGGAAACAACTTAATTGAAAAATTCTGTATTTGTGGCTGATTGTGTTTCTCAGTTGAGTCGGTGATAGAAGTGACAGTTTAAAAGCATCTCTCGCTATGTTGCATAGCAATTGTAATGCTCACATGTGTTCATATACATTGTACATGTTGAAAATATCTGCCTGTGTGCTTTACGTTTATTTATCGTCGCTACCGGTTGCCCATATGAGCGACGCCTTCTGAAGAGATTAGTCATTTTAGATATTTGGAGAATAGTGCAATGATACAGACAGACACCCATTCCATAGTCTCCTCTGGTTCTTTTACGTGCACGGTGTAACGCACCGATACGAGACCTCGGTTTAACGTCCCATCTGAAAGACTGTTAATTGTATCAGGGTCAGACGGGGGATCGACATGTGAAATAAATATATTGTCTTTTGTACATCATTAAATCAGAAACTGAAGAGTGTATACATATAGATTAGGCATCTCTTAATTTGATCTTAGTCCCGTGCATGTACATACATACGAGTATCAGATTTAAAGTATCCGTGTTTAAAACACTGTCGTGACGTCATACCTTTGTATATACTTGCAGTGGATACAACAGTACGAGGACGGTGGATACTGCAGTACGAGGACGGTGGATACTGCAGTACGAGGACGGTGGATACTGCAGTACGGGGACGGTGGATACAGCAGTACGAGGGCGGTGGATACAGCAGTACGAGGACGCTGGATAATGCAGTACGAGGGCGGTGGATACTGCAGTACGAGGATGGTGGATACTGCAGTACGAGGGCGGTGGATACTGCAGTACGAGGACGCTGGATAATGCAGTACGAGGACGGTGGATACTGCAGTACGAGGACGCTGGATACTGCAGTACGAGGGCGGTGGATACAGCAGTACGAGGACGGTGGATACTGCAGTACGAGGACGGTGTATGCTGCAGTACGAGGACGGTGGATACTGCAGTACGAGGGTGTTGGATACTGCAGTACGAGGGTGGTGGATACTGCAGTACGAGGGTGGTGGATACAGCAGTACGAGGGCGGTGGATACTGCAGTACGAGGACGGTTGATACTGTAGTACGAGGGAGGTGGATACAGCAGTACGAGGGCGGTGTATGCTGCAGTACGAGGACGATGGATACAGCAGTACGAGGACGGTGGATACAGCAGTACGAGGACGATGGATACAGCAGTACGAGGACGGTGGATACAGCAGTACGAGGACGATGGATACAGCAGTACGAGGACGGTGGATACTGCAGTACGAGGACGGTGGATACAGCAGTACGAGGACGGTGGATACAGCAGTACGAGGACGGTGGATACAGCAGTACAAGGACGGTGGATACAGCAGTACGAGGACGGTGGGTACTGCAGTACGAGGACGGTGGATACTGCAGTACGGGGAAAGTGGATACTGCAGTACGAGGACGGTGGGTACTGCAGTACGAGGACGGTGGATACAGCAGTACGAGGGCGGTGTATGCTGCAGTACGAGGACGGTGGATACAGCAGTACACGGACAGTGGATACTGCAGTACGAGGACGGTGGATACAGCAGTACGAAGACGCTGGATACAGCAGTATGGGTGAGGTGGATACTGCAGTACGAGGACGGTGGGTACAGCAGTACACGGACGGTGGATACAGCAGTACGGGGGAGGTGGATACTGCAGTACGAGGACGGTGGATACAGCAGTACGAGGGCGGTGGATACTGCAGTACACGGACGGTGGATACTGTAGTATGAGGACTGTGGATACAGCAGTACACGGACGGTGGATACTGCAGTACGAGGACGGTGGATACTGCAGTACGAGGGAGGTGGATACTGCAGTACGAGGACGGTGGCTACTGCAGTACGAGGACGGTGGATACAGCAGTACACGGACGGTGGATACTGCAGTACGAGGACGGTGGATACAGCAGTACGAGGACGGTGGATACAGCAGTACAAGGACGGTGGATACAGCAGTACGAGGACGGTGGGTACTGCAGTACGAGGACGGTGGATACTGCAGTACGGGGAAAGTGGATACTGCAGTACGAGGACGGTGGGTACTGCAGTACGAGGACGGTGGATACAGCAGTACGAAGGCGGTGTATGCTGCAGTACGAGGACGGTGGATACAGCAGTACACGGACGGTGGATACTGCAGTACGAGGACGGTGGATACAGCAGTACGAAGACGCTGGATACAGCAGTATGGGTGAGGTGGATACTGCAGTACGAGGACGGTGGGTACAGCAGTACACGGACGGTGGATACAGCAGTACGGGGGAGGTGGATACTGCAGTACGAGGACGGTGGATACAGCAGTACGAGGCCGGTGGATACTGCAGTACACGGACGGTGGATACTGCAGTATGAGGACTGTGGATACAGCAGTACACGGACGGTGGATACTGCAGTACGAGGACGGTGGATACTGCAGTACGAGGGAGGTGGATACTGCAGTACGAGGACGGTGGCTACTGCAGTACGAGGACGGTGGATACAGCAGTACACGGACGGTGGATACTGCAGTACGAGGACAGTGGATACTGCAGTACGAGGGAGGTGGATACTGCAGTACGAGGACGGTGGATACTGCAGTACGAGGACGGTGGATACTGCAGTACGAGGACGGTGGATACTGCAGTACGAGGACGGTGGATACAGCAGTACGAGGACGGTGGATACAGCAGTACGAGGGAGGTGGATACTGCAGTACGAGGACGGTGGATACAGCAGTACACGGACGGTGGATACTGCAGTACGAGGGCTGTGGATACAGCAGTACACGGACGGTGGATACTGCAGTACGAGGACGGTGGATACAGCAGTACGAGGACGGTGGATACAGCAGTACAAGGACGGTGGATACAGCAGTACGAGGACGGTGGGTACTGCAGTACGAGGACGGTGGATACTGCAGTACGGGGAAAGTGGATACTGCAGTACGAGGACGGTGGGTACTGCAGTACGAGGACGGTGGATACAGCAGTACGAGGGCGGTGTATGCTGCAGTACGAGGACGGTGGATACAGCAGTACACGGACGGTGGATACTGCAGTACGAGGACGGTGGATACAGCAGTACGAAGACGCTGGATACAGCAGTATGGGTGAGGTGGATACTGCAGTACGAGGACGGTGGGTACAGCAGTACACGGACGGTGGATACAGCAGTACGGGGGAGGTGGATACTGCAGTACGAGGACGGTGGATACAGCAGTACGAGGCCGGTGGATACTGCAGTACACGGACGGTGGATACTGCAGTATGAGGACTGTGGATACAGCAGTACACGGACGGTGGATACTGCAGTACGAGGACGGTGGATACTGCAGTACGAGGGAGGTGGATACTGCAGTACTAGGACGGTGGCTACTGCAGTACGAGGATGGTGGATACAGCAGTACACGGACGGTGGATACTGCAGTACGAGGACAGTGGATACTGCAGTACGAGGGAGGTGGATACTGCAGTACGAGGACGGTGGATACTGCAGTACGAGGACGGTGGATACTGCAGTACGAGGACGGTGGATACTGCAGTACGAGGACGGTGGATACAGCAGTACGAGGACGGTGGATACAGCAGTACGAGGGAGGTGGATACTGCAGTACGAGGACGGTGGATACAGCAGTACATGGACGGTGGATACTGCAGTACGAGGGCTGTGGATACAGCAGTATGAGGACGGTGGATACAGCAGTACGAGGACGGTGGATACAGCAGTACGAGGGAGGTGGATACTGCAGTACGAGGACGGTGGATACAGCAGTACACGGACGGTGGATACTGCAGTACGAGGACGATGGATACAGCAGTACGAGGGTGGTGGATACTGCAGTACGAGGGCGGTGGATACTGCAGTACACGGACGGTGGATACTGCAGTACGAGGACGGTGGATACAGCAGTACGAGGGTGGTGGATACTGCAGTACGAGGACGGTGGATACTACAGTACGAGGACGGTGGATACTGCAGTACGAGGACGGTGGATACAGCAGTACAAGGACGGTGGATACTGCAGTACGAGGACGGTGGATACTGCAGTACGAGGGCGGTGTATGCTGCAGTACGAGGACGATGGATACTGCAGTACGAGGACGGTGGATACAGCAGTACGAGGACGATGGATACAGCAGTACAAGGATGGTGGATACAGCAGTACGAGGACGGTGGATACTGCAGTACGAGGGCGGTGGATACTGCAGTACGAGGACGGTGGATACAGCAGTACGAGGACGGTGGATACTGCAGTACGGGGACGGTGGATACTGCAGTACGAGGACGGTGGATACAGAAGTACAAGGACGGTGGATACAGCAGTACGAGGACGGTGGATACTGCAGTACGAGGGCGGTGGATACAGAAGTACAAGGACGGTGGATACAGCAGTACGAGGACGGTGGATACAGCAGTACGAGGACGGTGGATACTGCAGTACGAGGACGGTGGATACTGCAGTACAAGGACGGTGGATACTGCAGTACGAGGACGGTGGATACTACAGTACGAGGACGGTGGATACTGCAGTACGAGGACGGTGGATACTGCAGTACGAGGATGGTGGATACTGCAGTACGAGGACGGTGGATACTACAGTACGAGGACGGTGGATACTGCAGTACGAGGACGGTGGATACAGCAGTACTAGGGCGGTGTATGCTGCAAAGGGCCAGAGTATTATATTAGATATTACGCGTACATGTACGAAATTAACAATTTTAATTAATAGGATCTTGTTATATAAGTGTGTGTTTTAAGTAAGATATAAGCCTCAAACGGATCCAATATGTAAACTATTGGTATTGTCTTTGGAGCTACGCGACCACACAGTCCAATATTTTACATATTGGATCGTTTTCGGCCTATATTCTATACAGTTTGATCTGCTCTCGTCATTGATCGTTATCACACAAGTATGTTCTGAAATATTTGTGTGTTTTACGTTTATTTATCGTCGCTACCGGTTGCCCATATGCGTCACATATATCCTGAAGAGATTAGTCATTTTAGATTTTGGAGGATAGTGCAATGATACAGACAGAGACCCATTCCAGAGTCTCCTCTGGTTCTTTTACGTGCACGGTGTAAAGCACCGACACGAGACCTCGGTTTAACGTCCCATCTGAAAGACTGTTAATTTTATTAGGGTCAGACGGGGGGTCGAACCTGCGATCCCTGGATTACCAGTCCAGTGTTTTACCACTGGGTTACAGATCCGTCTGTTTTCTGAAATATGTAAGACCTGGAGGTTATGACACTTTTCTCCAATCTCAAACTCTGTATCAAGCTTCTGATTGGTTGAGCTTATCTCAGACTCAACCAATTAACTCACTTGAGCTCGAGTTCTGAGAAAAGTTTTATAACCTCGGACCCAGGTGCTTAGATAGGTTAGTCTTTGTTTTCGTCCCTATTGAGAAGCTATTCCAGGAAAACACATTGGCATGCCGTTGTCGGAGTTCTCATATCAACTCCATCACGGAATTCCAGACATCTAGTGTGGCATCCGTGGTCCAGTGGTAGAGCGTCGGATTTGGAATCGAACGGTCCCGGGTTCGATACTCGGCCAGGCCACGTATTATATTGCCATTGAGCAAGGCACCTCACACACATTGCTTAGTACTGGTTAATCGCTTAGGTCGGCTAAACCTGCCCAGGAAAACATGTCTAAGTCCCCGCGAGGGGTTTGACATTAAAGGAACATACATACATACATCTCATAAGTCAAAATTGACGTTTTTAAATTCAAAATTACTAGGGAGAAGAACTATACGTTTTCTTTGATTCTAATCCCTTTCCTGCTGTTAAATTATATGTAAAATGTTCATTTCTTGATTACATGACTTTGTACAAATGTTGGGTGTGAACCATCAATTGTTCCATCAAATAGCCTTGTTTGAGTCATGTATTTCCGTTGTAGCTAACATGATGTCGTGGGCATCAATCTTTCCATGTTATTGTCTGTGCAAAGCTGAGATCACAGCAGCTGCAGCAGCACAGCTATCCTGATGAATGATCTGTCACTGTCAACGAAATATTCCAAGTGTGAGTCTGTCAATGCAGACATGAACACCCGGGAACGGGTCATACTATACAGGGCTGGACAATAAGACACAAGAACACCAGGGAACGGGTCATACTATACAGGGCTTGACAATAAGACACAAGAACACCAGGGAACGGATCATACTATACAGGGCTGGACAATAAGACACAAGAACACCAGGGAACGGGTCATACTATACAGGGCTGGACAATAAGACACAAGAACACAGTTTCTCTGGTTTTAATAAAATAGTTTATTTCCATAATGATTTTGAAGACACCGTATCAATTGCGTTGTGTCTTAATATAGTCATTGCAAACTATAACCTTGCTATAAACTATACAAGATGATATTATTACCTCCCCTTCCCATGAAGAATGTGGCATTATGTACATACTAGTATTACAAAGCGACAAATCTGTGCATATTATGAACACTCACCAGAATAAACATGTTTAATATTAATACCTAACTAACTATCGATTATATAAATACAATTCCCACAGTAATATATAGCCTGTTTCTGCTAAAAATGACAGACAGACAGACAGACAGACAGACAGACAGACAGACAGACAGACAGACAGACAGACAGACAGACAGACAGACAGACAGACAGACAGACAGACAGACAGACAGACAGACAGACAGACAGACAGACAGACAGACAGACAGACAGACAGACAGACAGACAGACAGACAGACAGACAGACAGACAGCAGACAGACAGACAGACAGACAGACAGACAGACAGACAGACAGACAGACAGACAGACAGAGACAGACAGACAGACAGACAGACAGACAGACAGACAGACAGACAGACAGACAGACAGACAGACAGACAGACAGACAGACAGACAGACAGACAGACAGATATTTGATTAAAGTCTCACCATTGTACAGACATTGATACAGCATAAATATTATACACAATAGACATGATATTATACATGTATTATCAAATAAAATACAAAGCCACTCATTAATGAATTAGGAGAGACTATAGGTAAATAAAGGTGACACTTGGTAAAACTACCACAATATCTTGAGCAATAATTTAAATACCTAAAATTGATGAATGCTACAAAGTTAGAAGCTTAAATGCGGACTTAAAACAGGCTACATCGCATTAATTAAACATAATTTTAAAACAGTAGCTATATCGCATTAATTAAACACACTCTTAAAACAGTAGCTATCTTTTCGCATCACTATAATACAGATTTAAGACAGTAGATATATGCTATTAATCTATATCGCATTCATTAATTTATTTCAAAATTTGACTTCAATGTGTATGTGTATATAATGCAATAAAATATTATTAAACTAACTGTGTGTTTGTGTACAGACGGATCTGTAGTCCAGTGGTAACATGCTGGACTGGTAATCCAGGGGTCGCAGGTTCGATCCCCCGTCTAACCATAATAATATTAACAGTCTTTCAGATGGGACGTTAAACCGAGGTCTCGTGTCGGTGCTATATACTGTGTGTCAATCTGGTAAATACAACCTCATGCACTTTAAAGCGACACTACATCGGTGAAAATGCAAATGTCTGCAGAATGTAATTTGCTATTATATGGTATAATTTTTTTCCAAATATTTGCGTATTTCAACAAATAAACAAACGGTATACGCGGTTTGTTGACATAACAAAATAATGTAAATAGGGTCAACATTCCTGCGTAAAACGCGTTTATCCGGAATAACACGAGGCATGGTACATATTTACCGTGATATCTCACATGTGTGTCTTCGTATATTTATTTGTAGACAAATCATAGCAAAATAATTGTGTGTTTAGTATTGACTCCAATGCCAACGCATGTCAATTCAGGAGCGTGGATATCCCGTTATATGAAATCCTACTTTCACTTTTGAAAGTTTGTATACAACAAAACACTGTTTATTGATTCAATGTTAGTGTTCGCATGTATTCAGAAGAATTTGTAGTAGCTATGCATTTATACGTGAAAAATAATTCATTTAATTTGCTTTTTGCGATGTAGTGTCGCTTTAATCAATCCATACAATAGCAGGTACATCTCCATGTCAGGGATACACCAGGATTTTTGAGAGAAGTCAATTCTCCCTCCAATTAGGGAGAAGTGGGAAGATTTACAAGAAGCGGACGAGACTTAAATTCGTATTAGTTTAGCGATTCATGGATGAGGACATATTCTTGCCATTCCATTATAACTGGTATGATCCTGCAAATCATGCAAGGGTAAGGCAGGCAGTGGTTCCAATTTTAAAAAATGAAATTGATGACCCAGAACCATACATGATTGTGTGTAATTGTGAAAATCTGATCATAGTAAATATAATGCAATTTACAATACATAAAATCATTGATCATATTTACAATACAGACCCTTCATTATAATTGACCAGTCGCTGCCTGTCAATCAAACTAATCAATAATCCAATCACATATCGTTATTCCCCCCCTCCCAAGACAACATGCCTCCCTCCGACATGCCATAACTAGATACAGCGTATTTCCGGTAAATTCTAAATTTTATTTGTTCAATCAGAGCCTGTTTTATCTATCTATCATCCTGGTTCAATCCATATAGTTCTATATATCATATAGCCATATTGTATTTGTTTGTCGGAGGTTTCGCGTTACTGTTTTATCTATCTATAGTCCTGGTTCAATCCATAAAGTTCTATATATCATTTAGCCACATTGTATTTGTTTGTCGGAGGTTTCGAGTTACTGTTTTATCTATCTATCTATCTATAGTCATGGTTCAATCCATATAGTTCTATATATCATATAGCCATATTGTATTTGTTTGTCGGAGGTTACTGTTTTATCTATCTATAGTCCTGGTTCAATCCATAAAGTTCTATATATCATTTAGCCACATTGTATTTGTTTGTCGGAGGTTTCGAGTTACTGTTTTATCTATCTATCTATCTATAGTCATGGTTCAATCCATATAGTTCTATATATCATATAGCCATATTGTATTTGTTTGTCGGAGTTACTGTTTTATCTATATATAGTCCTGGTTCAATCCATAAAGTTCTATATATCATATAGCCACATTGTATTTGTTTGTCGGAGCAGTTACTGTTTTATCTACACTACTATAGTCATGGTTCAATCCATATAGTTCTATATATCATATAGCCATATTGTATTTGATTGTCGGAGGTTTCAAGTTACTGGGTCACATGATCTTAGGGGTAGAGCGATAGGGCATTTCACGACTGGTTAATTACAATCTGTGTAACTTAGCACAATATCAGCTGTAAAAAGAACACCCATCACAACAAAACATAAAAAGATAACAGTTGTAAATAAACATTAGTGGCTAAAATGTAAATTGCTCATGGCAAAAAAGACATTAAAAACATTTTTAAAAGAAAACGAAGCTTTTTAAAATTGATGCATCTATAATACAAATTTTGCCAACAGGTGGTACATTATATTAAAATGATCTTTGTATTACATAATTTCAACATTTTCACGCCATGTATTGTTTGCTTGTTTTCGGGTTTAACCCTTTCAACACCACATACCTCTAAATAGGCTTACAAAAAGTGTAGATCCAGATGAGCCGGCTCGTGATGAGCCGTCTCATCAGGATCTGCACTTTTTGCCAGTGATATGACTATTTTTAGAAATAATTACCCATTTAGATAAATGAACTTGTCCAAATGTGATTTTCTGATTCATTTATTGGTTTATGAATATCATGGACCAGTCCATGTGAGTTACTTGGTGTTGAATGGGTTAAAGTCGCATCGACAGCTTAGGTCATATGGTGATTCTCCAGCTATTACTGGTGGAGGAAGACCTTGGGTACCCCTCCGAGCAGTATTGCATGCGTGGACAGGTACTCAAGTAGAGCCACCAACCTTCCACAAGTCAGCTTTGACACCCCCAGTGGTATTCGAACCTAGAGCTGTAATGGGCAAGTAATTTGAAGTTACCATAATCACTTGGCCACAGAGCCCGCACCATTTATTTAATAGTGTACTACTATATGCATGGATAGAACATAATACGAGATCCGATATGCAAACTGACATAGCATGAACTCGAGTCCTGGTCAGCCGATCATTGACAAATCTTTGACTTCTAAACACTCTATTAAATAAAATAAATTGGTCCAACATTTTTTAATAAAACCTTTAAAACATTAGGAGGACCGAATCTAATGTTATAACTTGTGGTCCAATCCATTTGTATGTATGTAATACGTGTATGATTGTCATTGTGTTTATGTATACATATACAATAAAATATGATTAAAATTTTAAAACATACTTGAAATAAACGGAATCAAATAACACACACACTGGACAACAAACAATACACCTATATTGAATAACATTGCCGAAGGTTAAATAGTCTCATGGCTAATTGGCCTCTGAAGCCATTTAAACATCAAATTGTTATGCAGTCTACATCTGTTATGTCAAAGTCGGTTATGTCGAATTCTCCGGTTATCTCGAAGTCGGATCAAAGTCCCGTTTCAGACACTATCATTTTACATAAAACTGGATCTGTTTATATCGAATTTCGTTAAGTCAAACTTCGGTTATGTCGAAGTATTTTGTTCGGTCCGATGGAATTCGACATAAGGGTGTAGACTGTATATGTAGATAGACATGTCAAGAGGTGTTAACAATAACAGAATCAATTTATGATTACAAATCGGCAGTTATTACGAAATCATAATATTAACGGTCGTTCAGATGGGACTATAAACCGAGGTCTCGTGTCGGTGCTGTACACCGTGCACGTAAAAGAACCAGAGGAGACTCTGGAATGGGCCTCTGTCTGTATCATTGCACTATCCTCCAAAAATTTAAAATGACAAATATCTTCAGGCGGCGTCGCTTATATGGGCAACTGGTAGCAACGATAAATAAACGTAAAACACACAAGAACATACATTGACATCTCCCTGCAAGATCTGTGACTACATATATTGCGTAAAAATATAGTAGCAAATATATTTCCCTGACATTTTCAATGATAACTGAAATAATTTGAACATGCTTCGGTGTTTAATGGGGCTATAACTACTAAGATGTGCTAGGTATTTACACACAACAAATACTTTGAAATAAACAACTAAAGCATTGGCGCTTTTGTGTGCATACTTTTCGGAATTCATTTTAGACGACAATGGGGGGAAGATAAATGCAAACATGTAGAAACGTCATGTGTGAGGGGTAGTAGGTGGGTGGTAGTGTGTGAGGGGTAGTGTGTGAGGGGTAGTATGTGAGGGGTAGTATGTGGGTGGTAGTGTGTGGGGGGTAGTGTGTG
>CM026390.1:83980719-84007260 GCA_014843695.1 Archivesica marissinica | reverse complement strand
TTGGTTACACAGTTTTCCCTTTAAGATCCTGGGTTGGTTACACAGTTTTCCCTTTAAGATCCTGGGTTGGTTACACAGTTTTCCCTTTAAGATCCTGGGTTGGTTACACAGTTTTCCCTTTAAGATCCCGGGTTGGTTATACAGTTTTCCCTTTAAGATCCCGGGTTGGTTATACAGTTTTCCCTTTAAGATCCTGGGTTGGTTACACAGTTTTCCCTTTAAGATCCCGGGTTGGTTATACAGTTTTCCCTTTAAGATCCTGGGTTGGTTACACAGTTTTCCTTTTAAGATCCCGGGTTGGTTACACAGTTTTCCCTTTAAGATCCTGGGTTGGTTACACAGTTTTCCCTTTAAGATCCCGGGTTGGTTACACAGTTTTCCCTTTAAGATCCTGGGTTGGTTACACAGTTTTCCCTTTAAGATCCTGGGTTGGTTACACAGTTTTCCCTTTAAGATCCTGGGTTGGTTACACAGTTTTCCCTTTAAGATCCTGGGTTGGTTACACAGTTTTCCCTTTAAGATCCTGGGTTGGTTACACAGTTTTCCCTTTAAGATCCCGGGTTGGTTATACAGTTTTCCCTTTAAGATCCCGGGTTGGTTATACAGTTTTCCCTTTAAGATCCCGGGTTGGTTACACAGTTTTCCCTTTAAGATCCCGGGTTGGTTATACAGTTTTCCCTTTAAGATCCCGGGTTGGTTATACAGTTTTCCCTTTAAGATCCCGGGTTGGTTATACAGTTTTCCCTTTAAGATCCTGGGTTGGTTACACAGTTTTCCTTTTAAGATCCCGGGTTGGTTACACAGTTTTCCCTTTAAGATCCTGGGTTGGTTACACAGTTTTCCCTTTAAGATCCTGGGTTGGTTACACAGTTTTCCCTTTAAGATCCTGGGTTGGTTACACAGTTTTCCCTTTAAGATCCTGGGTTGGTTACACAGTTTTCCCTTTAAGATCCTGGGTTGGTTACACAGTTTTCCCTTTAAGATCCTGGGTTGGTTACACAGTTTTCCCTTTAAGATCCTGGGTTGGTTACACAGTTTTCCCTTTAAGATCCCGGGTTGGTTATACAGTTTTCCCTTTAAGATCCCGGGTTGGTTATACAGTTTTCCCTTTAAGATCCCGGGTTGGTTACACAGTTTTCCCTTTAAGATCCCGGGTTGGTTATACAGTTTTCCCTTTAAGATCCCGGGTTGGTTATACAGTTTTCCCTTTAAGATCCCGGGTTGGTTATACAGTTTTCCCTTTAAGATCCTGGGTTGGTTACACAGTTTTCCTTTTAAGATCCCGGGTTGGTTACACAGTTTTCCCTTTAAGATCCTGGGTTGGTTACACAGTTTTCCCTTTAAGATCCCGGGTTGGTTACACAGTTTTCCCTTTAAGATCCTGGGTTGGTTACACAGTTTTCCCTTTAAGATCCTGGGTTGGTTACACAGTTTTCCCTTTAAGATCCTGGGTTGGTTACACAGTTTTCCCTTTAAGATCCTGGGTTGGTTACACAGTTTTCCCTTTAAGATCCTGGGTTGGTTACACAGTTTTCCCTTTAAGATACCGGGTTGGTTATACAGTTTTCCCTTTAAGATCCCGGGTTGGTTATACAGTTTTCCCTTTAAGATCCCGGGTTGGTTATACAGTTTTCCCTTTAAGATCCCGGGTTGGTTACACAGTTTTCCCTTTAAGATCCTGGGTTCGATTCCAGGTTGGTTACAGTTTTCTCACATTGCTTTATTTATTTGCTTCATATTTCATAATAAACATTCGACATCAATAATCTTAAAATAAAAATTCGAATAAAAGTTCATTATAAATTCTAACACGACCCAGCTAATAACATACATACTTGTAGAGTAAAATCTACCTCGGGTTATTCTGCGATATACCTACATTGAACTATGCTGCGCGCGCACCGTGTTTTGGCTATTACATTTATACAATGCGTGTAAAGTTATATGAATGAAAGTCACCTGATGTTTGTAAATACTACCGTGGGAATTCGCGGAAGTGAGCTATTTTTGGAATCAGATAATCTCTTGTCCGTCTTTTTTTTTGTTAAGTAACGTTTCAGTTACTATTCTGTACAGTTTTATTTGACAAAATAAATAAAATTATTGATCCAGTTACAACTTTTGTTCATTTATGCACTAGATTGATATTTTCCATAAAAAATAACGTCATCACGCCTTACGCGGGAGGACATTTCGAAAGCCAAATGCAGCGGAGTAGTACGGCGTTTGAAGAAAATACTCCTTTGATTATCGTCTAAAATTATTAGAAGTAAGTCGAGTTAGAATCGAAATAATAAGTATCAACCGTGGTATATCGCAGAATAACCCTCGTTTGTCGTTCTTATGCGTAGAAATATACCACGAAAGAACTTCAAACTCTGGTTATTCTGCGATATACCACGGTTGATACTTATTATTTCTTAAATAAACATATTTTACTTCTTCTAATACCTCGTGTTGTCTCCGTTATAAATTTCAACTGACTACCTCAACATTGTACACACACATTTTCTCCCCGGTGCATCAAGCATTTAGTTTAATGTATACTAATACATGTACTGTTAATTATTGGTATGCACAATACCTATATCACGTGCCAAATTTAGAATAACTCAATATTTTAAGTACCAAGTTGAAACAATTGGAATAACACATTTTATTTTATGCTTTTCAATAAGAGTTATTCCACTTGTTGAAAAAAAGAGAGTTATTCCACTTGTTGAAAAAAAGAGAGTTATTCCATTGTTGAAAAATAATGAGTTATTCCACTTGCTGAAAAATAATGAGTTATTGCACTTCTCGAAGATAAAATGAGTTATTCCACTTGTCGAAGATAAAATAAGTTATTCCACTTGTTGAAAAAAAGAGTTATTCCACTTGTAGAAAAAAAATGAGTTATTCCACTTGTTGAAAATAAAATGAGTTATTCCACTTGTCGAAGATAAAATGAGTTATTCCACTTGTCGAAGATAAAATGAGTTATTCCACTTGTCGAAGATAAAATGAGTTATTCCACTTGTCGAAGATAAAATGAGTTATTCCACTTGTAGAAAAAAAATGAGTTATTCCAAATGATGAAAACATATTTTATTTCTCACTGCTTTGCACATGTGGTACCTAGCCGATGCATGTTGAAATATTGTCAACGCGAACGTGTTCGGACTCAAGCTCTCAGTGACGTCATTTATTTATGATAACACGACGATCTACTGCCAATTACGCACGGTTGCATCGTCTTTTATCATAAAAACACGTGTCAGCCTAAGGTAAAAAGAACATTTGTTTGCTTAAGTGAATAATCGAATAATAGCTCACCCATGAACATAGAAATCTTACCTTGTAGTTTATGCTTTTCAATGAAATATACAAATGCATTAGTGCAATATATAGAGGATATTTGTTTGTTTTGAGTGAATATGGAATATATCTCACCTCGAAGTGAGAAAATATGTTTTGAGTGAATATGGAATATATCTCACTAAGAAGTGAGAAAATATGAAAATGTTCTCACTTCGAGGTGAGATATATTCCATATTCACTCAAAACAAACAAATATCCTCTATATATTGCACTAAATTTTCTTTTTGTTTTATGCTAATTGGTGAAAAACAAACACAAAATGAAGAAATTAAAATAGCTGGCCGCCGTGTTTTTGCGCGGATGAATACATTGACGACTATACGTCGTGAGTCGATACACAAATCTGCCGCAATCTTGAATTTAAAGTTGAATCGAGGACAAATACATGAACATATTTATTGGATTTATTGTTACAATTTGCAGTGACAAAATCCAAGACATTGTCAGTTGTATTTCGCTTTTGATTTGTTTCATAACAAAAACAATAATACAGGTAAATAGTGTCACTGAAAATTAAATGACACGTGTGACACGGTGAAGAATAGTGTTTTGGGAAGGGAGATAATAAAAAAGTAGTCCGGCAAAATACAGTGAGTGATATGCAGTGAGTGATATGGATTATATCTCACTGATAGAACACTGTATTTCATCAATTAGCATAAAACATAATGTGTTAAAGAATATTTGTTAGTTTAAGTGAATAGCGTCACTCGTGATACTAAATTGCATTCAATGTTCACTTCGTGAAATATAATTCGACCATACACTGAAACAAACCATCCTCTTATTATTTATTAACAATCATTTGATCGATGTCAATTTGAAGCTAATTAATGTTTTTTTGTGATATTTCTTTCCAAATTTCATATGCATACGGACACTAAGCCGGGATTTTCCATCTTTCAAAAGTGTGATTTCTTTCTACAATGTAGACAACACGGTGTATAAATGGCAGATAGAGTCTGGCAATCTCAACAGTGTTCTTGGTTCTGAATCCTACCAATCCTACCTGGGCACATCAGAATTGAACAATGCCGACTTCCAATGGGCCGCCCACAGACAGGGTTCGTCCGTGGAGCGTCATTTTTACCTGGGTCAAGACTCGTTCTTCTTAAGGACTGACCAGGTAATCTGTTTAGTGTTTGAAGCAAGTCTATATCCTAAGCTACTGCAACCATACTACCTAATTTAACCATATTTTATTGTAAATCAATAGTACTACGTAACTGCTGACACGATGGCGCCAAAATCATGATAAACACAAGTGATTTCCAATAGTATTTCATCTTTGTGTATTTGTAATGTTGAAATGGAGAAGTCATAGGATGAAGCAAAACGAGTTTTAAATTCAGGTACATAATAATATATCTGTAGTTTGGTTTTTAATAGCTAGTACTGCCATATACCCATAATGCATCCTACAGCACAGTACAGTACCGACACAAGACCTCGATTTAAAGTCACATCTGAAATACTGTTAATTTTATTAGTGTCAGACGGGGGATCGAACCTGCGATCCCTGGATTACAAGTCCAGCGTGTTACCACTGGAATACAGATCGTCTGTATTTTATTTGTCCTTTGTCTTTGTTATTTTGTAGTTTGGCACCATAACCTACACGAAACCCGAAGAGGTGAATGACGTGAATGGATTTAATATGAATCCATGGAGTGAAATTCCGACGAACACTGTCGCTGTCACCGGCTATGGTAGCCTACCCAACAGCAACTATGCGCTCATCGATTCTGCCGGGGATGTGTACACGTACGACATTTCCAACAGCATGTTGACAAAGCTGTCCCAGATACAATTCTGATAAATACGACTGACTGTACATGTGATGTTTATATCGTGTAGACTTTATAGTACCGGTATCCAATATTAGACAAATGTAATAATATACATGGGGTGGTATCAGTGGGTAGGGAGGGGGTCACGACTGACATCATCAAGCCAAGGAGAATTTCAGATTGGAAGAAGTTATTGACGAAGATTGGCTAAGTCGAGATTGTATTTGTAATATTTCAAGACCGGGATTCTTGTGTTAGAAGTTGTATAGATAGTAAATATGTTAAACCTGTTTTCTGTGTGTGTTTTTACGTTTATTTATCGTCGCTACCGGTTACCCATATGAGCGACGCCTCCAGAAGATATTAGACATTTTAGATTTTTGGAGGATAGTGCAATGATACAGACAGAGTCCCATTCCAGAGTCTCCTCTAGTTCTGTTACGTGCAGGGTGTAAAACACCGACACGAGACCTCGGTTGAAAGTCCCATCTGAAAGACTGTTAATTTTATTAGGGTCAGACGGGGGATCGAACCTGCGATCCCTGGATTACTAGTCCAGCGTGTTACCACTGGACTACATATCCGTCTGTTACCTGTTTTCTGCTCGACGCAGCTGTATTAAGGCCGGTTTCCATGAAGCAGAACACGTTTTCGGTGCGGCTTTATTTGATACCGAACAGGCGCCGAATAAATATAATTCGCCCCAGTCTATATTGCATGTATAATGACGTTTCCATTGACGCTTTTTTCGTGGCGCTGAATATTGGCGTCACCGTATCAAACCAGCAAACGTAATATCAGACTGGAAAACACAGAGTATCAACCTGGGTGGGAGACAGTATTGTGATATACAAATAACGGCACAAATAGGCTAAACTCCATATCTAAGTAATACGCTTAGTTATCGCCGCCTCGAGGTGAATCTGCCCGAGTGCCCGAGGTGAATGTGCCCAAGGTGAATCTGGGTGGTAAGCCATTTTATTTGTTAGATAGTGCTAGATACAGGCTAGATATAGGCTAGATACAGGCTCCAATTTCCATAAGAGGCATACATGGTTGTGTTGCATGTCCCTGGTGTATATTGTATAATGTATGATTATCCCCCAGCTCTATATCAATGGTATGTATGTGTGAACACATCGGGGAGGTGAACTAGGGAATTTGGTGTGGGAACATTACAATTGTCCATTGTAGTGTTAAGGATGCTACACATGATATAGACTTGTCGGTCGCCGTCGGTCGCCGGATTAAAGTAAGTCAGTACGGTTGTACATGTATGCAGTATATTTGCGCGCACATGCCTCTTCGTCGTTTTCTATAATCAGAACAGATCTAAGTCGGTGAATAATAACTCAATAAGTTTTAATTCAAAACTGTTTTACACAGTCATTCAATGGTAGTATATTTACACAGTCAATCAATGGTAGTACATTTACACGGTCAATCAATGGTAGTATATTTACACTGTCAATCAATGGTAGTATATTTACATAGCCAATCAATGGTAGTACATTACACAGTCAATCAATGGTAGTACATTTACACAGTCAATCAATGGTAGTACATTTACACAGTCAATCAATGGTAGTACATTTACACGGTCAATCAATGGTAGTATATTTACATAGCCAATCAATGGTAGTACATTACACGGTCAATCAATGGTAGTACATTTACACAGACAATCAATGGTAGTATATTTACATAGCCAATCAATGGTAGTTTATTACACAGTCAATCAATGGTAGTACATTTACACAGTCAATCAATGGTAGTACATTTACACAGTCAATCAATGGTAGTACATTTACACGGTCAATCAATGGTAGTACATTTACACAGACAATCAATGGTAGTATATTTACATAGCCAATCAATGGTAGTTTATTACACAGTCAATCAATGGTAGTACATTTACACAGTCAATCAATGGTAGTACATTTACACAGTCAATCAATGGTAGTACATTTACACGGTCAATCAATGGTAGTGCATTTACACAGTCAATCAATGGTAGTATATTTACATAGCCAATCAATGGTAGTACATTACACAGTCAATCAATGGTAGTACATTTACACAGACAATCAATGGTAGTACCTCTACACAGTCAATCAATGGTAGTACATTTACACGGTCAATCAATGGTAGTGCATTTACACAGTCAATCAATGGTAGTACATTTCACAGTCAATCAATGGTAGTACATTTACACGGTCAATCAATGGTAGTACATTTACACGGTCAATCAATGGTAGTATATTTACACAGACAATCAATGGTAGTACATTTACACAGACAATCAATGGTAGTACATTTACACGGTCAATCAATGGTAGTATAAAATCTCCATAGTGCCGGTGACTGCTTAAAGAGATACCATACATACTAACTGTTTAAGAATCTGGCTGTGTAATACAAGCTTGTTGCTTAACACTTGCTAGCTAGCGGTAAAGATAACAGTCAAATATGTCATGCAATTACATTAGAATTGTCATAACGACATAATTCTAATAAAATTCTTTGACATATTTCAGCTATAAAAAAGAAAAAACACATTAATGATTGTCGTCTGCTACAATTATTTTGATAATATTTTATTGCTATATATGTAACAATTACAAACAAATTACAAATACATAATTAGCAACTTGGTTGGGCCACACATTTGAGCAACCTTAGTGATTGGCCCTCCCCTACAATTATTTGAACTATTTATAGCTTTTATTTTACCCAGCATGCAAATGGTTAATGGATGTGACCGCTATACTCGTTAACAATATCATTATATCACAATTAATATTAACTATAAAACGATCATCAAATGTAAGAACACAAATGGTCGGCGTATCCTCACGACCGCCATCCTACAGTACTACACTTCCTCCAATGCCATACGTATGCTGAACCATGTTCTGAATCATAGCTAAACAGAACAACCGTAAACTACGGGCTAACATATGACATCTGCCCAAATCACGTTTGTTTATCAAATGACCTCCAACTAGAACAAAGTAATCTATATTCGAGTACGACCAGTGATACGAGCAGATACTGTGCCGACAACAAGTACAAACTGAGATTCATATGATGTACCATATCACATGCATTTGTTATTGACTTCCTATATAAGCGTTGTACACCTTAAACCGAAGTAATTGCTTAAATATGGCTGTCATGTACGGGCAGCTCCTGGCCACAACCCTACTGGGGTTGCTGGCTTGTGTAGATGGACAAAGGATAAGTTGTAAAGATTTCGACCCCTCGGGTACAACTGTGTACAATTTTAGTGCAGTTAACATATACGAGAACGAGACTATTCCGTTTTCAAAGTACCGAGGTACTGTGCTCGCCATTATGAATGTGGCGACCTACTGAGGTTTGAATGTTGCCCACTATACGGGCATGAACGCACTTAAGAGGGAGTTCTCGAGCGCCACTTTCGAGGTGCTCGGATTCCCTTGCAACATCTTCGAAATGGTATGTATAATAATAATAATAATAAATAATAATAATAATACTATGAGGCTTTGAATAGCCTGGGAACAAGCGTCGATATATTTTGCCTGGTCAGTAAAATAAATATATTTTAGCACCGATACTATTAATTGGGTCGTATTGAGCTTCTGATCATATTAACGTCATATTGCCCGAACTTAAAAAGTGAAAAATCGACAGACTGGAACCCAGGCTAGGCTTTGAAGTGTGGAACAGAATGTGCTGTTTAAGTGTATAGTGTTTATTCATTTAGACAAACGATCAAACGAATGTACTCAAATATTTAAGTTATTCAGCACCAACTGCTTTACAAATGTCACGTTTGGTCTATTATATTAGTTCTAAACTGAATAGGTATTACCTCACTGTACTCGTTGCAAGTTATATAAATACACAGTTACGTTCGTGGACTCGCAATAACATATTCAGTTGTGTTCGAACCATCCTGAGGTCCTTTTCTTTCAAGTGAGAAATGTATCCAACTTTGCGGACAGTCGGTGGTTATACTCGTGTACGTTCCTCGCATTGACTAAAATTATCTGAGATGCGCACATGGCACTATAAGACCAAAACAAGCAATTCCATTGCACGTGCTAGTAATGATTTGTGTATCTTGTTCTCTCTCATTGCTGCGCATGTAAGTGTTGTATAATGGAAGATTGAGATAATTATACTAGTATAATATACCTATCCGTGGCATAGTGGTTAAGGCGCCCGCCTACGGAGCGGGGTGTCGAAGGTTCGAACCTCGTCAGGTGTTCTTTTCTGATATGGCATGTTGGTGAGCAGCCAGCTAGTTGAATAATGGTTGCCGATTGCCTACCAGCCTGGCGGCTGCCTGCATACAAGCATAGGATTAGGGAAGTATTGATGTTATTGTATATATGTTGAGGGCCATATTTGTATTAGCCATGTGTTATGTAAGCTCCCTCGTAAAACAATAGTCTTTATTATTATTAGTATTATTATTATTATTATTTTATTATGTTCATAAAATTAGGTGTCTCATAAGTCAGAAATGGCTGACCCTTTAAATAGGGGTGTCACTATAATAAACAAACACTTGTACTCGTATGTGATTTGTGTTTTCCAGCAGGAGCCTGGAGCCACCTACACTGAGATTCTTAACGGGATCAAGTATGTGAGGCCCGGCGGCGGATTTGTTCCTAATTTTCAAATGTTTAAAAAGATCGACGTAAATGGAAAGAATGAGCATCCGTTGTACACATATCTTAAGGTAAGTTCTAACACTTGAACCCATTCAACACTAAGTAACTGACATGGACTGGTGTATGATATTGTTAGACCAATCAATTAATAATAATTAATAAGATTTGACAACCGGTAGCGACGATACATAAAAGTAAAAAACGGATTTAATTTATCGCAGTTGTTACATTGTCTCGGTATTCTAGCCAGCTTGGATTCTTATAGGATGAGTAGATAGCCCCGACCTACTAATGCACTCGGCTGTCCGATTAGCGAAGTGGTTAGCGCGCTCGTTTCTCACCAATGCAACCCGGGTTCGATCCTCGGACCGGGAAGTATGTGAGATGGTACGGTGGTCGCCATATCGGACATGTGGGTTTTCTTCGGGTACTCCGGTTTCCTCCCACACGAATGACCACATTTACACTTTCATCCTCGCCAACGAGAGTTAAAATAAATGTGTATAAACTAGAGTGATTAATATAAGTTGCTAAAACTTGCGTAGCAATCGTTGTAAAATAAATAAAGTTTAAACTAATAAATTAATAAAAAATAATACATTTGGACATGTTAATTTATAAAATTTGGTAATTGGTCTAAACTAGTAACATTACAGTCATCTACACCTTTTTGTAAGACTATTTAGTATAGTGGTGGTATGTGGTGTTGAAAGGGTTAAAGATTCATTCACTGTCACAATTTCTATGCAGCTTGTTACCATGTATGTTTACTCATTATAGAACCACTATTGCCCAAGCGTCTCGGGTGAATGTGATGCCATGCTCACGTGTCCTGATTTCGAATCCAGTATTCATCTTGGTTTTGACCGCCTTCGTGGTCGAGTGGTTACGGTCGCTGACTTGCATACCACTATAACCTATCATCACTGATTGTCACGAGTATGTTGTATACCACTGTAACCTATCATCACTGATGGTCACGGGTTCGAGCCCCGTTACGGTCGTGTCTCATTTATATGAAAATGTTGGACGTTTCTCACGGAGGTTGGTGTACCCAGTACTGGTTAACCACTGAAGCCAGACAGGGAAAGGTGTTGTTAGGTAAACGCCCCGCCTGCGAAATAGCTCAAAATGGTGCTGATGCAGGCGTAAAACCCGAACAAACAAACATCACGATTAGACACTGTCATTTAATTATTTTAGACACTGTCATTTAATTCGTTTAGTACAAAGTCTAGCATGTCGACATCAATCGAACATACTCCTGGCTATTGAGAACGTTACAACATCGCTCCCTTGTACAACACTTCACACCATTGTATCCTTCAGTCGATGTGTGGTCCAACGAGTGACACGTTCAGCGACGGTCTGTTCTACGACCCAAAGCGTGTAAGTGATGTCCGCTGGAACTACGAGGTGTTTGTCATTAACAAGGATGGAACTCCTCTATACAGATACAACCCAGAACATCCTATGGCAGGTGTAACGGCTGATATTAACAATCTCTTGCGAACCGGACCTGCAGAAGAAAAAGAGGAGGAAGACAACAATACCATCGTTCAACCAATTGTTGAAAGGTCTGGGGTTTTTTAATTATATTTATTTTCACGCTGCGTTGTATATTCATTCATTCCAGCTGCATTGATTCACATCTCGGCGTGAAACAAGGTGATCCGAGCTCAAGTCTTTTATTCATGATGTTCGTGAATGACATAATGAATAATATAAACTCAAATTTAAATGGAATATTTTCATTAGATGAACTACAGCTTTTTATTGTTTTGTATGCAGACGATCAAGTACTGTTCTCTACATCACCGACATCATTGCAATCTATGTTGAATGACGTAGACATTTATTGTAATACATTTGGTCTGAAAATCAATACTAATAAAACGAAGGTTATGATATTCGAGAGAGGAAGACATACTACTCACAATTTTTATCTCTACAATCAACAAATTGAAATTGTCTCCTCTTTTAAATACCTAGGTATATACTTCTTTAAAAATGGCAATTGGCACCGAACGCAAAAATGCATAGCTGAACATGCATCAAAGGCCATGTACCGACTTTTTTCTATTTTTAATCAATATGAATTTAGGACATTTGAGAAATCGAAACTGTTTGATACTCTGTTGCATCTGTCCTAAATTATTGTTCGGAAATTTGGGGGTTAAACCCAGGAAAAGATATAGAATTAATTCATACAAAGTTTTGCAGAAAACTTCTTATTGTAAATAAATCCACAAATTTAAGTGGTTTATATGGCGATCTTGGAAGAGTCCCTTTGAAAATAAATAGACAAGTATATATGATAAGATATTGGATTAAAATTTTAAACATGAATGATAATGCACTCATTAAACGAATTTATATAATGCTAAAAAACGACGCAAATAATAATGTGACGTATAATGGTTCTAATTGGGCATACCAAATAAAATCGATTTTGGAAAATCTGGGATGTCTAATCTATGGCTTCACCAACAAACTTATGAAATTAAACTGCATATTATAAAACAAAGAATCTTTGACCAATATCACCAAACTTGGTACGCAGACATAAACAACTCAAGGAGACTATCAACATACTGTAGATTCAAACATACATTTAATTTAGAAACACACCTTGATAATAGTACGGACAAAAAATTTAGTATAGCCCTGAGCAGATTTAGACTTTCATCACATAATTTAGAAATTGAAAGAGGAAGGTATCTTAATGTACCACGAAATGAGAGAATATGCAAATTTTGTAACTTAAGAACAATCGAAAATGAGTATCACTTTCTTTTAATATGCACATTGTACACCGATATACGAAAAAAATACATAAAGCCGTATTATTGCAGTTGGCCAACTTTAAATAAATTTGATAAACTTATGATGTCAAGAAATAAAAAAGAAATCTCAAACTTATCAAAATACATATATTTTGCCAGTAAAGTCCGAAAAGAGTTAGATCAAATCAATAATATTCCTTGAACTATAATACTAATGAATACTAAAACAAACTAAGCTTCTCTTTAAATAAAAAAAATAAAAAAAAAGATAATTATGATAATCTTCACTTTGGACTCATGTTTCATGTTGTCATTACATTACGTGTTATATGTATATACCTATTTATAATAGACTAGAAGCACTGTAATTTTGCTTAATGTTGAATAAATGTTGTTGTTGTTGTTGTTGTTGTTGTTGTTGTATAAACACAATATATTAATGCGAACACGTACATATTGCCACAGAGCCACAGTAGAAGATAAGCATGGTACAGAACATAGAGGATTATCTGTGAGATCGTGATTATAGATATCTGTGTTTATTAGACTATTAATAAGTGTATAACGCCACTCGTAGAAATACCTATTTCGGTGATCACTCGATGCAATAAAATCCTATCTTACACTAATAAACACAAATCTTCTTTTTCTTTTATGATTGCCAATGACTTTTGCTAATATAATATTTATTTTCAAATTATATTCATTTTAAAGGCCCCTGTCTGGTGGAGCTTCATTGCACTACGTGACACAACCGCACAACCACTTCCGGTAGTGTGAACATCCGTAATAAGAAATAGTTCCTGTATAAGTGTCAAGTTAGTTTCTGCTTGCTGTAAAAATTAAATACTAAAGACAAAATAAATTCATTAGAATATATTACTTTAACAATTCGTGATAGTTAGAAAATAGCTCAAATACAAAATTCCATCGAACGGCGCAGGAATACGAAAACGCAACCGGTGACATAGAAATTGCCATCTTTCACCGTTTCAAAGCGGTGTAAGATGGAGTTTTCTTTCACTGAGAAAAGTCTATCATTCCTTGGAAAGCATACAGATAGGGATAGCACGAACACCTTGTTGAAGGTAGGGACACGGAGCCGTCAGCTGTATGATAAATATAGAGACAGAATGAGGGTTGAAGTAGAATCCGACAGTGGGGATACCATGTAGGATTGTACTCCATAATGTACTGTATATGACGTTAGAGAATAAGGGTACACACTACGTGCCAATGTTGTGATATCATACAGTTTGACAGTACATACAGATGCACGTCTATGTATGAATTGTGTCATACAAAATAGACCAACGTGCAGCGAACTGTTACATATGGTACATACATATATTACACGTGGTACATACATATATTACACGTGGTACATACATATATTACACGCGGTACATACATATATTACACATGGCACATACATATATTACATATGGTACATACATATATTACACGCGGTACATACATATATTACATATGGTACATACATATATTACATATGGTATATACATATATTACACATGGTATATACATATATTACACGTGGTACATACATATATTACATATGGTACATACATATATTACACATGGTACATACATATATTACATATGGTACATACATATATTACACGTGGTACATACATATATTACACGTGGTACATACATATATTACATATGGTACATACATATATTACATATGTACATACATATATTACACTGTTACATACATATATTACTATGGTACATACATATATTACGGACATACATATATTACATGGTACATACATATATTACAGGCAACATATATTACATTGGTACAACATATATTACATGGTACATACATATATTACATATGGTACATACATATATTACATATGGTACATACATATATTACATATGGTACATACATATATTACATATGGTACATACATATATTACACGTGGTACATACATATATTACATATGGTACATACATATATTACATATGGTACATAATATATTACATATGGTACACATTTCGTGGTACATACATATATTACACTGGTACATACATAGAGTACATATGGTACATACATATATTACACATGGTACATACATATATTACACGTGGTACATACATATATTACACGTGGTACATACATATATTACATATGGTACATACATATATTACATATGGTACATACATATATTACACATGGTACATACATATATTACACGTGGTACATACATATATTACACGTGGTACATACATATATTACATATGGTACATACATATATTACACGTGGTACATACATAGAGAGAGTACATATGGTACATACATATATTACATATGGTACATACATATATTACACGTGGTACATACATATATTACACGTGGTACATACATATATTACACGTGGTACATACATATATTACATATGGTACATACATATATTACACGTGGTTCATACATATATTACATATGGTACATACATATATTACACGTGGTACATCCATATATTACACGTGGTACATACATAGAATACATATGGTACATACATATATTACACATGGTACATACATATATTACATATGGTACATACATATATTACATATGGTACATACATATATTACATATGGTACATACATATATTACATATGGTACATACATATATTACATATGGTACATACATATATTACATATGGTACATACATATATTACATATGGTACATACATATATTACATGTGGTACATACATATATTACATATGGTACATACATATATTACATATGGTACATAAATATATTACATATGGTACATACATATATTACACGTGGTACATACATATATTACACGTGGTACATACATATATTACACGCGGTACATACATATATTACATATGGTACATACATATATTACACATGGTACATACATATATTACACGTGGTACATACATATATTACACGTGGTACATACATATAGTAACGTGGTACATACATATATACATATGGTACATACATATATTACACGTGGTACATACATAGAGTACATTGGTACATACATATATACACGTGGTACATACATAGAGTACATATGGTACATACATATATTACATATGGTACATACATATATTACATATGGTACATACATATATTACACGTGGTACATACATAGAGTACATATGGTACATACATATATTACACGTGGTACATACATAGAGTACATATGGTACATACATATATTACATATGTACATACATATATTACACGTGGTACATACATATATTACATATGGTACATACATATATTACATATGGTACATAAATATATTACATATGGTACATACATATATTACACGTGGTACATACATATATTACACGTGGTACATACATATATTACACGTGGTACATACATATATTACACATGGTACATACATATATTACATATGGTACATACATATATTACACATGGTACATACATATATTACATGTGGTACATACATATATTACATGTGGTACATACATATATTACATGTGGTACATACATATATTACACGTGGTACATACATATATTACACGTGGTACATACATATATTACATATGGTACATACATATATTACATATGGTACATACATATATTACATATGGTACATACATATATTACACGTGGTACATACATATATTACACGTGGTACATACATATATTACACGTGGTACATACATAGAGTACATATGGTACATACATATATTACATATGGTACATACATATATTATACATGGTACATACATATATTACACGTGGTACATACATATAGTACACGTGGTACATACATATATTACACGTGGTACATACATATATTACATATGGTACATACATATATTACACGTGGTACATACATATATTACATATGGTACATACATATATTACACGTGGTACATACATATATTACACATGGTACATACATATATTACACGCGGTACATACATAGAGTACATATGCTACATACATATATTACACGTGGTACATACATATATTACATATGGTACATACATATATTACACGTGGTACATACATATATTACATATGGTACATACATATATTACACGTGGTACATACATATATTACACGCGGTACATACATATATTACACGTGGTACATACATATATTACACATGGTACATACATATATTACACGTGGTACATACATATATTACATATGGTACATACATATATTACATATGGTACATACATATATTACATATGGTACATACATATATTACATATGGTACATATATATTTTTATTTACAGCAACGAAATTCCAGTTGAAACCGAAAATCTGCCAGTAGTTGAAGGGACAGAGGAATTGACTGAAGAAGAAACAAATGAAGTGTATGAAGTAGACCACTGGTAATACGAATATACCATCAACCTTCCACCTGGAGAATCATGCTGATTCCACATAGACACTGCATCAGTCACATCTCTTACAGTGATTGTAACCACGGACAAGCTGACTGCCAAAGTAGCATTTATTGACGCCTCTGTGTCTGACAACTAAACAAGAACAATACTCCGGTTTCTATAATTACCCTAGCTACTGCGTGATAGCGCAGTTGTAGTGCGTTCGCTTCAGGTTTGAAAGATCCGGTGTTCGCACCCAAAAGTAGCCGTTACGAGTGTGTTATTAAGCAATGCATTTAAATTCCACATGACCTCTTCTCTCTCCCTAGTGGCGATGATTCCACCAGGAATGATGTCTCGAGAGTGATTAATATAAGTTGTAAGAACTTGTCTCGCAATCGAGCTAAAATAAATGTTTATAAATGACACTAGTCATAATATGTATATACTCAGAAGCAACACACGTGAGAATTATTTCATAAACTAAAATGACTTCTGCTATATTCTGCTATCACTGCTTTGTGGAGTTCGTCACGCTATGTAGAGTCGTCTCCATACCTTTATACATCGTCTTTTCTATGTGTTGTCACGCGCAGTGGCATTGAGAAGTTATCGTCCGTTCGTTTATACATCGTCTTTTCTATGTGTTGTCACGCGCAGTGGCATTGAGAAGTTATCGTTCGTACGTTTATATCTCGTCTTTTCTATGTGTTGTCACACGCAGTGGCATTGAGAAGTTATCGTCCGTACGTTTATATCTCGTCTTTTCTATGTGTTGTCACACGCAGTGGCATTGAGAAGTTATCGTTCGTACGTTTATATCTCGTCTTTTCTATGTGTTGTGACACGCAGTGGCATTGAGAAGTTATCGTCCGATAATCTAATCAGACAATACCATGATACGACAGCAGTACGAGATATAACTGCCTCAACGACCTTCTGTTGTATCTTTGAAATATTGTTTATCTACATGTATAGCTATATTTAAAACACCATCGTGACGTCATACCTTTGTACCTGCAGTCCATTATTATTAATATTGGACAGCTGTCAAAAGGCCAGGGCATTATGTTAAATCATAGGCATACCGGTACGAAATTAACAATTTTAATTAATAGGATCTTGTTATACAAGTGTGTGTTTTAAGTAAGATATAAGCCTCAAACGGATCCAATATGTAAACTATTTGTACTATATTCGGCTCTACGCGCCTGGCAGTCCAATATTTTACATATTGGATCGTTTTCGGCTTATATCCTACACATATATTGCAGTGTACAATAAATGCTATAAACGTGTACATTGCATGCATTCGTCAATAGGACATTGTAAAATTATGAAAAGAATATTCGATTTGTGGTTTTTTAAAACTTTATTTATTTTACAAGGATTGCGAAGCAAGTTCTAACAACTCACTCTCGTTGGCGCTGATGAAAACGTAAGTGTGGTCATTCGTGTGGGAGGAAACCGGAGTACCCGAAGAAAACCCACCTGTCCGATCTGGCGACCACCGTACCATCTCACATACTTCCCAGTCTGAAGATCGACCCCGGGTTGCATTGTTAGAAGCGAGCACCCTAACCACTGCGCTAATCGGACAGCCTATATTGTGTTTGCGTCAATCAATGCTATGTTTTCTCACCATTTCTATTCTGCTATGTATAATGTTGCTGTCATATTATGTTTGTTTATAATGATGCTCTCTCAACATACTCCACGTGGCGTCTTCTTCCATTCTTATCTTTCTGTCTTAACACATGTATGAAGAGTTTGTTTCAAACAACGCAGTTGTGGACGAATTCTGATATCGTTGAAACTAGAGCAAAGAGTGCGTTCGTTGCTGTAGAAATAAACGATTTTGGTTATCTGTAAAGTTACGAAATGGAAGAAGTCGTTTCAATGTGTATGTTGGTGCAGAAAATAAAAATGAAAGAAAACCTCAATTTGTTAGATTATTTATTATGCCCCCATTATTATAATAAATTATTATATTATAATAAATATAAAGTATTTAGAACATAATTACTGTATGCGACTACAATATAAACTAAGGGTTATTATATTGAGTACAAACTGGTTGGATCTGTAGTCCAGTGGTAACACGCTAGACTGGTAATTCAGGGATCGCAGGTTCGATCCCCCGTCTGACCCTAATACAATCAACAGTCTTTCAGATGGGACGGTAAACCGAGGTCTCGTGTCGTGCTTTACACCATGCAGGTAATAGAACCAGAGGAGACTCTGGAGTGGGTCTCTGTCTGTATCATGCACTATCCTCCAAAATCTAAAATGACCAATATCTTCAGGAGGCGTAGCTCATATGAGCAACCGGTAGTGACGATAAATACACGTAAAACGCACACATTGAGTACAAAACTACCGGGACTTCATTAGCTTAATATGTAATTTATTCAATGAGAGAATGCTGAACCACTGAAAATCTGAGCGTCTACATTTTCTAACAACACAGCAAATCCATATTAAACAGGGGACCTCCCTGGGGGATTTGTTGATAGCAGCCATTATTATATGTGCGTTAAGAGCCTCGTTTTGGATATTTTCAGAACGAGGCGTGAATTAGGAGTATGCGGGCATAACATAACAATTTTACACATAAAAATGTCCGGTATAGACAATGGCATTTCGCACGAGTCTTATCGATCTCCTCTTCCCAGCTTATCCTATTGAACATCATAGACAGAGACCTAAGTTTGTCACACTATGATATTTCAAGAGTTGTGTTCAGATTTGAGGCTCGCATTTATATACGGATAGAATAAACGATATGTGATAACAAGTATAATGATGATGATATGATGATGATGCTGATGATGGTGGTGTGGTGGTGGTGATGATGATGATGATGGTGGTGTGATGATGGTGGGTGATGATGATGATGATGATGATGATGATGGTGGTGTGATGATGGTGATGATGATGATGATGATGGTGGTGATGATGATGATGGTGGTGATGATGATGATGATGATGGATGAGGATGATGATGATGATGATATGATTGATGGTGGTGATGATGATGATGAGTGATGATGATGATGATGATGATGATGATGATATGATGATGATGATGGTGCTGATGGTGATATGATGCTGATGATGATGAGATTGATGATGATGATGATGATGATGATGGATGATGATGATGAATGATGATGATGATGATGATGAGATGATATGATGATGATGAGATGATGTGATGATGATGATGATGATGATGATGATGATATGGATGATGATGATGATGATGATGATGATGATGATGATGATGATGATGATGATGATGATGATGATGATGATGATGATGATGATGAAATTTTAACAGCAGTAGACAAGGTATTAGTAAGAATGAAAACTTATATAGTTATCAGGATTATAATAATAATAATACTAATAAAGACTTTATTTAGCGAGAGAACTCATTTGAACAATTAAGTCACTCAACAAATTAAAACATGAAATAGCATAATGAAACATGTAAACAGTAACCAGTAAAACTTTTATAGTAAATAAGATATAAGCTGCAAGAACTAATATTTATATTCATGTATAATAATTATTATTGTAAATTATCAGTTTATTAGATTATTGGTCTGTTTTTTGCACCACCTGATATATAAAGGTTTGACGTGTGGAACAGAATTTGCTATTTTGATGTGATAAAGGAGGGAATTCCACAAGTGTGACCCTGCATATAAGAAAGATTTTCTAAAAACTTCAGAGGCTTACGACGGTAAAGTTGGAGATTACACATGTATACACTTCAGCCCCAATTAACAATAATTGAATCACGTTCTCTATAACACGTCACATTTAGCCACTTCAGATATACTTATAAACTTAAAAACAATATACAATAAAACACAATTCATAATTGGAGCAATATGCCAACATATTAACAGTAACTATACTGAATCAAGAGCCAGTTCTCTGATACGACGGCCATGGACACTGGGCAATGTGTGCTGCTGGCCCTTTGTGGCTTGCTTGCTTCCGTCGGTGGTGTTAGAATAAACTGTGACACAACTTTGAACCCTGAAACAACAGTGTATAACTTTAGTGCTATCAATATTTATGAGAATGAAACAATTTCCATGTCTCAGTACGGTGGTAGTGTGCTTGCTATTTTCAACGTGGCCACCTACTGACGCTATACGAAGCAGTACTTGGAAATGAACGCACTCGTCACGGATTTCAACGACACTGGTTTCTCAGTACTCGGATTTCCGTGTAATAACTTTGCTTTGGTAAGTTTCTTTTGTTCTTTCTAATCATTATTTATTTTACAACGCTTTGGTAAGTTTCTTTTTTTTCCCTAATCTTTATTTATTTAAATTATTCTACAACGCTTTTGTAAATTTCTTTTTTCCCTCATCTTTATTATTCTACAACGCTTTGGTAAATTTCTTTTTTTCTGAACTTTATTTGTTTTACAACGCGACACACATGTTTTCTCAACTTATATTAATCATTCTCGTTGGTGCGGATGTAGGCGGAAACCGGGTCACCCGGAGAAAATCCACCTGCCCAATATGGCGAATACCGTACCATCTCGCATGCATCCCTGTCCTGGGATCGAGCCCGGGTTCTTTAGTCAGTGGAAAGCGAGCGTGCTAACACCACTGTGTTAATTGGACAACCGTTATCGTTTTGCATTTTGTACCTGAAGAAAGTTGTGACTGTCTGTCTGTCTGTCTGTTCTTAATTGTTTCCGACATTTAGAACTGCTGTGTCAGTTATGTTATATTTCGGGTTTTACGCCTGCATCAGCACCATTTTGGGCTATATCGCCGGCGGGCAGTTTACCTAACAACACCTTTCCTGGGCAGGCTCCAGTGTTTAACCAGTACTTGGGTGCACCAAACTCCGTAATAAACTGCCAACTTTTTCATATAAATGAGATACGGCCTGAGCGGGGCTCGAACCCGTGACCATCAGTGATGATAGGCTACAGTGGTATACAAGTCAGCGACCGTAACCGCTCGACCATGGAGGCGCTGCCGTGTCAGTACTATACATGTACTACATGTGTACATTGATATGTTAGTAAAATATAATTGCTTGCTGGAGCGTAGGGTAAGGTATACTCGTAACGTTATATCGTTTTCCACATGCTTATTATATTGTTTTTTTGTTTGCGATTACATATCGTGGTTTAGCTAAGTTCTTGTTCAGTATTATTTGTTTCTGGTTGCTAGATAAGCAGTCTCATAAACCATTGGCACCGGAACAAAGCTGCATATAATGGCTACTATAAATGTGTTGTACTTTAGATAATGCGTCTTGGTAAACTGATTTGTAGTCCAGTGGACATGCTGGACTGGTAATCCAGTGATCGCAGGTTCGATCCCCCGTCTGACCCTAATACAATTAACAATAATTCAGATATGGGACTTTAAGCCGAGGTCTCGTGTCGGTGCTTTACACCGTGCACGTAAGCGAATCATAGGATACTCTGGACTGGGTCCATCATTGTACTATCCTCCAAACATCTAAAGTGACTAATCTCATATGTGTGGCGTCCGTGGTCCAGTGGTAGAGCGTCGGATTTGGAATCGAACGGTCCCGGGTTCGATACTCGGTCAGGCCACGTATGTAGTGTCATTGAGCAAGGCACCTCACACACATTGCTTAGTACTGGTTAACCACTTAGGTCGGCTAGGTCTGCCCAGGAAAACATGTCTAGGTCCCCGCAAGGGGTTTGACATTAATGGAACATACATACATATTTTTGAGCAACCGGTAGCGACGATAAATAAGCGTAAAACACACACACAATGCTTCTTGCAAACATCCGACTAAGAGTTATTGTAATGTATGCGCTATATACCTCTCGATAATAGATGTCTCCCATTATGTTATGTAATGATGTCGGAAACTACAAAACGCAAGTCAATGTAATTGATGTGGATGTCACGAGCAGGTTTGTCAATGTCTTAGCAGGTTTGTCAATGTCTTCTATGTCAATGATTGAGAAGTATATTTGTATGTGTTGTAAAAACGATACTAATGTCATTTTGTTTCAGATTAATGTGATAATATCTCGTGTTGTAGCATCGTGTACAGCTGCATCGTGTACAGCTGCATCCCGATAAGATGAGATTAATGTTTCCACACGATATCGTGATTTTACGCAACATCGAGATGATTTCCAAGAGATCAATATTAACATAGACGGGTCCGTCACCACTCGGCGCGTGCGTGCGTGCGTGCGTGCGTGCGTGCGTGCGTGCGTGCGTGCGTGGTGTGTGTGCGTGCGTGCGTGCGTGCGTGCGTGTGCGTGCGTGCGTGCGTGCGTGCGTGCGTGCGTGCGTGCGTGCGTGCGTGCGTGCGTGCGTGCGTGCGTGCGTGCGTGCGTGCGTGCGTGCGTGCGTGCGTGGTGCGTGCGTGCGTGCGTGCGTGCGTGCGTGCGTGCGTGCGTGCGTGCGTGCGTGCGTGCGTGCGTGCGTGCGTGCGTGCGTGCGTGCGTGCGTGCGTGCGTGCGTGCGTGCGTGCGTGCGTGCGTGCGTGCGTGCGTGCGTGCGTGGTGCGTGCGGCGTGCGTGCGTGCGTGCGTGCGTGCGTGCGTGCGTGCGTGCGTGCGTGCGTGCGTGCGTGCGTGCGTGCGTGCGTGCGTGCGTGCGTGCGTGCGTGCGTGCGTGCGTGCGTGCGTGCGTGCGTGCGTGCGTGCGTGCGTGCGTGCGTGCGTGGTGCGTGCGTGCGGCGTGCGTGCGTGCGTGCGTGCGTGCGTGCGTGCGTGCGTGCGTGCGTGCGTGCGTGCGTGCGTGCGTGCGTGCGTGCGTGCGTGCGTGCGTGCGTGCGTGCGTGGTGCGTGCGTTGCGTGCGTGCGTGGTGCGTGCGTGGTCGTGGTGCGTGCGTGCGTTGGCGTGCGTGCGTGCGTGCGTGCGTGCGTGCGTGCGTGCGTGCGTGCGTGCGTGTGTGTTGTGCGTATGTGTGTGTTACGTTTATTTATCGTCGCTACCGGTTGCCCATAGGAGCGACGCCTCATGAAGAGATTAGTCATTTTAGATTGTTGGAGGATAGTGCAATGATACAGACAGAGACCCATTCCATAGTCTCCTCTGGTTCTTTTACGTGCACGGCGTACAGCACCGATACGAGACCTCGGTTTAAAGTCCCATCTGAAAGACTGTTAATTTTATTAGGGTCAGACGGGGGATCGAACCTACTATCCCTGGATTACCAGTCCAGCGTGTTACCACTGGACTACATATCATTATGTGCGTCTCAGCTTGCTAGCCCATGTGGGAAGCTATTGTTGTATTGCCACGTTATTGTGTCCATGGATACAAATCAAATGTAATATAAAGATAGGACTATAAGTGAAATGTGGAATTATATAGTAATGTAAAAGCTGAAAAGCAGAGAAACTACATATAATATGGTATGGACTATGATGATATATGGA
This sequence comes from Archivesica marissinica, assembly GCA_014843695.1. Lineage (NCBI taxonomy): Eukaryota > Metazoa > Mollusca > Bivalvia > Venerida > Vesicomyidae > Archivesica > Archivesica marissinica. The sequence continues at coordinate 83,982,839 of CM026390.1, read as the reverse complement.
ATTGTCTAGCAGAGTAGAAAATGGGAATACGACAATTAATGACAATAAATCTATATATAACAATGTGGAGATATGACATATTGGGGATTTATTCCCAACTTTCAGATTAAGAATCTATGTTCTATTCCAGAAAGAGCTTGACTAACCTATGCTGTGATTCTAACGGGATCAAGTATGTGAGGCCCGGCGGGGGATTCGTCCCCAACATTAAGAATAAGAATCTATTATCTATTCCAGAAAGAGCCTGGACTAAACTATGCTGAGATACTGAACGGGATCAAGTATGTGAGGCCCGGCGGGGGATTCGTCCCTAACTTTCAAATGTTTAAGAAGATCGACGTAAATGGGGAAAATGAACATCCGCTGTTCACATATCTTAAGGTAAGTTCATATGATTGTGGAAATCAAGTAGATGTTCCCAGTTATTCGTTATTATCTCTTAGTGCTCATCGTGCCAGGTCGATGGTTCAAGTCATCCCATCTTTGTTATATAAATACATATACTGCCATTAATTACAAATTAAAAAATACCATTTCTCCATCATATATACTAGAGGACATAGAAATCGCGCACTTCGGATAATAATAATAATAATAATAATAATAAAGACTTTATTTAACGAGAGTACTCATTTAACAAAAGTTAATCTACCATGAGGCCCTCAACATATATACAATCAAATGCAATCAAAAGATAGCACTATAAGTGAGAACTGCACATTGGAATAATATAGTAATGTAAAAGCTGAAAAATAGATACATAGTTTTAAACATTTTGGAATACGTTTAGTTGTTCAGTTTGTGTTTTGTAATAAAGATGTGATATATGTTTGATGGAATCCTTCGTATTTAGTTTAAACATATTTTATTTCCCAATATAATACATATTGAACAATGCATACATCACGCATAATCAGAATACAGAAACAGGATTAGAATGGAAGACAGAGTCTTATATAATTCTTCTCCTCGTATTTCGTTTTCATGCAATAATAATCATATAATGTAGGTGTGCGTTTTCTATGTCCTCTAGTATATGTCCATAATATCAAGGTAAACATATTCTTCTATTAGCAAAATTAACTCAGTTATCTGGAAAAACTATGTTTGTCAAAGAAACACTCAATGTCGTTATGTAACATAGGGTTAACATAGCGTTTTGTTTGTTCATTTCTGACCGTAATTGTTGCTTTTCTATGTCATCTAGTATAACAGTCCATATGTTGTAGACAATGTATAGTTTTCGCGTTGGAGTTACTACTACTGGAGTCATCGTAGGTAAACTGCTTGCATTATATATTTTTATTCAAACCATTGTCGATGCAGACGAGAAATTGTAACGCCCCGCAGGTCTTAATAGAGCATTCTTCTTCTTCATCATCTTCTTCATATGGACTGCAATCTAAATGTGGCATGTATAATATATATACATGCTCTAGACATACACGTAGTCTGTAGTCCAGTGGTAACACGCTGGACAGGTAATCCAGGGATCGCAGGATCGATTCTCCGTCTGGCCCTAATAAAATTAACAGTCTTTCAGATGGGAATTTAAACCGAGGTATCGTGTCGGTGCTGTACACCGTGCACGTAAACGAACCAGAGGCGACTCTGGAATGGGTCTCTGTCTGTATCATTGCGCTATCCTCCAACTATCTAAAATGACTAATCCATTCAGAAGGCGTCGCTCATATGGGCAACCGGTAGCGACGATAAATAAACGTAAGCATTTGATTGTGTAACTATTTAGTATTTGGAAGTTTGAATAACCCTTTGTAAATGAATTTTCAGAAAGTCTCTTTTCCCCATTTTTAGTCAATGTCACTTCTTCCATGTCATTGTGTTGCCCCACCATCGACATATTCCGAATGTCACTTCCTCGCTTGTATTTTAGTCGATGTGTGGCCCAACCAGTGACCTGTTCAGACTGCCACATCCTCTCATGTATTTTAGTCGATGTGTGGCCCAACCATCGACATATTCCGAATGTCACTTCCTCTCATGTATTTTAGTCGATGTGTGGCCCAACCATCGACATATTCCGAATGTCACTTCCTCTCATGTATTTTAGTCGATGTGTGGCCCCACCATCGACATATTCCGAATGTCACCTCCTCTCA
>CM026390.1:83963914-83979719 GCA_014843695.1 Archivesica marissinica | reverse complement strand
ACGGGATCAAGTATGTGAGGCCCGGCGGGGGATTCGTCCCTAACTTTCAAATGTTTAAGAAGATCGACGTAAATGGGGAAAATGAACATCCGCTGTTCACATATCTTAAGGTAAGTTCATATGATTGTGGAAATCAAGTAGATGTTCCCAGTTATTCGTTATTATCTCTTAGTGCTCATCGTGCCAGGTCGATGGTTCAAGTCATCCCATCTTTGTTATATAAATACATATACTGCCATTAATTACAAATTAAAAAATACCATTTCTCCATCATATATACTAGAGGACATAGAAATCGCGCACTTCGGATAATAATAATAATAATAATAATAATAAAGACTTTATTTAACGAGAGTACTCATTTAACAAAAGTTAATCTACCATGAGGCCCTCAACATATATACAATCAAATGCAATCAAAAGATAGCACTATAAGTGAGAACTGCACATTGGAATAATATAGTAATGTAAAAGCTGAAAAATAGATACATAGTTTTAAACATTTTGGAATACGTTTAGTTGTTCAGTTTGTGTTTTGTAATAAAGATGTGATATATGTTTGATGGAATCCTTCGTATTTAGTTTAAACATATTTTATTTCCCAATATAATACATATTGAACAATGCATACATCACGCATAATCAGAATACAGAAACAGGATTAGAATGGAAGACAGAGTCTTATATAATTCTTCTCCTCGTATTTCGTTTTCATGCAATAATAATCATATAATGTAGGTGTGCGTTTTCTATGTCCTCTAGTATATGTCCATAATATCAAGGTAAACATATTCTTCTATTAGCAAAATTAACTCAGTTATCTGGAAAAACTATGTTTGTCAAAGAAACACTCAATGTCGTTATGTAACATAGGGTTAACATAGCGTTTTGTTTGTTCATTTCTGACCGTAATTGTTGCTTTTCTATGTCATCTAGTATAACAGTCCATATGTTGTAGACAATGTATAGTTTTCGCGTTGGAGTTACTACTACTGGAGTCATCGTAGGTAAACTGCTTGCATTATATATTTTTATTCAAACCATTGTCGATGCAGACGAGAAATTGTAACGCCCCGCAGGTCTTAATAGAGCATTCTTCTTCTTCATCATCTTCTTCATATGGACTGCAATCTAAATGTGGCATGTATAATATATATACATGCTCTAGACATACACGTAGTCTGTAGTCCAGTGGTAACACGCTGGACAGGTAATCCAGGGATCGCAGGATCGATTCTCCGTCTGGCCCTAATAAAATTAACAGTCTTTCAGATGGGAATTTAAACCGAGGTATCGTGTCGGTGCTGTACACCGTGCACGTAAACGAACCAGAGGCGACTCTGGAATGGGTCTCTGTCTGTATCATTGCGCTATCCTCCAACTATCTAAAATGACTAATCCATTCAGAAGGCGTCGCTCATATGGGCAACCGGTAGCGACGATAAATAAACGTAAGCATTTGATTGTGTAACTATTTAGTATTTGGAAGTTTGAATAACCCTTTGTAAATGAATTTTCAGAAAGTCTCTTTTCCCCATTTTTAGTCAATGTCACTTCTTCCATGTCATTGTGTTGCCCCACCATCGACATATTCCGAATGTCACTTCCTCGCTTGTATTTTAGTCGATGTGTGGCCCAACCAGTGACCTGTTCAGACTGCCACATCCTCTCATGTATTTTAGTCGATGTGTGGCCCAACCATCGACATATTCCGAATGTCACTTCCTCTCATGTATTTTAGTCGATGTGTGGCCCAACCATCGACATATTCCGAATGTCACTTCCTCTCATGTATTTTAGTCGATGTGTGGCCCCACCATCGACATATTCCGAATGTCACTTCCTCTCATGTATTTTAGTCGATGTGTGGCCCCACCATCGACATATTCCGAATGTCACTTCCTCTCATGTATTTTAGTCGATGTATGGCCCAACCATCGACATATTCCGAATGTCACTTCCTCTCATGTATTTTAGTCGATGTATGGCCCAACCATCGACATATTCCAATGTCACTTCCTCTCATGTATTTTAGTCGATGTATGGCCCAACCATCGACATATTCCGAATGTCACTTCCTCTCATGTATTTTAGTCGATGTGTGGCCCCCCATCGACATATTCCGAATGTCACTTCCTCTCATGTATTTTAGTCGATGTGTGGCCCCACCATCGACATATTCCGAATGTCACTTCCTCTCATGTATTTTAGTCGATGTATGGCCCAACCATCGACATATTCCGAATGTCACTTCCTCTCATGTATTTTAGTCGATGTATGGCCCAACCATCGACATATTCCGAATGTCACTTCCTCTCATGTATTTTAGTCGATGTATGGCCCAACCATCGACATATTCCGAATGTCACTTCCTCTCATGTATTTTAGTCGATGTGTGGCCCAACCATCGACATATTCCGAATGTCACTTCCTCTCATGTATTTTAGTCGATGTGTGGCCCCACCATCGACATATTCCGAATGTCACTTCCTCTCATGTATTTTAGTCGATGTGTGGCCCAACCATCGACATATTCCGAATGTCACTTCCTCTCATGTATTTTAGTCGATGTGTGGCCCCACCATCGACATATTCCGAATGTCACTTCCTCCCATGTATTTTAGTCGATGTATGGCCCCACCATCGACATATTCCGAATGTCACTTCCTCTCATGTATTTTAGTCGATGTGTGGCCCCACCAGCGACCTGTTCAGACTGTCACATCCTCTCATGTATTTTAGTCGATGTGTGGCCCAACCATCGACATATTCCGAATGTCACTTCCTCTCATGTATTTTAGTCGATGTGTGGCCCCACCATCGACATATTCCGAATGTCACTTCCTCTCATGTATTTTAGTCGATGTGTGGCCCAACCATCGACATAATCCGAATGTCACTTCCTCTCATGTATTTTAGTCGATGTGTGGCTCCACCATCGACATATTCCGAATGTCACTTCCGCTCATGTATTTTAGTCGATGTGTGGCCCCACCATCGACATATTCCGAATGTCACTTCCTCTCATGTATTTTAGTCGATGTGTGGCCCCACCATCGACATATTCCGAATGTCACTTCCTCTCATGTATTTTAGTCGATGTGTGGCACAACCAACGACCTGTTCAGACTATCACATCCTCTCATTTATTTTAGTCGATGTGTGGCCCCACCAGCGACCTGTTCAGAGATAGGCTCCACTACAACCCGAAGCGTGTAAGTGATGTCCGCTGGAATTTTGAGGCCTTTCTCATCAGCAGGAAAGGGACACCACTCTATCGATACAGCGCAGGCGCTCCTATGACTGAGATAGAATCTGATATTAAAAAACTTGTACCTACTGAAAATCAAACTAGTTCAATCGTTCAACCAATAATCGATAGGTTAGTACATTTGTGTCTGCATGTATATAATATAAATCAAACTTCAGCTTGCATACATACAACACCATTAGTTATCCATGACATGTATTATACAGTCATATGCCCGTCATTAGTTTATACACATTTAGTTTAGCTCGATTGCGAAACAAGTTCTTATAACTTATATTAATCACTCTCGAGACCTCATTCCTGGTGGAATCCATCGCCACGAGGGAGAGAGAAGAGGCAACGTGGAAATTAAATGCCTTGCTTAAGGGCAAAATCGTAACGGCTCGAGCGGGGTTCGAACTCCGGACCGTTCACACCTGAAGCGAACGCGCATCCACGGCCCGATCCTATGCCCGCCATCATAATTATGTAGCTCAATATAGCGTATTGCTCAATATCCTGAATCAATTATATAAATTTACTAATTTAGTGAATACATTTTAAATTTGGATTTGCAATATTTATTTGTTTGTTTCGGATGGCTTAACGTCGCCCACACAGCTCATACCATACGGCGACTCTCACGGTATTCATCGACATCCCTGCAGTCAACTAGATAACGTCCATACCTGAAAGAAATCGACACGCGGAATGGATTGGAATGATGTACAATCTACTGATATACATGTGCATATAGAGTGTTGGTATTTGAAGGAAAAGAAAACGCAACATGCAATGCAATTGTGGTAATGCTAAGTGTTGCCTGGACATTCACATGCTATGGCAATACTGTTCGAGATTAGCAGAGAACATGCCATTTATAATTGGTCTCTGTCTGTATCATTGCACTATCATCCAAAAATCTACAACGACTAATCTCTTCAGGAGGCGTCCCTCATATGTGCAACCGGTAGCGACGATAAATAAACGTAAGATACGCACGAACGCAGGCAGGCAGGCACGCATGCACGCACGCACGCACACACAAATTATGTGTTGATAAATGCATGCACAATTGCGTGAGCTAATCCCTTTGGTGCCATTGGTTTTTATTTCAATTTTCAATCAGACAGCTTTTCTTGTTACACCATGTCAAGGAATTTAATTCTTGTCTATATTTACAGAGGACCTATTTTACAAAAAGAAGAGGCGGGTTCACCATTTAGATATACATACTACTATATATTCCTTGTAATGCATGCGGACATTGCTAACATATCAAGACAATGAGCTCATCTGAATGATGTACATATTTCTATTCACAGCAATGAAAGTTTAGAAGAATCAGAAGATGACGAAGCACATGTACTTGAAAGTTCCGAAAGTAACGACGATGAAACAAGTCTTGAAAACCATCATAACTAATAATTAATGTCCCTGTTTGTTTGTCTGTTTGTTTGTTTGTTTGTTTGTTTGTTTGTTTGTTTGTTTGTTTGTTTGTTTGTTTGTTCGGGTTTTGCGCCTTATTCGGCACCATTTTTGGCTATGTCGCCGGCTGGCAGTTTATATAACAACACCTTTCCTGGACAGGCTCCAACGGTTAACCAGTGGTGCTCAAACCTACATATGAAACTGCCAACTTTTTCATATAAATAGACACGGCCTGAGCGGGGCTCGAACCTGTGACCATTAGTGATATAGTACTTCCAGATCATATGCGTGTAAGCCAGGCGTCAGGCTGGTAGGCAATCCTTAACCATTATTTAACTAGCTTGCGGCTCATAAATTTGCCATATCAGAACGAACCCCTGACGGATTCGAACTTAACCACGCCTTCACAACTAGGCGACGGAAATTGACTTCAAATCACGTGCCCCACATCATTGTAGGTTCGAATCCCAATGTGGGTGCCGAATTCCATGTGAGGAAGCAATCCAGTCGGGTGTGGAAGGTTTGTGGTTCTACCCGGTGCCCGTCCGCTCCTAAAGTCCTACAGTTCGGATGGGCACCCGGTGTCTTATTGCGCCTCCACCTATAATAGCTGGAGAGTCGCTATAAGACCTAAGACAGACGGATCTGTTGTCCAGTGGTAACACGCTGGACTGGTAATCCAGGGATCGCAGGTTCGATCCCCCGTCTGACCCTAATAAAATTAACAGTCTTTCAGTTGGGACTTTAAACCGAGGTCTCGTGTCGGTGCTGTACACCGTGCACGTAAAAGAACCAGAGGAGACTCTGGAATGGGTCTCTATCTGTATCATTGCACTATCCTCCAAAAATCTAAAATGACTAATCTCTTTAGGAGGCGTCGCTCATATGGACAACCGGTAGCGACGATAAATAAACACACATAAGACCTAAGCTGTTGGTGCGATGATAAGCCCAATAAATCAAAGAATGAGACTTTATCGCTTGTCAACAAGACCGCACCGCACCATGCTCCAAATGCAGTACGAGATCTATATACTTCCCAAACATGATTTGACAACCATCTAAAACATTACGTTCGGCCATCCACATATATCCAGTCATAGTATGGTGGACAATTTGTGCTATAGACACCTTGCCTGCATTCGTCAAACTCACATTGTAAAAATATGAAAAGAAACATAGATGCATGACACTATTGTGTTTGTGTCAATGTTGTGTGTGTTTTACCATTTCTTTGTGCTATGTATAAAGTTGCTGTCATATTGTATGCCTTTATAATGTTGCCGTATCACCATACCGCATGTAACATCTTCTTCCATTCTCACATTTCTGTCTTAACCAAGGTATGAAGAGTTTGTTTTAAACAACACAGTTGTGGACACATTCTGATATCGTTGAAACTAGAGCAAAGTGTGCGTTCTTTGCTGTAGATATAAATGAGGTGGGTTAACTGTAAAATTACGAAATGGAAGAAGTCGTTTCAACGTGTATGTTACTGCAAATAATAAAAAAATAAAGAAAACCTCATCTTGTTTGACAATTTTATGAGACCTCTTATAAAGGTTTATAAGATTATGCAACATGCAGTGAACATGCAAAATAGATAAGGTGTTAAAACTATTAGTATTATGAAATAGAAACTAACGATATGATGATGCTGCTATTGCTGCTGCTGCTGATGATGATGACGATGATGATGTTGATGATGGTGGTGGTGGTGATGATTATGATGATGATGATAATGATGATATTGATTATGATGATGATGATGTTGATGATGATGACGATGATGATGAGTGTTACCATTTTGAATATTGTCTGTTTCTTCTGCTTGGCATATTACTCTAAGAATCTGCAGATTGCACATAATTAATTTTATGTAACTAAATCATTACTTTTTTAGATTTATTCTTTATTTTATTTCAGTCTCATCGTTGTACAATACATAAAATATACACAACAAATTATCGTGGCAAAGTACACCATTCATTATAAAAGAATTATAAGAGACTAATCTAATCACAGATAATCAAACTATCACAGTCAATCGACATATTATTATATTTACATATTAAAACTGAGGAACAGTCTCTAATTGAAAATTAAATACTTATTAAAACCAGAAATTTTGAAATCCTGAAATGGAAAAAAGCACTGTGTTTAAGAAATGTTTTAAAAAATCAGTTATCAACCTCGATCAGATCGCGGTTGAACTAATTAGCAGCTGTTTCTCGGAATGGATAAGAGACACACTATCAATACATCAAATGGATACATTATTTACATAAATAAATGGATCGTCTGTGAAGAATATAAAACAGGTTTTGGCAACAATTCTAATCAGAGGTATAGTAGTAAAAATAATTCTAAGCTGGTCGGATACAGGTTACTAGCAGGTTCCTGACCCTCGTTGAACAACGTTATGTTTGTATGTTGGCTGATAAAATAACCCCTAATGTGTGACGAAACATTATATGCATGAATAATATACTTCTTTACCAATTGTAGTTAATTAACACCTTTCGATTAGTATGCATACAAATGATACATCATTTAGTGCAATGCTACATGTGTGTGTGTGTTACGTTTATTTATCGTCGCTACCGGTTGCCCATATGAGCGACGCCTCCTGAAGAGATTAGTCATTTTAGATTGTTGGAGGATAGTGCCATGATACAGACAGAGACTCATTCCAGAGTTTCCTTTGGATCTTTTACGTGCAGTACCGACACGAGACCTCGGTTTTAAAGTCCCAACTGAATGTGTATTGCGATTGCTATATTTATTAGAATCGTAAATATTGCTGCTGTCTTTAAGTTGATTTCATACATATTTTGAAGATACCACTACAAGTCAAATCTGCATATTGTTAGATAGATCTAGTATCATTAATTGTCTCATTCCATTTTCTACTCTGCTAGCCAATCCATATATCATCATATTCCATTACATATTAAATATAGTTTCTCTATTTTTCAGCTTTTAATTACTATATTATTCCAATGTGCAGTCTCACTTATAGTGCTATCTTTTGATTGCATTGATTGTATATATGTTGAGGGCCTCATGGTAGATTAACTTTTGTTAAATGAGTACTCTCGTTAAATAAAGTCTTTATTATTATTATTATTATTATTAAAGACTGTTAATTTTATTAGGGTCAGACGGGGGATCGAACCTGCGTTTCATTAACTATTTGCGCTATATTTATGCTGCTTGGTTTCATTGTAGGATTGAAACCAATGGACTGTATAGTTCGACGAGATTAAAACAACTGCAGGTTTTTAAAAGAGTATTTAATAGTACAATTGGATTACACTTCAAAACAGATTAGACTACCGATTTGTAATATCCTCCAAAGCCATGGGCATAAATATACTCAAAGCCAGCACGGCCATGTGACCTTTCACCCTTAAATATACCCAAAGCCGCCACGGCCATGTGACCTTTCACCCTTAAATATACTCAAAGCCAACACGCCATGTGAACTTTCACCCTTAAATATACTCAAAGCCACCACGGCCATGTGATCTTTCACCCTTATATATATGGCGGTGTTGTGACATTTCTCCCCTAAATATCCTCGAAAGCAAGGGACATGTGAACGTTCTCCCTTACTTGAATGCATATGCTTCTAAGCCACGTCCATGAGAACTTTTTCCCTTAAATATCACTTGATGTTGAACAACGCCACGGACATTTGAACTTTCTCCCTTAAATATCCTTCAAAGTAACGGACATATGAGCTTTCTCCCTTAAAGCTATATTGAAGGTAAACAGTCCAGCATAATTTAGTAAATAATATAGCGACTCGTCAACAAAATAATTATCGGAAGATATATACTGAGTCAAAAAAGAAACGATACCAAACTAAAAATGACGTAAAACGGATAAAACCATAGAAAGGTTTAATATATTATTACGTATCAGTACCGGGTATCTTATTGCAACGTCAGCCAACCATAAACACAGGTAAATAAACACCCGATAATCCTGGAACGCCGAATTTCCGATTTGCACGTGCTCCTCAACAAAGACAACTTCCTACACATGTACAAATCGGAAAACCGGTTTATTGTACTGGTATTGCATTATCATCGAGGAAAAACACCTTACATACCCATTGTTACCTCTAACAAAATGCCTAGGCTAAACCGCAATCAGAGAATGCGTGCCATTGGCATGATTGACGGCGGTTTACGTCAGCGTGACGTCGCAAATCGACTCGGGGTTACGCGGATCACGATAACACGTCTACTTCGACGTTATCGAACACATGGATCGGTGGACGACCGTCCAAGATCTGGTCGACCACGTGTGACGACGCGTGAACAGGACCGTCACATTCGGACGTCACATTTACGTGACCGGTTCCTACCTGCTACGCACACAGCTGCCGTTACTCCTGGGATGACCAACAATCGCATCAGTGCACAAACAGTCAGGAACCGGCTCGGTGAACGTGGCATTCGTGCCTATCGGCCATACGTTGGACCCATCCTGACACGACGTCACCGTGACGTACGGCGGGAATGGACGACGGAACGTGCTCGCTGGACTCGGTTACAGTGGAATTCGGTGATGTTTAGCGATGAATCGCGGTTCTGTTTGCGTCGAGCGGATGGCAGAGAGCGGGTATATCGCAGACGCGGTGAACGTTACGCCGACGCATGTGTACGTCAGGTCGATCTGTTCGGGGGCGGAAGCGTTATGGCGTGGGGCGGTATCACCTTCGGCAGTCGCACTGAACTGTTAGTGGTGGACGGGAACCTAAACGCCCAGCGGTACTGTGATGAGATCCTTGCGCCAGTTGTTGTGCCGTTCTTTAACGCCAACAGAAACGTCACACTGTTCCAACAGGACAACGCCAGGTGTCATACTGCTCGGATTTCCACCACATTATTGGAGCAGAACAATATTGAAACCCTGCCGTGGCCTGCTTTGTCACCAGACTTGTCACCCATAGAACATGTGTGGGATACGTTAGACCGCCGCGTCAGACGACGTCAGCCGGTAACGTTAAACCAACTGAGGGATGTTTTGCGTCAGGAGTGGACAAATATTGACCAGCAAGAGATTCAGACACTCTTCCGTTCGATGCGACGGCGGTGCATTGCAGTGAGAGACGCAAATGGTGCCCATACTCGGTATTGACATCTGTGTGAAAACTCCATTAGACCCCTGTCAGACGAATTACGTCATCACGCAGCAGACAGTTTCGGAGGCTCATTATGTTTTATGTGCTCCTCTTTCAAACATGTTGGACTATCATCTTATGAATTTTCAAAGAATTTTCTTAATAAATGTTGAAATTATAGACACATAAACACCAGGTATCGTTTCTTTTTTGACTCAGTATATATCTAGAAATGGAATAGCCGTGATATTTTATACGCTGATGATATATGTATAATTTGATATTATGTAGTTTGATAGTCACGTGACATACGAAGTCGGGTACATTAAATTTTAATAAGAGTTTACCGCCGGCCGCAGCACACTGGTATTAGATATGGCTGCCCCAAACGGACAGTTCCTTGGCGTGACCCTCCTTGGGGTGTTGGCTTGTGTCAGTGGAATCCGGGTAACTTGTGATAGCGACTCTCTGCAGACAAAGTCTGTGTACGATTTTAGTGCAATGGACATATACGAGAATGAAAACATTTCCTTTTCAAGGTACAGCGGTGATGTGCTCGCCATTATTAACTTGGCGACATACTGCGGATATACACGCCCGCATTACGTGGGCATGAACGCACTCACAGCGGAGTTCTTGAGCGCCGGCTTCAAGGTGCTCGGATTCCCTTGCAACAATTTCAACATGGTAAGTATGACTATATGTTTATAAGCTCAATTGATCATGCCATATATAATGTGGGTACTTGTGATCGGTCTGTGGGCCCAGGTCACTTCCCCACAACGTGCATGTCGTGACCTCGACACAGTATACGGCCAAAAAAAGGGTCAATTACGTCGCTGATGACAGCCTCGCTATCGGAAACAGAAGAAGCCGTGTGGCTCAGTATCAGTAGTCACAAACAAACTTACCTACTTGGCGATGCTCGGTGCTGTTGCCAACGGCGGATAGCAGACTTCTGGATGCGGCCTCCACCCTGATCCAGTAGCGACCAGGACCTCGGCGAGGAAAATGGAACCATTCTTGCTGATTTGAGCTGACAAATGGTGGACGATGTGGCCCTAACAAGGACCCGTTGTTCGAAAGAAAGTAACACCGTCACAGGACTTGTCACCGTACGAAGAAGGAAGATGCCTCGTCAGGAAAACTAAACAACACTATTGATCGAACGGCCTGTATCCACAGCAAGCACGTAAATATCTCTATGTCGGTAAAGGCTTTAATGCTAATGTGATTTGTTTGTAAAAACTCCGACAATAATATTTATAGTTATACGATTTGAATTGTTTAGCTGAATTGACACCCACAATGGTTTAGTTTATACAAATTAATTTTAGCTCGATTGCGAGACCTCATTCCTGATGGAATCCATCGCCACGAGGGAGAGAGAAGAGGCAACGTGGAATTTAAATGCCTTGCCTAAGGGCACAATCGTAACGGCTCCAGTGGGTCTCGAACTCCGGACCAATGTTATTTCCTCTGAAACCACGTATATGCAACTTCGCACCAACGAACTTTGCACTAATGATCCGCTAGCAAATTTACCAAACCAAAGATACTATATGTAGTCCCATGATTTCCATGGCAACGGATATGACAATTTACAACCTAGAAATCAAAGGTATTTTTACATGTATGTTTAATTAAAAATGCAAAACACTCGGTCAATGGACGTTTCTTGCAACATTGTATGCAAAGTACATACTTATTGGGAAATATGCGAATGTGTGTTTTACGTTTATTTATCGTCGCTACCGGTTGCCCATATGAGCGACGCCTCATGAAGAGATTAGTTATTTTAGATTTTGGAGGATAGTGCATGATACAGACAGAGACCCATTCCAGAATCTCCTCTGGTTCTTTTACGTGCACGGTGTAAAGCACCGACACGAGACCTCGGTTTAACGTCCCATCTGAAAGACTGTTCATTTTATTAGGGTCAGACGGGGGATTTAACCTGCGATCCCTGGATTACCAGTCCAGCGTGTTACCACTGGACTACATATGCGAATTGTGTTTGTATGTGTTTTTATTTATTTCTCCGGAGCTGATGTCAATCTGTTCTTTCTTATAAATGCTTCTTAGTGTTCTTTCAATTAGATTTGGCGGGAATATGTGAGGTCCGGCTGAGGATTGGTTCTTAGCATTCATACTGGACATTGTTTATTCCCAACAAGAACCTGGAACCAACTATACTGACATCCTAAATGGGATCAAGTATGTGAGGCCCGGTGGGGGATTCGTTCTCAAACCTTATATGTATATTGTGTATTCCAGCTAGAGCCTGGAATCAACTATACTGACATCCTAAATGGGATCAAGTATGTGAGGCCCGGCATGGGATTCGTTCTCAAACCTTAGATGTATATTGTTTGTTCCAGCTAGAGCCTGGAATCAACTATACTGACATCCTAAATGGGATCAAGTATGTGAGGCCCGGTGGGGGATTCATTCCCAGCTTTCAGATGTTTAAGAAGATCGACGTCAATGGAAAAAATGAGCATCCATTGTACACATATCTTAAGGTAAGCTGAATTACTTATTGGGAAAACAGTGCACACATTACATCGCAAAAAGTAAATATTTCACGTATAAATGCATTGCTACTACACATTCTTCTGAATACATTCGAACACTAACATTGAATCAATAAACAGTGTTTTTGTGGTATACAAACTTTCAAAAGTGAAAGTAGGATTTCATATAACTGCATCCGGGCTCATGAATTGACGTTCGTTTGTCATTGGAGTTAATATTAAACACGCGATACTTTCGATTAGAGATAGTTTAACTAATAATAGTCTACAAATAAATATGCATAAATAAGCACACATATGAGATATTACGGTAAATGTGTACCATACCTCATGTTATTCAGGATAAACGTGTTGTATTATGCATGCATGTCGACCATATTTACATTGTTTTGTTATGTCAACAAACCGCGTATACGACGTTTGTTTATTTGTTGAAATACTCAGGTTTTGAGACAAACATTTGGAAAACATGTATAACAAATTACATACTGCAGCCATTTGCGTTTTCACCGATGTAGTATCGCTTTAATGTGTCAATTGCGCCGACGTCTAGATGTCAACTTACATCATACGTGTTTTATACATTGTCATAATTTTTTGTCAATGCACGTGACATGTGATATGATCACGGCACACCGCCTAATATGTTACATTGCAATCCACACGATACAGTCACTGTCATGCTTGTATCATCTGCATATCATGTAATATGATAACATAGAAATGTGAATCGGCAGATAACAGATAAAACATAAAATGTTGTTTTTACAAATTTATTTAACTTGATTGCGAACTGTGGATGAATAAAACATTGTTGAGATCTCATTACTTGTGGAATCCATCACAACGAGGGGAAAAGAAGACGCACTGTGGATTTATGTTTCTTGCTAAGGACACCGCAATCATACAGACGAATATGTAGTCCAGTGGTAACACGCTGGACTGGTAATCCAGGGATCGCAGGTTCGATCCCCCGTCTGACCCTAATAAAATTAACTGTCTTTCAGATGGGACGTTAAACCGATGTCTCGTGTCGGTGCATTACACCGTACACGTAAAAGAACCAGAGGATGCTCTGAATGGGTCTCTGTCTGTATCATTGCATTATCCTCCAACAAATCTAAATGACTTATCTCTTCAGGAGGCGTCGCTCATATGGGCAACCGGTAGCGACGATAAATAAACGTAAAACACACACACCGCCATCATGGTTTTGGCTAGACTCGAACACACAATTCCTCGACCACGAGGGGATATCATATCCATTCCACATATTTCTGCATAAATAACAAATACTGTCTCCTGGAGGTGCTTACTTATCCCATAGCAATTTATATCTCAGAATATTTTCACGAAACGACATAGGTTGGTATTCTTTTTTTATTTATGTTCGAACATGTGCAAATACGTAATGCTTAACTATTTCGTGAAGGCAACCTGTACTTTATCATATTGTCACAAGGTGACCCCGGGGCTCATGGTATCGTACATACTGGTGGTCTCAATAATCATTCAGTACTCCCTATTGATCTCTACATATAGTGTTATTACATAAACAACATCCATATAGGCCTACATGTCATAGCCTGGAATTGGATCGCAATCATAGCAATCGTTAATAAACCATCAATAAACGTTACAGGGAAAATTCAGTTGTTTTATTGTTTTAACCCCCCGTATATTATATGTCACTTCTGACGTTCCATACTTAACGTATATCGTTTGCAACTTGTATATATGTAAAATGTATTTATAAATGGTCATACTAACAATTTGCATGTGACATATTCTAACCAATCACTATTGTTGGTCACTTTCAGGTCAGCTTTGGAATAGATGATAACTCGCCATTTTAGGCGTATAATTACAATACATTGTTATGACTATGTTGGATATATAGCCAGGAAAGGAAGTAAATAAACGTCATCATCCATTATAAATTATTGCGTCGAGTCTTCACTCAAACCCACCCCTCGAGATCCATATACCCGTTAGGAGGTCAGTAAGAGTCAGGGCAGACACATTATATATACCAATCCCGTCCACATACGCTTGGGGTCTGGACAAATTGTTTCGTGTTCAATACCAAAAAACATTTTTTGTTTGTTTTTAAGAATACTATGTATGACACACTATATGCTTAACACTATGCATACAATTATTTTAGGCCATTCCAAGCTAGTTAAAAATGACACCCCGTCAAGGTCGCAAATGTAAACAAACCGTGTACTACACAATCAACGGCCGTAATATGCCAGTATCTAAACGTACTTATAAAGCCACTATTTAGTTCTCAGCAGCAATCATTTGTCTATCAAACAAGGGTGGTCTGGACGTCTACCTTCTCCTGTTTACATTCAAATTTAAAAGAAAATTAAAAATTCCTGCGATTTCCCATTTTGGCCATTCTACTGTTAATATTTTAAGGTTCTAACCGAAAATATTAGAACGCAGCGTTTTCTTTACTTTAGTCAATGTGTGGTCCCACCAGCGACAAGTTCTCAGAAAAGCTCTTCTATGCACCAAAGCGTGTAAGTGATGTCCGCTGGAATTTCGAGGTATTTCTCATCGACAGAAAAGGGAAACCACTCTATAGATACAGCCCGGATGCTCCTATATCTGACATAGAGTGTGACATTAAAGAACTTGTACGACCCGGACGTACTGACGGCCAAAAGGAGTTAATCGTTCAACCAATAGTCGAAAGGTTAGTACCTTGTCTATGGATATATGCAATTAAACCAACCTTCCGTTTTATTGTTCCAGCAACCAATTTACGTACACATAGCACTCGTCCGTATGCTGGCACCGGTGCCAGTTCATATATAGACGTGGATGGTGCGCTAAGATCCCATGTATAGGCCATTTCATACACATACGTCCACATATGGCGTTCTGATACTTTGATGTAGTTCTTACATTTTGAATAAAACATTGTCAGAACTAAATACTATTTAATGTCGCCATTAGCTTGCCGGCCATGCATCAGCTATCTTAATGAGTTTATGCGAAGATATACCACGTCCCTTGCCCGTTCATGGGTAGTCTATCCCTTCATATTCCCGTGTCTATGAGTTCCAGTCATATTAAACTACAACTACGCATGGAGTCCATTGCGTAGAAGATACAGAGGACACGTGATGTCCTCACGCAATGGAGATTTCTCTTATACAATTTAGTTGTAAATCCAATTTCAAAACAGAGAACATTTCTGGTTATGAACTTATCCCATTCCATTGCCTTACTTCTGATATATAAGAAATGTATTTCAATACCAAAATATACAGCAGGTCTATTTTACTATACATTCAAACCTGTGATAGTGGCCACCTCCGTTAAGCAGCCAAACTGTATTAATCAGCCGGACTACCAGATTCCCAATCTGTTGTTTTATTATATATTTGCCCTCTATTAAGCAGCACCATGTGCTGAATAGCTACTTTCTGTGAT
>CM026390.1:83896414-83958914 GCA_014843695.1 Archivesica marissinica | reverse complement strand
TATAATGGTAAATTAGTCATACTTTATCAGTAAAACCTCTGTATTACTACGTATTGTCAGACAAAATTTGGGGATTAGGGACATACTTTGCAGTTGAAAACTGTTAAAAATCTCCAAAACATTAGCGTTACGAGCATTGGCCAATATTTTAGCGTATATGCCTCAATGCTAATTCGTCCGTATAGAAGCTCTGAAGTCCAACTGTCAATGAATAACTTAATGAAATAATTTAGCATTCACGTCATTCAATATAGTGTGGCTTGAACAAACAATGTACGTACGCATATAAAAGTACACAGTAAAGTACCATGTGTTAGCTTCGTGTGGAAGTAAAATCCCACCTAATGAACTACATTTATCTTTTCACACATTACAACGTATTGTCATAAATAGCACATAATAAACACTGCAGACAAATGATGCATTGCACCAGGAACCTAGATAGAAAAACGCTACTGATTGCACTTGGTCGTAAAGTCTAAATATTATTTCAAATTAATTTATTTAAGTTGCAATAAATGTAACTTACATCATCGGAAGAGATAAATACTGATGTTACAAGTGATGATGCTAACACGGTGCCTAAATAGGAAGCTATTATAAGAGAAGTAGACGAGCACACACTGTCTGAACAGCTTGATATAATACTTGAGGTAGATGACTCTGGAAGGACGTCTGAAATCAGGAATAGAATCAGGTTACATGTAAATATTAATCTAATCTAATGTAGAGTGCATGATGTAAATACATACAAATAACAACTTGTGGCCCGACCCTATTGCTATGTTACACAAATGTATATACGTGCCTTATAATCCGTTAGCTTATTTCACATCTGATTCATGCTCTTATGTAATGTTGTATTGTCGAATGTATTACATATGCACTACAATATGGTTAAATCAAATATACACAATGCACGTGGCCAATATGTCTTTATCGATTATTGTTATTGTAACATTGTTGAGTTATGTTTTTTGTTTGTGGAGCTTAAAGTCGCACCGACAACATAGGTTATACAGCGGATCTCCAGCAAGTATTGGTGGAGGAAGACACCGGCTGCTCCGAGAAGTATTTCAGGCACGGGACGGACACACTTGTAGAACCAGCGACCTACCGCAAGCCAGCTGTATAGCTTCCTCACTTAAAAGAACTCGACACCTCCAGTAGGACTTGTTATGATGAGTTATGATTTTAATTGATTGATTTTTATAATTGACTATATAGATATAATTGAAAGCGTTCATACCGATACGTGTTTGAATGTATGAACAGATTCATTACCTGTATGTGAACAATCCGACTGATACTGGTGAACTGCATACCAAAACTATATAAAACGACTTAAACTATCCTGCAAGGAGCCCAGGTCGTCAGCATGATACACACATGTGTATTGGTAGCATAATCTAACTTACGCATATATACTATATATGTGCGATGTATGTATATTGTAGTTATATTATAGTAATATTGTATCATTGTCTATATTTGTATATACCATGCATATCTTCTTGATGGAGGAAATAAAGATTTTGAATTGAATTGAATTGGGAGAATTGTTAATGTTATTGTTTCATCCTAAGCGAAATTCGATTACATATGATATATCTTTATTTCGTAATAAGCCATTTATGGCCCATGAACAAAGCATCAATACAAAACATTACAAAGTGAAACATGTATAGTAATATGGTGACGGACATTAATCTCAACAAACACTTATGGGAGAGACATGCAGTCTTATAAACAAAAACAACGCACACAAAAAACAACACCAATTGATTATTAATCATTGAAAACAATATTAACTATTAAGTAGATATGTTTAGATATTGACAAATGATCTACGACGTTCAAATGCTTTGAAAACATATAAAGATAATGTCCGAGACTTCTTACAAAGAAGACATACATTGGGCATTGAAACAGATTACTTGATACAATGTTTATTGGACCACTTATCTAGAAATCCACAGCCAGAAAACGTACGAGAAAATAGGTAGTAGTTACCTAGAACTGGTTGTAGGTTCACTAGAAAGTATGCACCTTTTCCTGAACTTCCGGTATGGAATTCCATGGTAAATGGAGTCGCTACGTTGACCACAATTGCTATATTTTCGTATGAGTCATCACAGAACAATGACTCGTTGCTAAGGCGAACATAGTTACTGCAGCTCGTGGCGTCGTTGTTGAGGTTCAGTCTGATGAAAGTTGCTTTCAGGTTGAAGCCTTTCAACGTTGTCAGTGTCCATACACATTCGATGTTTGGGAATGGGTTGTTGGCATAGTATGGTGACGTCATGTACGTTGGTTCGGATATATTTAATTTATTGCCACAACCTAAAAATAAAATGTAAATAGAAAGTGTTTTTCTTGCACAAAAACCTGCCTCCTCGTGTACACATCTTATAACCATGAACTTGATACGACACATCAAACGAGCGGAACATTATGACGGACCCATCAGATCTACGGATCCACAACCAAGCTAGGTAGATCTACGGATCCATAACCAAGCTAGGTAGATCTACGGATCCACAACCAAGCTAGGTAGATCTACGGATCCATAACCAATTTAGGTAGATCTACGGATCCACAACCAAGCTAGGTAGATCTACGGATCCACAACCAAGTTAGGTAGATATACGGATCCACAACCAAGCTAGGTAGATATACGGATCCATAACCAAGCTAGGTAGATATACGGATCCACAACCAAGCTAGGTAGATATACGGATCCACAACCAAGCTAGGTAGATATACGGATCCACAACCAAGCTAGGTAGATATACGGATCCACAACCAAGCTAGGTAAATATACGGATCCACAACCAAGCTAGGTAGATCTACGGATCCACAACCAAGCTAGGTAGATCTACGGATCCATAACCAAGTTAGGTAGATCTACGGATCCACAACCAAGCTAGGTAGATCTACGGATCCACAACCAAGCGAGGTAGATCTACGGATCCACAACCAAGCTATGTATATCTACGGATCCACAACCAAGCGAGGTAGATCTACGGATCCATAACCAAGCTAGGTATATTTTGAAAAAGCCAAGCCTGGATCAGAATACTCTAAAAAATTAATATTATAGACCTGTTTCGAATTTGCCATTTGTATCTAAAGTGCTGGAAAAGGTTGTCGGTAGTCGTATCGAAGAACATCTGAAAACAAACAACCTACACGAGGCCCATCAATCTGCTTATAGAAAATGCCATTCCACAGAAACTGCTCTGATGAAAGTTCAGAATGATATACTACTTTCTCTAGATCAGAACAATGTCACCGTTCTCGTGTGCTTCTTGATTTATCAGCTGCGTTCGACACTATAGATCACACAACTCTGTTACAACGACTTGAACACGATTTTGGAATCACAGCAAAACCGCTTCAATGGATTTCATCCTATTTTGAAGATCGCCATCAAACAGTTTGTATTGATGGTAAACTTTCAAAACCAGTACTTATGAATTACAGTGTGCCACAAGGATCAGTTTTAGGGCCAAAGTTTTATACAATGTATACGAAGCCAGTCGGAGCAATATGCAGAAAACACGGACTACAAAATCATTTCTATGCCGATGACTCACAACTATATTTATCATTTAAGCCAACAGATCAAGTATCACAATCAGAAACAATACAGCGTGTGGAACAATGCCTGGAAGACATAACATCATGGATGAATTCAAACATGCTCAAACTGAACGCTGAAAAAACTGAAGTCATCGTTTTCTCATCAAAGCATAACTACAGGCAAATTGGCGACATCTCTGTCACAGTGGGTGGCTCAGAGATCAAACCATCAGAGTGTGTAAGAAACTTGGGCGTTTTGTTTGACTCTCGGATGGACATGGAGGCCCACATTAACTCCACCAGTAGATCATGTTACACGCAGTTGCGCAAAATCGGCCACATCAGACAATACCTTCCAAAAGACGCTACAAAATCTATTGTCAGCTCATTGGTAACATCTAGGCTGGACTACTGTAATGCTCTTTTGTATGGTGTCCCGCAGACAAAAGTGAACAGACTACAGAATGTACAAAATACGGCAGCTAGAATCATTTCAAGGACTTCACGCTACGATCACATTACACCTGAACTCAAAGATCTGCACTGGTTGCCAATACAATACAGGATAAAATACAAGATTCAGACTCATAGTTACGTACAAAGCTTTACATGAACAATCACCTGTCTACATCAGAAATCTATTGAATATCTACACACCTCGGAGAACTTTAAGATCACAAAATGATTCATCAACGTTAGAAGTGCCGAAAAGCAGGAATGTCTCTCTTGGTGATCGCAGTTTCGCCGTAGCGGCTCTAAGATTATGGAACTCACTTCCCTCTGGAATCAGGGACGCTCCGTCCCTATACTCGTTCAAGCGGTCGCTCAAGACACACTATTTCATTGAGATACATGGGAACTAGCTGAATTTGTTTAGGAAAAATAAATTTGATTTCATTCCAGTAATTGGAAATTTGGGTTTTATTCCAGTAATTGGACTATTTATTACTACATGTATTTACTTTTTTTTTATGTACTACATTACAATCACTTGAATTTTTAAATTTATATTCGTTTATTAACGTAAGTGTCTCTTTTAAATATCATTGGTCTTAGCGTTTTATTCGTAGGTTACGTTATATAAAAAAATTATTTTTTTATCTATAAAATTCTTTAAGCCCATTTCAGTCTATCGATTCATTCTCTCATTTTATTAAATTTATACCAGCATTATATTAATTGTTGGTAGTTGTCCTTGTCTCATATGAATTTGTTTTATCGGTCAGATTTAAGATCTATTATCACCTTAACACATGTTGTTTTGTTTGCATATACTATGTTTTATCATTGTTATTATGTTTACATATCTGTGATATGTCATATGTTATTATGTAAAGCGCCCTTGAACGTGTATTTTTACATGAAAAGGGCGCTCAAGAAAGCTGGTATAATAATATATACGGATCCACAACCAAGCTAGGTAGATATACAGATCCACAACCAAGCTAGGTAGATATACGGATCCACAACCAAGCTATGTAGATATACGGATCCACAACCAAGCTAGGTAGATCTACGGATCCACAACCAAGCTAGGTAGATCTACGGATCCACAACCAAGCTAGGTAGATATCGGATCCACAACCAAGCTATGTAGATATACGGATCCACAACCAAGCTGGTAGATCTACGGATCCACAACCAAGCTAGGTAGATCTACGGATCCAAACCAAGCTAGGTAGATCTACGGATCCACAACCAAGCTAGGTATATCTACGGATCCACAACCAAGCTAGGTAGATCTACGGATCCACAACAAGCTAGGTAGATCTACGGATCCACAACCAAGCTAGGTAGATCTACGGATCCACAACCAAGCTAGGTAGATATACGGATCCACAACCAAGCTAGGTAGATATACGGATCCACAACCAAGCTAGGTAGATCTACGGATCCACAACCAAGCTAGGTAGATATACGGATCCATAACCAAGTTAGTAGATCTACGGATCCACAACCAAGCTAGGTAGATATACGGATCCACAACCAAGCTAGGTATATACGATCCACAACCAGTAGTAGCGTCCCACCAAGCTAGGTAGATATACGGATCCACCAAGCTAGGTAGATCTACGGATCCAAACCAAGCTAGGTATCTACGGATCCACAACCAAGCTAGGTAGATCTACGGATCCATAACCAAGTTAGGTAGATCTACGGATCCACAACCAAGTTAGGTAGATCTACGGATCCACAACCAAGCTAGGTAGATCTACGGATCCATAACCAAGCTAGGTAGATCTACGGATTCCACAACCAAGCTAGGTAGATCTACGGATCCATAACCAAGTTAGGTAGATCTACGGATCCACAACCAAGCTAGGTAGATCTACGGATCGTCACGAGGAGGTATAAGTGTTGACATCAGACTAGGGCGTTGTCGCAGTTACAATATGCACTAGAAGATCAGCACTTATTAATGGAACAAATGAGACACAAACTAAGCAAAACGTTATTCTATCAGGTTCATGATTTCATTTCTGGACCACTAAATGTGTATTATCACGATCGTTCTGTACTCACAAGTTCGCAACACAAAATCACTTCCAGCGAACGACAACGCTCGCCGGACAAGTGTTTGACCTTGTCAATGGTTAAGCCAATGGTCAAACTGTAGCATCAACGTGGAACACTATCAATTATGAGTGATATGTTTGAGAAAATATATCAGGTGATGAATACGCTATAGTGTCCAATAAAGGCGGATCTGTAGTCCAGTGGTTAACACGTTGGACTGGTAATCCAGGGATCGCAGGTACGATCCCCCGTCTGCCCTTAATAAAATTAACAGTCTTTCAGATGGGACGTTAAACCGAGGTCTCGTGTCGGTGCTTTACACCGTGCACGTAAAAGAACCAGAGGAGACTCTGGAATGGGACTCTGTCTGTATCATTGCACTATCCTCTAAAAAATCTAAAATGACTAAACTCTTCAGGGGGCGTCGCTCATATGGACAACCGGTAGCGACGATAAATAAACGTAAAGCACACAGATAATGTCCAATAAAACATGTTCAGACAAATGCAGATGACTGATTGGGATACTGATCACGATAGGCGATGCTGGCAATAGTCAACACATCGTTTTTTTTCTTCAATTTCCGGTGCGCATGCTCAATAATGATTTTAGCTAAGATACATATCTACATAGTCTTTAGCTAATACCACAGGCACCAGACACAAAATATTTTTTTTATTTTTGGCCTATGGTCATATAGTAAGTAATATATAATAAAGGCAACCAACGAAATTGAAACATGCATGCAGAAATATCGACGAGAAACTAGGTAAAAACGACCAGATCACTGATTTGCCCTCGTGGTCCCGACCGGAAGACCTTTTTCTGTCAACAAATACTTTTTATTTCATCGAGATCGATCAAATAACACCTGAACGGCGCATTGTTTCATCGGGAACAGCAGGAAACGAAAAGTTGTCGTTTTGGCTGGGCGATCGGTTTTTGACAACATACGATGTGAATGAATGCTTTTTTCTCATTGGTCAAAAATGAAACATGTAAATACATATATAAACAGCAGCCAATAAAATGCCGCTGTATATTCACCGCGGATCTTATCCAAAATGGAACAATTATTGAATTTTACTTTTGTTTTGTATTTGATTCCTGTATTGCTCTGTTGGATCTGCACGCCGAGGCTGCAAACAACATGATTCGCGAGAGAAATATTCCATTTAACGAAGTAGGAGTGATTTTTAGATGTTCGCAGGTTCGATCCTCCGTCTGACCCTAATAAAATTAACAGTCTTTCAGATGGGACGTTAAACCGAGGTATCGTGTCGGTGCTTTACACCGTGCACGTAAAAGAACCAGAGGAGATTCTGGAATGGGTCTCTGTCTGTATCATGCACTACCCTCCAGAATCTAAAATTACTAATCTCTTCAGGAGGCGTCGCTCATATGGGCAACCGGTAGCGACGATAAATAAACGTAAAACACACATTTAACAGGGGAATAATGTTTGATTAGTGTGCAAACACTATGAATGCTTATATTGAGCAGGTGATAATTAAGAGCAGGGCGGCATTGTTTGTTGCCCAAATCCTTTGTAGACGAAAATTATGCTACCAAATTGAAAAGCTTTACACGACTGTTAGATGCACAATTTTGTTTGTGTCTGGTGCCTGTGGTTAGTTTATACAAATTTATTTTAGCTCGATTGCGAAACAAGTTCATAACTTATATTAATCACTCTCGAGACCTCATTCCTGATGGAATCCATCGCCACGAGGGAGAGAGAAGAGGCAACGTGGAAATTAAATGCCTTGCCTAAGGGCACAATCGTAACGGCTCCAGCGGGGCTCGAACACCGGACCTGAAGCGAACGCGCATCCACTGCGCTATCACGACTTCCACCTGTGGTTAGACGTAAGTATGTCGGCAACTTTTGTTTTGTTTTTGTTGTCGTTAATTGTGTAAGTTAATTTGAATATCAAAGGAAAGCAGTATGTAACCCTTACCTCAGTTGTAGTGTATGAGCATACAGCACTTAGGTGGTGCAATTGCAAGATACATATAATAATATTAAATTAATATACTATAAATACTCTGTTTGGGGAAAATGGCGCGCGTCGGAATTGGCTAAATGAAACGAAGATTTGGCTACAAAACATTAAGAGCCAGAGCAGGCCTTAATTTAATTTGGATTTATTGTTTCAATTTGAAGTGACAAAATTCGAGACATTGTCAGTTGTATTTCGCTTTTGATTTGTTTCATAACAAAAACAATAATACAGGTAAATAGTGTCATTGAAGCCAGGTAAACGGTGACAATTAAATGACACGTGTGACACGGTGCAAGTTTGTGAAAAAACAACAACATCGGATGATAAAATTATTTTACATTCCAGGTACATCCTCAATATTGTTAGATTCCATTTTTTATTTATTTAAATTTTGTTAGAGCTATTAATTGTTTATATATTATTATTCAATAGCAGACGGTTGATTTGTTGTTTGTTGTTGTTGTTGTTGTCTAAGCATTTAAAGGGAGAGTAATAGTGCAAGAATAGTGTATTGGGAAGGGAGATAATAAAAAAAGTAGTCCGGCAGTGAGATATGGATTATATCTCACTGATGAGATATGGATTATATCTCACTGATAGAACACTGTATTTCATCAATTAGCATAAAATAAAAATTTATGTTAGCTCGATTGCGAAACAAGTTCTTTCAACTGATATTAATCACTCTTGAGACCTAACTCCTGATGGAATCCATCGCCACGAGGGAGAGAGAAGGGGTAATATGAAACTTAAATGCGTTACTTAAGGGCACAATCGTAACGGCTACAGCTGGACGCGAACTCCGGGACCGTTAACACCTGAAGCGAACGCGCTAGTACAGAACCAGGGCCGTAGCCACACCGAAGCAGCTGCCTCGGATTAAAATTTCCCAAAAAATAAATGAAAAATTAAATAAATAAAAGGCAAAACATATATATTTGCTGTATAAAATGTTGACTGCTAGAGAGCTAGAGAGGTCAGTACATAATTATACGTATAAACTTATTAAATCACAAAACGCAGGGGATCGCTTCTATGCCCCAACAATTGTATGTCTTCGGTTGAAATTTTCCTCTGGCTCTGGTACTGAGAACTATCACTACTTCAAGTCATTAATAAATGGGAAATTCATTAGAACACTGCTTAACTCTGTCACCGCCAATGTCGCATAAAAGCGACTTTGTAAAAAAAATAGATAACCCGATCGGACAGAACAGAACATGCCGTCTGATCAGGCTATATGCTGATTGCTCTTCAGACAGTGGAACTGAAGCACCTGTCCGAATAGCAAACAACATAGATCCTGATCAGACGCGGCGTTACGCCGCGGCTGATCTGGATCTATGTTGTTTGCACATGCTCTGAATTTATTCGGCGCTGAAAGAGTTAAGAACATTTATATGATGTAGTCACTAACCAGTTCGAATAAATGATTTATTTGTTGAAATACTGTGTTCTATGTCACCAATAGCTTGTAGCCATATTTGCAGCAGACGACCAGGAAATGACGTCACGTCCAACACATGGTACAATGTGCCTTTGCCAACTCTAGTGGTGTTAAATGGATCGTGTTCTCCGTAAAATTGGAAATGGACCAGATAGCCATTTAGGAACCGTCTGTGTGTTGTTGGAGGTGTCCAGTGGATGACAATGGCGAATTCGGACTGCGAAACACTGACGTTGCGTGGTTGACCAGGTGCTGGACCTAAGACAAAACAATGACATTGAATACTTTTGTCAGATGAGTTTTCTCGTAAAATAAAGTCTTTATTATTATTATTATTATTATTATATATCTGCTTCTGGTCATCCACCATTTGTATTACAAGAGATGAGACAACCTGATTTAAACTTTATTTATTTTACAACGATTGCGAAGCAAGTTTTAACAACTTATATTAATCACTCGCGTTGGCGTGGATGAAAGCGTAAAGGTGGTCATTCGTGTTGGAGGAAACCGGACCACCCGGAGAAAACCCACATGTTCGATCTGGCGACCACCGTATCTTCTCACATACTTACCGGTCCGGGGATCGAACACGGGTTGCATTGGTGAGAAGCGAGCGCGCTAACCACTGCGCTAATCGGACAGCCGTATACAAGTGGTTATACTCAGTTGCGTTCATTTCGGAATGTTGATAAATAAAAAGAAATGCACATACCCTTCGATCTTAGATATATAAATATATGTATGTATGTATGTTCCATTAATGTCAAACACCTTGCGGGGACCTAGACATGTTTTCCTGGACAGGCTTAGCCGACCTAAGTGGTTAACCAGTAGTAAGCAATGTGTGTGAGGTGCGTTGCTCAACACTACATACGTGGCCTGACCGTGTATCGAACCCGGGACCGTTCGATTCCAAATCCGACGCTCTACCACTGGACTACGGACGCCACACAATAAATAAAGAGACAGCAATTAAGAGGTATTAAAAGAAATAAGATATGTTTATTTTATAATGAGCATATTAGGTAGTATCATAAACTTTATATTTTAAGATTAAAATGTCGAATTTTTATTATGCAAATAAATAAAAGAAAGTAAATGTCACCGGGTGAGACACATGTGTAACCAACCCGCCGGCACTTTTCGCTTACATGGATAACGCTCTACCGACTGAGCTAGATCGTCAACTTACACATAACCGCCCATAATGTTTAAAGCGACATTACATTGCAAAAAGCCCCCACAATGTTTGTTTACGTATAAATACCATTGCTACTATAAATTCTTCAGAAATCATTCGAACACTAACTTTCTATACATAAACAGTGTTTTTGTGGTATACAAACTCTCAAAAGGGAAAGTAGGATTTCATATAACGGTCAGCTACTCTCCTGAATTGATTTTTATTTATTGTTGGAGTCTATACCAAGCGCGTGCTACTGTCTGTTAGAGATAAATCGTATTAGTCTAAAACAATAAATATGCACATGTACAAAGGGTGAGATATAACGGTAAATCTGTACCATAAATCGTGTTATTCAGGATATACACATTGCATTACGCATGGATGTTGACCCTATTTACATTATTTTGTTATGTCAACAAACGTCGTATACGACGGTTGTTTATTAGTTGAAATACTCAGCTTTTGAGGTAAATATTCGGAAAATAATTATACATTATAACAGGAAAATACATTCTGTAGAAATTTGCGTTTTCACCGATGTAATGTCACTTTAATGAATCGTAGCTATATGCACGCACGCGGATACATTGTTTGTTAAAGAAACACATTTATTTTAAAAGCAAAAATAAGAAATATATCATGTACACACACAATTAGCCGAATGTAAAAACTATATTTAAATGCATGCATGACAAACGTTTCATTTAATTACATTTCTGATAAATTGATCAGTTTCAGTTGTTAATGACTTGTCCTATAGGGAGAAGCTATTATTATGTTTTCATATTATATTTATCTTTTTTTCACGTACATCGCTTATTTCTGTTCTAAGCAGACAATAGCACTCGCTTTTAAAAGCATATGTATTCTTCTTTGGCTGTCCGATTAGCACAGTGGTTAGCGTGCTAGCTTCTCACAAATGCAACCCGGACTGGGAAGTATGTGAGATGGTACGGTGGTCGCCAGATCGGACAGGTGGGTTTTCTCCGGGTACTTCGGTTTCCTCCCACACGAATGACCACATTTACGCTTTCATCCGGCTAACGAGAATTATTAATATAAGTTGTTAGAACTTGCTTCCCAATCGTTGTAAAATAAATAAAGTTTAAAAAATGTATTCTTTCTTTAGTGTAAGTAGTGCGTTTACATTTTCAAAACATTTTTTGACACTTCCCAATTTTTATACTTCCCAATAATTATGATATGTCCTACAGCGTATTTTAAACATAGTCGCCGGATTTCTAAATTAGTAAATGGCAGAATGCATCAGCTTACAAGTGTCCTCTCCTAAATATTTAAGTACATTACGAACGATCTATTAGTTTAATAAAATTTGATTTACTATTTGACATTTACATATATAATCATGCCAAAGCAAAGTGGGTTGGGCAAAGTTCTAACAACATTAGTAAACTACTCACCCCAAACGATAATTATCTGTATGCATAGTATCCACACAGTTATTTTCTATAGGAATTGTGGATGTTGGTTGTTATACAATATACATACACAAACCTTTAATTGTGCTTTATTGAGCAATTTTTCAAACGCATCAAAGTTATAAGTCGCGATAGCGTCTGGTTATCAAAGTTATAAGTCACGATAGCGTCTGGTTATCAAAGTTATAAGTCACGATAGCGTCTGGTTATCAAAGTTATAAGTCACGATAGCGTCTGGTTATCAAAGTTATAAGTCGCGATAGCGTCTGGTTATCAAAGTTATAAGTCACGATAGCGTCTGGTTATCAAAGTTATAAGTCGCGATAGCGTCTGGTTATCAAAGTTATAAGTCACGATAGCGTCTGGTTATCAAAGTTATAAGTCGCGATAGCGTCTGGTTATCAAAGTTATAAGTCACGATAGCGTCTGGTTATCAAAGTTATAAGTCGCGATAGCGTCTGGTTATCAAAGTTATAAGTCACGATAGCGTCTGGTTATCAAAGTTATAAGTCGCGATAGCGTCTGGTTATCAAAGTTATAAGTCACGATAGCGTCTGGTTATCAAAGTTATAAGTCGCGATAGCGTCTGGTTATCAAAGTTATAAGTCACGATAGCGTCTGGTTATCAAAGTTATATGTCGCGATAGCGTCTGGTTATCAAAGTTATAAGTCGCGATAGCGTCTGGTTATCAAAGTTATATGTCGCGATAGCGTCTGGTTATCAAAGTTATAGTCGCGATAGCGTCTGGTTATCAAAGTTATAGTCACGATAGCGTCTGGTTATCAAAGTTATATGTCGCGATAGCGTCTGGTTATCAAAGTTATATGTCGCGATAGCGTCTGGTTATCAAAGTTATATGTCGTGATAGCGTCTGGTTATCAAAGTTATAAGTCACGATAGCATCTGGTTATCAAAGTTATAAGTCACAATAGCGTCTGGTTATCAAAGTTATAAGTCGCGATAGCGTCTGGTTATCAAAGTTATATGTCGCGATAGCGTCTGGTTATCAAAGTTATAAGTCACGATAGCGTCTGGTTATCAAAGTTATAAGTCGCGATAGCGTCTGGTTATCAAAGTTATGTCGCGATAGCGTCTGGTTATCAAACACATATGTTAACCCTTAACCTGCCAATCACAACTAAAGGCGCTTTTTTTGCAAGCAGCATAGAGCTAGATCTACGTGCCGTTTGACCAGGCTCTATGCAGTTTGCTATTCGGATAGTGGTGCACACAACATAGATACTGATCAGACGTTACACCGCGGTTGATCTGGATCTATGTTGTTTGCATGTGCCGTCCTCTTTCTCGGCAGGTTACGGGTTAACAGCTAGTATTGTACAAGAACATTGACCTACCTACAGCATGGAAGGCTATCGAAAATCCTTCACTTTCATTGTGAGAGTCAGATTGGAACGTTATTTCTACCTCGGTGTCTTTCATCACAATAGTATTTGCTTTGTGTGAACCACAAAGGCGCCCATTTCCCGAAACTTCGACATAATCCTTGGAACAATGTTCAGAATACTCCAGCATCAATTTGTTTATATCAAGCTTAATCCACAGTGGGGATTCCGTCTTGATGTTCCATCGACACAGCGTGCCTGGCTCATATGCGCCGCTGCTCGATGGTGACATAATCACGCCAAACTGGTGTCTGACAATGTGGACGTCATGACCACACCCTGGAATATAGCACACATTCTAACATTTCACGGCATGTTGTCTGTATACGCAAATAGTGAACATACTGAGTGAGTGAGTGAGTGAGTGAGTGAGTGAGTGAGTGAGTGAGTGAGTGAGTGAGTGAGTGAGTGAGTGAGCAATAAACATCGTTTATAATTTTGTGACGTCATTTACGCCCCATCGTGTGTCCAACCAGGAGTACCGGCCATTCAGCCACGTGTGTGCTTTACGTTTATTTATCGTCGCTACCGGTTGCCCATATGAGCGACGCCGCCTGAAGAGATTAGTCATTTTAGAGTTGTGGAGGCTAGTGCAATGATACAGACATAGACCCATTCCAGAGTCTCCTCTTGTTCTTGTGTACAGCACCGACACGAGACCTAGGTTTAAAGTACAATCTGAAAGACTGTTAATTTTATTAGGGTCAGACTGGGGATCGAACCTGCAATCCCTGGATTACCAGTCCAGCTTTATACCACTGGACTACAGATCCGCCTGTATTCAGCCACATTGATAGACCATGCTGTTTTAAGTATGTCCGCAAACTATCTCAATGGTGAGTGTACCAACATATTCTTTAAGTCAAATGATCATTAACCTGTATGCATAACATGCAAAGCTTCCAGTAAGCATGCAATGTGGAAGTCGTGATAGCGCAGTGGTAGAGCGTTCGCTTCAGTTCGACCCCCGCCCCTTTAGGGAAGTTACGATTGTGCCCTTAGGCAAGGCATTTAAATTCCACGTTGCCTCTTCTCTCCCTCGCGGTGATGGATTCCATCAGGAATGAGGTATCGAGAGTGATTAATATAAGTTGTAAGAACTTGTTTCGCAATCGATCTAAAACAAATTTGTATACACTAAGACAACAACATAGATAATGTAGAAGAGCATCCTATAGGAAGCACAATGATCACAGACAACAATTACAATGCTCATCTTACACCTGTATGTGACACTTTCCAAAGAAACCAGCATCCCGCTACATATGACAATCTAGTGATCTATCTTGCTTGCCCGTTCCTTCCAATTTTTTAGCTTGCACGTTCCTTCCATTGTTTGAGCTTGCGCGTTCCTTCCATTGTTTGAGCCTGCGCGTTCCTTCCATTGTTTGAGCTTGCACGTTCCTTCCATTTTTTGAGCTTGCACGTTCCTTCCATTGTTTGAGCTTGCACGTTCCTTCCATTGTTTGAGCTTGCACGTTCCTTCCATTGTTTGAGCTTGCGCGTTCCTTCCATTGTTTGAGCTTGCACGTTCCTTCCATTGTTTGAGCTTGCCGTTCCTTCCATTGTTTGAGCTTGCGCGTTCCTTCCATTGTTTGAGCTTGCGCGTTCCTTCCATTGTTTGAGCTTGCGCGTTCCTTCCATTGTTTGAGCTTGCACGTTCCTTTCATTGTTTGAGCTTGCGCGTTCCTTCCATTGTTTGAGCTTGCGCGTTCCTTCCATTGTTTGAGCTTGCACGTTCCTTCCATTGTTTGAACTTGCGCGTTCTTTCCATTGTTTGAGCTTGCGCGTTCCTTCCATTGTTTGAGCTTGCCCGTTCCTTCCAATTTTTGAGCTTGCACGTTCCTTCCATTGTTTGAGCTTGCACGTTCCTTCCAGTGTTTGAGCTTGCACGTTCCTTCCATTGTTTGAGTCTGCGCGTTCCTTCCATTGTTTGAGCTTGCGCGTTCCTTCATTTTTTGAGCTTGCACGTTCCTTCCATTGTTGAGCTTGCACGTTCTTCCATTGTTTGAGCTTGCGCGTTCCTTCCATTGTTTGAGCTTGCGCGTTCCTTCCATTGTTTGAGCTTGCGCGTTCCTTCCATTGTTTGAGCTTGCGCGTTCCTTCCATTGTTTGAGCTTGCGCGTTCCTTCCATTGTTTGAGCTTGCACGTTCCTTCCATTGTTTGAGCTTGCGCGTTCCTTCCATTGTTTGAGCTTGCACGTTCCTTCCATTGTTTGAGCTTGCACGTTCCTTCCATTTTTGAGCTTTGCACGTTCCTTCCATTTTTGGAGCATTTTAAGGTTAAACAATACAATTCTCTAAATTAATATTATGTATATGCTTGCTTGTTTTATCGGTGTTCACATTTACGGCTTGAACATGTATTGATGTAAAAACTGGTGCATTATGTCAGACTTAAATAATAATTAATTACTGAACACAACTAAATTTCACATTAATGTTCGGTAAAAGGATAATTAACTAAGATGACACGAGTACATTGGCCGGTGAAGTATGCCTTACAGTCATCAGCATGTTCGTCTGCGCGTTCTCATCGATCGTTCATATCATCTTTTCGCATTTATTTGTAATTTAATAAGCAACTGATATTAATAAAGATATATATTAAATCTCGGTTGTTATAGAGTTGAGTTATTTCGCAAATACATATTACTATCTGAGGCACGAAACCATGAGCGCATGTTTCGTCTGCTTATCTATTGAGTTACTAAAGGTCAGACACCGCCATTGCAATTTCTATAGGCCACCATTATAACACACAGTGCCATTATATTTTCCCCAAAATAATTTGGCACAAAAGATAGTAGTTTTCAACAGACTGGCCTTTGAGCCACAGGAAAATGTCAAATTTCAATGAGGTTGACCGATTGAGGTTTTTTATTTCCCACTAAAGGCACCCACCCCCACTATGAAGGTAATGTGGTGGTGAATGTTGCACTGTCACCTGCATCTATAATATGCTGTTTATTTGGCACCAAATAGTCTGCAAATATTTTTGTATATTCCAAAATGCAGCTCATTGAACCATGTTACTAATGCCTACGCTTGAACTGGCACAATATACATATATTTAACTACTCACCATCCGCTCCGCCTTCGTGGTCGAGTGGTTAAGGTCGTTGACTTGTATACCACTGTAACCTATCATCACTCATGGTCACGGATTCGAGCCCCGCTCAGACCGTGTCTCATTTATATGAAAGAGTTGGCTGTTTCTTACGGAGGTTTGTGCACTGGTTAACCGCTGGAACCTGCCCGCGCCCAGTAAAGGTGGTGGTAGGGAAACTCCCCGCCGACTATATAGCCCAAAATGGTGCTGATGCAGGCGAAAAACCCGAACAAACAAACTTATCATCCGCGTGCACTTACTTGCTCTCACATAGACCGGCGTACTGTGATTACCGATACCTCCATTTGTGAATGCAGCTACCCTTAGAGCATATACTCTGCCAGCATGTGCTCGAGTGTCTATGTTGAGGTTGTACACATCTTTGTCAACATGTAATGTGGCCCCTGGTGTATTGGGAGCTATGACGTAATGTACGGAGTATCCTTGGATATACACGCGCTGTGACATAGGTGGCTTCCACGTCAGATGGATGTAGCCTTTATCGCTGCTAGCTTGTATATCGAGAGGGACAGGAGGCGGTTTGGCTGGAAAAACAATGTTCATTTAATGTCCACTGCAGAATACTGACGAAAACATCATAACCATCTAGATGCTGTATGTGTAAGTTCAGGATCTTTGTGATTGATATATAATTAGGTTCCTGGTAAGTTTCAAGAATATCTGAACATATATAGGTAGAAAACAACGGTACTACGCTTCTCACCAATGCAACCCGGGTTCGATCCTCGGACCGGTAAGTATGTGAGATGGAATACGGTGGTTGCTAGATCGGACAGGTGAGTTTTCTCCGGGTATTCCGGTGTCCTCCTACACAAATGACCACATAATTATGCGCTGAGTTCATGAAGCTGGTTTCGGGAACGTTGTAAAATAAATAAAATTTAAACTTTTAATTACATTCTGCTTATATATATATATATATATATATATAGATATTTTATTATAAGTGTTGTATTTCAATGTAGCATTTGATGTACACATGGGCAAATTACATACTGTTATATACTTTTGCGACATATGACTTTATAAATGTCGTATACAGCTGTGGCAAAGTTTTATACCTATAAAACATGTTGCTTATACACACATTAAGACCGGTGTCCATGACGCATCCTTGTTCTATGCTGCTTTTCCCATTGCTACTTGTTGCAGCGAGTTAACAATGTCTCGATAGCCTGATCATAGATTAATGAGGCACGTGTGTGGACATACACAGTTTGCATAGTGTACACATGTCCATGACACCGATAGCCTGATCATAGATTAATGAGGCACGTGTGTGGACATACACAGTTTGCATAGTGTACACATGTCCATGACACCGATAGCCTGATCATAGATTAATGAGGCACGTGTGTGGACATACACAGTTTGCATAGTGTAC
Source organism: Archivesica marissinica (assembly GCA_014843695.1). Classification (NCBI taxonomy): domain Eukaryota; kingdom Metazoa; phylum Mollusca; class Bivalvia; order Venerida; family Vesicomyidae; genus Archivesica; species Archivesica marissinica. Next base: position 83,940,810 of record CM026390.1, on the reverse strand, counting down.
ACATGTCCATGACACCGATAGCATGATCATAGATTAATGAGACACGTGTGTGGACATACACATTTTGCATAGTGTACACATGTCCATGACACCGATAGCATGATCATAGATTAATGAGGCACGTGTGTGGACATACACAGTTTGCATAGTGTACACATGTCCATGACACCGATAGCATGATCATAGATTAATGAGGCACGTGTGTGGACATACACAGTTTGCATAGTGTACACATGTCCATGACACCGATAGCATGATCATAGATTAATGAGACACGTGTGTGAACATACACAGTTTGCATAGTGTACACATGTCCATGATATCGATAGCCTGATCATAGATTAGTGAGGCACGTGTGTGAACATACACAGTTTGCATAGTGTACACATGCCCAACTAAAATGGCTGTTTCAAACAGGGCATCCCAATTGAGACTGTTACTTGCACATTGGGAACAGTGTGACCTTGACCGAGATATCTTGATTGGATTAGTTATTATTTGGTAAGACATTAGTATGTCTTTGATAGTGATGGGGTGTCATTTTAAAACTTGATGTCGCCTAAATGTTGTGTTTGTATAGTGTCAAGTCAAAGGTGTATCATAATGTCCTTAACTAATACAAGACATATACTGGGGCTAGAACCGCCCATCTGACGCTGTGTATCATTTGTCCATACCACACGTGTCTGTGGTCAAAACTGAGACGGTCCCAGCGCGGAACCGTCTCAATAATAAACGTCATGGGAACCAGCCATTCTACAACGATATTATATTAGAAATATTATTCAAGAACAAGTCAGTTTTCATATCAAACACGCATAGTTCTGAAAGTGACTCCGAGCTATCATGCCATAGTGGTGATTTAACTTTTAACGCGAATATTCACTATGCAAAGCGCGTGTACTCGTACGTAGCGAGATTCAAGCGATGCAAACAATCACCCTAAAGTGCATCTATCATTATAATATATATTATAAAGCACACTAATTACACAATTAAACTGTCAGCTGTTGATTACTGGTCTTGCATTATTTATACATTTACAGTGACACCTGAACAATACGTGCACTGTGATTATACAACCCACTGTCAGAACATCATTAACATGATGGACCTTCCTATTCTATATATATTCACTATATTCTATTATATTTGCACGTACACATATAGTTAGTGTGCCGCAACGTGAGTATTTGACATACTAATGCGATTACCAACTGTGAGAACAGTTTCAACAACATCGCTGTAGATACAAACCAACATATTGGACCGTCATGTTGATTGTGTAGATACAAACCAGCATATTGGACCGACACGTTGATTGTGTAGATACAAACCAACATATTGCACCGACACGTTGATTGTGTAGATACAAACCAACATATTGCACCGTCATGTTGATTGTGTAGATACAAACCAACATATTGCACCGTCATGTTGATTGTGTAGATACAAACCAGCATAGTTCACCGTCATGTTGATTGTGTAGATACACACCAGCATATTGGACCGACACGTTGATTGTGTAGATACAAACTAGCATATTGCACCGTCATGTTGATTGTGTAGATACAAACCAGCATAGTTCACCGTCATGTTGATTGTGTAGATACAAACCAACATATTGCACCGTCATGTTGATTGTGTAGATATAAAACCAACATATTGAACAGTCATGTTGATTGTGTAGATACAAACCCACATATTGTACCGTCATGTTGATTGTGTAGATACAAACAAACATAGTGTACCATCATGTTGATTGTGTAGATACATACCAACAGATTGCACCATCATGTTCATTGTGTAGATATAAAAACCAACATATTGAACAGTCATGTTGATTGTGTAGATACAATCCCACAGATGAGACGATCATGTTCATTGTGTAGATACATACCAACAGATTGCACCGTCATGTTGATTCCTTTGCCCGTGACGCCTTCATTCACTAACAATGCCATGTTCATTGTTGACCGTTGTATCACAAGACTCGTAGGAGGCGTGGTATCAGCACAAAACCTTCCAATACCCTCAACATCCAGGTACGTCTCACTACACATGTTACCGCCTCCAATGTCAAGGTCATATGTCAGAATACGGAAGTAGAAGTCGCCCTCAGTCCGGAAACGGAAGTTGCATGATACATCGGGTAAATAATAATGTGGATAGCCTTCTGTGTGTAGTTCTGTTTCCTCGGTGGCTCGTATGAAGATGTCTTTGTCACAATCTGTTATGAATATATAATGAATTTGATATTAGTATTACTTTGAATGAGGATTACATGAGACTACAAAGATTTAATGATAAGAGAACTTTAATAGTTAACAAATATGTATCACGAAGCTTAATTGTATATATCTGGTATTTTTCTACATCAGATTAGTATATACTAATTTATATTAGCTCGATTGCGAAACAAGTTCTTACAACTTATATTAATCACTCTCGATACCTCATTCTTGGTGGAATCCATCGCCACGAGGGAGAGAGAAGAGGGAACGTGGAATTTAAATGCCTACATCAGAGCATACATAACAGAAATGGTTCATCCAACATTGTTAATTTAGTTTGAAATGATGGGAAGGGCTGTAAATAATGTTGTCAGAACTTGTAACCCAACCCATTTGCTCCTCCCCCCCGATTAAATAGTATACAGCAATAATAATAAATCCTAATATAATTTCATAATATTTTCCACGTATTTCATTGTGTGTATAATTGTAATGTAATATATGAAATCAAATGCATTAAAATATTATTTATTTTAAAAAAAGTATTGTTTTAGCGTGGAAGCCATGATATTTTATTAAAATTTAGCTATGCCTAGACTAAATGACCATTGCTGCGTTGCATACCTATGTGCGTGCACTAACTGATAGCTAGGCTAAACTTTAAAAGAAACAAAACCTTTATCAATGATCACAGTAAATGTAATACTTGAACACGATCTGGAACAATATCCATTTCCAGACACGAGAGTAAATTAAAACATAAGCACAATTATGAAAATACTATACATATACTCGTATATGTATTATTGTGTTGGTTGTCAGTATTTACAAATGTTACGAGTGGTTGAGGTTGTTGACAACTTGCACATCACCACTATATGATCCAATCCCATTGGGGACACACGACATAATGTGTTGTGCCCTATGGTCTTTGACCAAACCGACTATTATAAGGCACCCCGTCTGACCCTAATAAAATTAACAGTCTTTCAGATGGGACGTTAAACCGAGGTCTCGTGTCGGTGCTTTACACCGTGCACGTAAAAGAATCAGAGGAGACTCTGGAATGGGTCTCTGTCTGTATCATTGCACTATCCTCCAAAAATCTAAAATGACTAATCGCACGCACGCACAATGAGTGTGTAGTGTGCCTGTGACTGAGGGTGTCGACCGTGTTCAAGTCATGAAGCTATCCAACTGGCTTACTGAAGGCAAATGATTCTACCAGGCCGCCCGTCCGTACTGATCGGAAGGGTACCCGTGTTCTTTTTCCACAAATGATAGCGAGTCACCATATGAACTACTCAGACGAAATATTGCGTCCGTGGTCCAGTCGTAGAGCATCGAATTTGGACTCGAACCCTGCCGAGTTCGCTACTCGGTCAGTCTACGTATGTAGTATCATTGAGCTAGGCACCTCACACACATAGCTTAGTACTGGTTAACCGCTTACGTCTGCTAAGCCTTCCCAGGAAAACATGTCTAGGTCCCCGTAAGGGGTTTAACATTAATGGAACATGTATTTATTATGTTTTTAAAGAACATTTTGATACACCATAGACGTGACATTATAAATACAATATTTTAGGCAATATTCAAGCACACAGACGGATCCACAGCCCAGTGGTAACACGCTGGACTGGTAATCCAGGGATCGCAGGTTCGATCCCCCGTCTGACCCTAATAAAATTAACAGTCTTTCAGATGGGACGTTAAACCGAGGTCTCGTGTCGGTGCTTTGCACCGTGCACGTAAAAGAACCAGAGGAGACTCTGGTTAAGTCTCTCTCTGTATCATTGCACTATCCTCCAAAATCTAAAATGACTAATATCTTCAGGAGGCGTCGCTCATATGGGCAACCGGTAGCGACGATAAATAAACGTAATAAAAAAATAAATATTCAAGCATGTTTAGAAATGACATATATCGTCACTAGCGCTTATGCACATAGATCCCAAGCGTCTGTGATGACCTACGCTATCGGCGAGACTTTAACCCCCAAAATTAAGCAAACACAACTCGAGAAAGAAATGTGTGCTTACTTGTTTTCACAAACAGTGGCTCTGTATAGCCACTTGCAAGATCCTCCGACACGGATTGAATCTGTACACTGTAGTTTTGGCCAATGTGATTGATGACGTCATATACATAGCTTGTAGCGTTTCCGTATAGGTGAAGGTTCAAATATGACGTAAATGGGTAGTGCGAGACCCGCAATATGTACGACAAGTTCATTGGATGATAGCTGGACTGTTGCCAGGCAACGTGTATAGAACCACCAATAGATGCTGCTGTTACATTTGTAGGCTTGATCAATTTATGAATAGCTGAAATTATAAATCAACGAGCAGAACTGGAAATGTTTACTGCAGAAGAGGTCATTCTTCCATAGATAGTACATATTTATCATGTGGTATATGAGAAATCGTTGCCATGTAGTCATGTTGGTACCATTTATCAGCAGTCATGTCGTCATGTTGGTACCAGTCCTCAACAGTCATGTTGTCATGTTGGTACCAGGCCTCAACAGTCATGTTGGTACCAGTTCTCAACGTTCATGTTGGTATCAGTCTTCAACAGTTATGTCGTCATGTTGATAACAGTCCTCAACAATAATGTTGGTACCAGTCCTCAACGTTCATGTTGGTATCAGTCTTCAACAGTTATGTCGTCATGTTGATAACAGTCCTCAACAATAATGTTGGTACCAGTTCTCAACGTTCATGTTGGTATCAGTCTTCAACAGTTATGTCGTCATGTTGATAACAGTCCTCAACAATAATGTTGGTACCAGTCCTTAACAGTCATGTTGGCACCAGTCCTCACAATTTATGTTGATACCAGTCCTGAACTTTCATGTTGGTACCTGTCCTCAACAGTTATGTGGCCATGTTGGTTACAGTCCTTATCAGTCATGTTGGTACCACTCTTCAACAGTCACGTGGTCATGTTGGTGCCATTCATAAACAGGCATATTGGTACCACTCCTCAACACTCATGTTGGTACCAGTCCTCAACAGTCACGTGGTTATGTTGGTACCAGTCCTCAACAGTCATGTTGGTACCAGTCAGCAACAGTCATGTTGGTACAAGTCCTCAACAGTCACGTGGTTATGTTGGTACCAGTCCTCAACAGTCATGTTGGTACCAGTCCTCAACAGTCATGTTGGTACCAGTCAGCAACAGTCATGTTGGTACAAGTCCTCAACAGTCACGTGGTTATGTTGGTACCAGTCCTCAACAGTCATGTTGGTACCAGTCCTCAACAGTCATGTTGGTACCAGTCAGCAACAGTCATGTTGGTACAAGTCCTCAACAGTCACGTGGTTATGTTGGTACCAGTCCTCAACAGTCATGTTGGTACCAGTCCTCAACAGTCATGTTGGTACCAGTCAGCAACAGTCATGTTGGTACAAGTCCTCAACAGTCACGTGGTTATGTTGGTACCAGTCCTCAACAGTCATGTTGGTACCAGTCCTCAACAGTCATGTTGGTACCAGTCAGCAACAGTCATGTTGGTACAAGTCCTCAACAGTCACGTGGTTATGTTGGTACCAGTCCTCAACAGTCATGTTGGTACCAGTCCTCAACAGTCATGTTTGCACAAGTCCTCAACAGTCATGCTGGTACCAGTCCTCAACAGTCATGCTGGTACCAGTCCTCAACAGTCATGTTGGTACCAGTCCTCAACAGTCATGCTGGTACCAGTCTTCAACAGCCATGTTGGTACCAGTCCTCAACAGTCATGTGGTTATGTTGGTACCAGTCCTCAACAGTCATGCTGGTACCAGTCTTCAACAGCCATGTTGGTACCAGTCCTCAACAGTCATGTGGTTATGCTGGTACCAGTCCTCAACAGTCATGTGGTTTATGTTGGTACCAGTCCTCAACAGTCATGTGGTTTATGTTGGTACCAGTCCTCAACAGTCATGTGGTTTATGTTGGTACCAGTCCTCAACAGTCATGTGGTTTATGTTGGTACCAGTCCTCAACAGTCATGTGGTTTATGTTGGTACCAGTCCTCAACAGTCAGGTGGTTATGTTGGTACCAGTCCTCAACAGTCAGGTGGTTATGCTGGTACCAGTCCTCAACAGTCACGTGGTTATGTTGGTACCAGTCCTCAACAGTCATGTTGGTACCAGTCCTCAACAGTCATGTGGTTATGTTGGTACCAGTCCTCAACAGTCATGCTGGTACCAGTCCTCAACATTCATGTGGTTATGTTGGTACCAGTCCTCAACAGTCATGTGGTTATGTTGGTACCAGTCCTCAACAGCCATGCTGGTACCAGTCCTCAACAGTCATGTGGTTTATGTTGGTACCAGTCCTCAACAGTCATGTGGTTATGTTGGTACCAGTCCTCAACAGCCATGCTGGTACCAGTCCTCAACAGTCATGTGGTTTATGTTGGTACCAGTCCTCAACAGTTCTCGATATAAAAACCGTTAATAATGATCAAGAGCCTACTACAATAATATATGTAATAAATTAAAATGCACATTTAGTTGTTTCTACTTTTAAGCGTAACTAATGATCACTAATCAGTAAGCATTCGATTACACATGTTCCCTTCGGTACTATGGTCTTACAACGACATTGAAAGGTAATCTATAACGTAAACAAACGATGACATTAATACGGTTTGTCTTGAAGCTAGAACACATGAATATTGCCTTTGGCCATTTACAATGATAGAAATATGTCAAAGTTAAAGAATGGAAAATATATGGTATCATTTCTTTTTAAATTAAAATGTCATTGCCTCTGGTTATTTCGGTGGACACTCAAAGTGGTTGTCAAATCAAATCAAATCAAATCAAATGTATTCACTCAGTGCATCATACATGATACAAACATGAGGTATATATATATAGTAATACGGTTTTAAACAGTGGTACATAGCATATCTAATTTACAGAGAGCAAACAGAATATGTTTCGTAAAACGTAACCATCTATTGTTTACATTTTATTTAAATAATTTGACTAGATATATTTGTTTTGTCGTATTACAGACTGGTTTGATTTTTTCCCCAGTGCGAACAGTGCAGATCATAATCAGACTCTTTTTTTCTGGTAATTGAAATTTCAGACCGTCAAAAAAGTGACATCTCTTGTTAAAACACTGACCGTCTATCTTTTGTCCATGAATAATAGCGTTGGGCGGTTCATTCAAATAATGGTTTTGGAGAAAAGATTAAAATTTAATTGCAACTCTATTTCAATTTTCTATGAAAGGGATATTGATAAAATGTGTATATTTGAATGTTGTGGCTAATTGTGCGTGTAGATGCCTAGATTTACTGACGATTATCCAATAGCAAGCTGATATATAGTACATAGATGCTTCTGAGCAGTAATCTGACTGCATCTGTCATCAACATCAATAATGTAGGCGTAAAAGCACATTGCCACGCCTCTTACATGTTTGGGGAATACAGGAACAGAACACAGACGGATATGTAGTCCAGTGGTAACTCGCTGGACTGGTAATCCAGGGATCGCAGGTTCGATCCCCCGTCTGACTCTAAATATGGATAGGACTTTAAATCGAGGTCTCGTGTCGGTGCTGTACACCGTGCACGTAAAAGAACCAGAGCGGACTCTTGAATGGATCTCTGTCTGTATCATTGCACTATCCTCCACACATCTAAAGTGATTAATCTCTCCAGGAGGCGTCGTTCATATGGGTAACCGGTAGCGACGATAAATAACATAAAACACACAGGAACAGAACAGAACAGACTTTCAGACATATACATATAGGTACATCGTCTTAACACGTTTGGTTAATATGTACAATAGTGTCACGTGTATACATAGGCCTACATCAGAAGTCAATAAAGTAGGGAGAAAAGCTATATAAGTTTTCTTTCGTTCTAATCCCTTTCAGTCTACTGCTGTTAAATTATATGTAAATGTTCATTTCTAGATTACATTTACAAATACTGAAATAAATAATATTTAAACTGTAAATAAAATAACACAACAACCAAGTATACATCATTAAATATGCACACACAATCATAAATGTATCTTGATTTCATTGTATTATATTATAATACAGCAAAACCCCAAATAGGATTACGAAGTAAATATAAACTACTTATGTAGATCCATCTCCTGTAAGGGAAACATATCAGGTTATGATAATAACACATTCGCGGATCCAGGGGCGGCGGACCCGGCGTAAGCCCCCCCCCCATATAATCGCCAGAGATCGTTGTTTTGGTAAGTAATTTTTGTGTTTTCTATCAAAACATGCACCCTCATCTGGTCTATCAAAACATGCACCCTCATCTGGTCTATCAAAACATGCACCCTCATCTGGTCTATCAACAAATTAAAACAGGACCCATTCAATATAATAACCAACTGTATGCATCAGAATGCTCCGGAAGCCGCCATTTCATACCTAAACTTCAAAGAAATTTCAGGGGAGACCCCCAGGACTCCCGCCAACAGGAGGGGGATACCCACTCCCGTACCTTCCCCCAATTTCACGCCCCCTAACCCAAAATCCTAGAACCGCCCCAGCAACAAGAATTATATTTTGAGTTGTAAGTAAATATTGACAAACATTTTGAAGAATAAATAGATACAATACATCTGATCAAAACTAGCAAGATTAACTCTCTACTTCATGAAGACCAGATGTGATTCACATGTTTATACACTAGAGGGCATAGAAAACGCACACCTACATTATATACTAGAGGACATAGAAAACGTACACCTACACTATATACTAGAGGACATAGAAAACGCGCACCTACATTATATACTAGAGGACATAGAAAACGCCCACCTAGATGATATACTAGAGGACATAGAAAACGCACACATACATTATATACTAGAGAACATAGAAAACGCCCACCTAGATGATATACTAGAGGACATAGAAAACGCGCACCTACATTATATACTAGAGGACATAGAAAACGCCCACCTAGATGATATACTAGAGGACATAGAAAACGCACACATACATTATATACTAGAGGACATAGAAAACGCACACCTACATTATATACTAGAGGACATAGAAAACGCACACCTACATTATATACTAGAGGACATAGAAAACGCGCACCTACATGATATAATAGAGGACATAGAAAACGCCCACCTAGATGATATACTAGAGGACATAGAAAACGCACACATACATTATATACTAGAGGACATAGAAAACGCACACCTACATTATATACTAGAGGACATAGAAAACGCACACCTACATTATATACTAGAGGACATAGAAAACGCACACCTACATTATATACTAGAGGACATAGAAAACGCACACCTACATTATATACTAGAGGACATAGAAAACGCACACCTACATTATATACTAGAGGACATAGAAAACGCACACCTACATTATATACTAGAGGACATAGAAAACGCACACCTACATTATATGATTATTATTACATGAACACGAAATACAAAGGATTCCATCAAAGATATATTACATCTTTATTACAAAATACAAACTGAACAATTAAAAATATTCCAAAATGTATAAAACTATGTATTTATATAGTTATTGTTTTTCATGTAAAACACACGTATCCGAAGTGTGCATTTTCTTGTCCTCTAGTATAAATAACGAAAAAAGTAATATGGGTTTGACTGTAGTCCAGTGGTAACACGTTGGACTGGTAATCCAGGGATCGCAGGTTCGATCCCCCGTCTGACCCTAATAAAATTAACAGTCTGTCAGATGGGACTTTAAACCGAGGTCTCGTGTCGATGCTTTACACCGTGCACGTAAAAGAACCAGAGGAGACTCTGGAATGGGTCTCTGTCATTGCACTATCCTCCAACAATCTAAAATGACTAATCTCTTCAGGAGGCGTCGCTCATATGGGTAACCGGTAGCGACGATAAATAAACGTAAAAGCACACACATGGGTTTGACTACGTGCTACGTGTGTAGAAAAATTGTTGTTTTTGGGCGGACTATTAAAGCGATTAATGAATGTCCGATTAGTGCAGTGGTTAGTGCGCTAGCTTCTCACCAATGCAAACCCAGGTTCGATCCTCGGACCAGGAAGTATGTGAGATGGTACGGTGGTCGCCAGACCAGACAGGTGGGTTTTCTTTGGGTACTCAGGTTTCCTCCCACACGATTGACCACATTTACGCTTTCATCCGCGCCAACGAGAGTGATTAATATAAGTTGTTAGAACTTGCTTCGTAATCGTTGTAAACTAAATAACGTTTAAACTGATTAATGGTGAACATAACATAATAGTACAGTAGCAGTAACAGAGATAGAAAGGAAAACGTACGATATAAGGTTAAAGCAAGAAGGAGAGAGGAGGTCAGTGTTCTGAGCTGAGGCTCCGAGGTTATAAAACTTTTCTCCAATCTCAAACTCGAGTCTCAAGCTTCTGGTTGGTTCAGTTGAGTGTAAATCTCAAATCAAATCACTTGAACTCGAGTTTGAGATCTGAGAAAAGTTTTATAACACCCGACCCAGGTTATAGTGGTACATTGTTATATAGTTACAATATAGTCTTACCGAGGAACAGATTTAATTGAAAATTACAATACTACTTAAAACCAAAAGGTTTGAAATACTGAAATGGATATAAAGCATTAATGTGCAATTAAAAATGATTTAACATGTCAGTTTTCAATCTCGACCTGATCGAGTATGGGATATGTATTTAAGCATGTTTTGATGGACATGCGAATGAACAGTAATACTAGTTTACTTTATTTATTTTAGCTCGAATTCGAAACATGTTATTACAACTTTAATACAATATTAATAACTCTCGAGACCTCATTCCTGATGGAATCCATCGCCACGAGGGAGAGAGAAGAGGCAATGTGGAATTAAGTGCCTTGCCTAAGGGCACAATCTTAACGGCTACAGCGGGGCTCGAACTCCATACATTTCGCACCTAAAGCGAACGCGCCCTAGCACTGCGCTATCACGACTGCAACTTATTCAAAACAGTAATTACTAAATATTTAATAATTGTATTCATGCACTACATGATCACAATACAAACACAATGTGCAGTAGTACATGTATTAGCGCCAAACATGATTGGCATGTAACCGTAGGCATACCTTTCTATTTTATGATTATGTGTCCCATAATGTGCAAATTACAAAAGATATTGAATTCAATTGTTATGTTATATGAATTCCGCAGGAAATGTTTAATAAAGTATTCCTGTACAATAATTCAAATCCATTACCTGATACGCGAAACCTTGTACCCTTGCCTACATCTTCGGTATAAGTTAGTCTGACGATCAGTAATGGCTGTAAGATGAGCCAGGTACCATTCACGGTGTCATTGTCACACAGTAGAGAGTCTCCGATCAGCATATGGTTGCTACAAGAAGAATTACCAAGATCAAAGTCCTCCATCTTAATTCTGAACCATGTGACATCATTTCCTGTAAATGTCCAAGTACAGATAGCGCCACGAGTCAAGCCTCCGGGGTAACCGAATGATTCAACTGTGTAATCTGATCCAATCGTTGTATCTGTATGCTTTGAACAGTCTGTAATGCAAATTGTGACAGAAAACAGTACAATGTTATTATAGTATTAAGCAATATGCGATTGACAAGTCGTTAGTCGTCAATCCTATACGCTTACATTGGCGTAGTTGAACACATACACTGCAGGCCCGGGCCTGCATATCATTTTCAAAATGTTTCCTTTTCTCATAAGGTTCAAAGATGCATCTACAACCTACGGCTGGTTGTATCTATAGTAGATGCATCTACAACCTACGGCTGGTTGTATCTATAGTAGATGCATCTACAACCTACGGCTGGTTGTATCTATAGTAGATGCATCTACAACCTACGGCTGGTTGTATCTATAGTATATGCATCTACAACCTACGGCTGGTTGTATCTATAGTAGATGCATCTACAACCTACGGCTGGTTGTATCTATAGAAGATGCATCTACAACCTACGGCTGGTTGTATCTATAGTAGATGCATCTACAACCTACGGCTGGTTGTATCAATAGTAGATGTAGATGGCTAGTATATATCGAGATGCATCTACAACCTACGGCTGGTTGTATCTATAGTAGATGGTGTTTGGGGTTGTTATAGTAGATGTAGATGGCTAGTATATATCCGAGATGCATCTACAACCTACGGCTGGTTGTATCTATAGTAGATGTAGATGGCTAGTATATATCCGAGATGCTGGTTGTATCTATAGTAGATGTAGATGGCTAGTTGTATATATAGTAGATGTAGATGGCTAGTTGTATCTATAGTAGATGTAGATGGCTAGTTGTATCTATAGTAGATGTAGATGGCTGGTTGTATCTATAGTAGATGTAGATGGCTGGTTGTATCTATAGTAGATGTAGATGCTGGTTGTATCTATAGTAGATGTAGATGGCTGGTTGTATCTATAGTAGATGTAGATGCTGGTTGTATCTATAGTAGATGTAGATGGCTAGTTGTATCTATAGTAGATGTAGATGGCTGGTTGTATCTATAGTAGATGTAGATGGCTGGTTGTATCTATAGTAGATGGCTGGTTGTATCAATAGTAGATGTAGATGGCTGGTTGTATCTATAGTAGATGTAGATGGCTGGTTGTATCTATAGTAGATGTAGATGGCTGGTTGTATCTATAGTAGATGTAGATGGCTGGTTGTATCTATAGTAGATGTAGATGGCTGGTTGTATCTATAGTAGATGTAGATGGCTGGTTGTATCTATAGTAGATGTAGATGGCTGGTTGTATCTATAGTAGATGTAGATGGCTGGTTGTATCTATAGTAGATGTAGATGGCTGGTTGTATCTATAGTAGATGTAGATGGCTGGTTGTATCTATAGTAGATGTAGATGGCTGGTTGTATCTATAGTAGATGTAGATGGCTGGTTGTATCTATAGTAGATGTAGATGGCTGGTTGTATCTATAGTAGATGTAGATGGCTAGTTGTATCTATAGTAGATGTAGATGGCTGGTTGTATCTATAGTAGATGTAGATGGCTGGTTGTATCTATAGTAGATGTAGATGGCTGGTTGTATCTATAGTAGATGTAGATGGCTGGGTGTATCTATAGTAGATGTAGATGGCTGGTTGTATCTATAGTAGATGTAGATGGCTGGTTGTATCTATAGTAGATGTAGATGGCTGGTTGTATCTATAGTAGATGTAGATGCTGGTTGTATCTATAGTAGATGTAGATGGCTGGTTGTATCTATGTAGATGTAGATGGCTGGTTGTATCCATAGTAGATGTAGATGGCTGGTGTATCTATAGTAGATGTAGATGGCTGGTTGTATCTATAGTAGATGTAGATGGCTGGTTGTATCTTGGTTGTATTATAGTAGATGTAGATGGCTGGTTGTATCTATAGTAGATGTAGATGGCTGGTTGTATTATAGTAGATGTAGATGGCTGGTTGTATCTATAGTAGATGTAGATGGCTGTTGTATCTATAGTAGATGTAGATGGCTGTTGTATCTAAGTAGATGTAGATGGCTGGTTGTATCTATAGTAGATGTAGATGGCTGTTGTATCTATAGTAGATGTAGATGGTGGTTGTAATAGTAGATGTAGATGGCTGGGTGTATCTATAGTAGATGTAGATGGCTGGTTGTATCTATAGTAGATGTAGATGGCTGGTTGTATCTATAGTAGATGTAGATGGCTGGTTGTATCTATAGTAGATGTAGATGGCTGGCTGTATCTATAGTAGATGTAGATGGCTGGTTGTATCTATAGTAGATGTAGATGGCTGGCTCTATCTATAGTAGATGTAGATGGCTGGTGTATCATAGTAGATGTAGATGGCTAGTTGTATCTATAGTAGATGTAGATGGCTAGTTGTATCTATAGTAGATGTAGATGGCTGGTTGTATCTATAGTAGATGTAGATGGCTAGTTGTATCTATAGTAGATGTAGATGGCTGGTTGTATCTATAGTAGATGTAGATGGCTAGTTGTATCTATAGTAGATGTAGATGGCTGGTTGTATCTATAGTAGATGTAGATGGCTGGTTGTATCTATAGTAGATGTAGATGGCTGGTTGTATCTCTAGTAGATGTAGATGGCTGGCTGTATCTATAGTAGATGTAGATGGCTGGTTGTATCTATAGTAGATGTAGATGGCTGGTTGTATCTATAGTAGATGTAGATGGCTTGTTGTATCTATAGTAGATGTAGATGGCTGGTTGTATCAATAGCAGATGTAGATGGCTGGCTGTATCTATAGTAGATGTAGATGGCTGGCTGTATCTATAGTAGATGTAGATGGCTAGTTGTATCTATAGTAGATGTAGATGGCTGGTTGTATCTATAGTAGATGTAGATGGCTGGCTGTATCTATAGTAGATGTAGATGGCTAGTTGTATATATAGTAGATGTAGATGGCTGGTTGTATCTATAGTAGATGTAGATGGCTAGTATATATCCGAGATGTCTCGTTAGTGTATAGATCCACAGTCCGCCTCCGTGGTCGAGTGGTTAAGGTCGCTGACTTGTATACCACTGTAACCTATCATTACTGATGGTCACGGGTTCGAGCCCCGCTCAGGCCGTGTCTCATTTATATGAAAAAGTTGGCAGTTTCTTACGGAGGTTGGTGCACCCAAGTACTGGTTAACAGCTGGAGCCTGCCCAGGAAAGGTGTTGTTAAGTAAACTGCCCGCCGGCGATATAGCCCAAAATGGTGCTGATGCAGGCGTAAAACCCGAAATATATAATAACATATAGATCCACAATCCACAAAATCGTATTATATATATAATGCTATCTTGAGTGATAAATTCACGTTGTTTTATATGAAAACACGAGGTAGATCTAATACTTAAATGAAACAATTTAAACCAAATTTAATTCGTGGCGATGGATTCCATCAGGAATGAGGTCTCGATAGTGATTTATATAAGTTGAAATAACTTGTTTCGCAATCGAGCTCAAATAAATTTGTATAAACTAAAAACCAAATTTAAGCCCACGGCGCATTTTTTGACACTATAACGATGAATGCAAATTCTGGGGGAGCATTCACACAACACCCAATAACACTATCGGCTCGCAACGTCATGCACGATTGTTTCCCCAGGGCCTTAGCACCAATTACGGCTCAGCTACGCCTCTTACTCAGATATTCAATAACAGTATTATTCATAACTGTCAACTGTTTCAACTGTTGTCATAAGCCAACCTGTATTAAGCAGCCATTTTCCAGATTCCCAATATGTTGTTTTATTATACATTTGACCTCATTTATGTAGCCACCTGTATTACGCAGCCATTTTCCAGATTCCCAATATGTTGTTTATTATACATTTTACCTTTTACACATCCACCTGTGCTAATCAGCCACTTTCGGTGGATCCCTTGGGTGGCTGCTTTTGGCTACATGTTTGACTGTACACCCCTCAACAAATAAGTTAATTGAAGATAGTACATTGTAGCAGAACATCAGGAGACAGTTACCTTGTATTATGCATTGGGCCAGGAATTTAAGCTGTACCAACTAAGAGCGGCTAATCTAACCTTTATGTTCTCTCTTAGCTTCCATACAACAACAACAACAACAACAACAACAACAATGTTGTGCAATGAGCGAAAATGATTTATTTAGAGTCAAGAGAATGCTTACACATGTAACGTTATTAGTTACATTCTAACATATTCTAACATATTCTAACATATGTAACAATTCTATATATATATAGTCTACGTTCCTGCTAAAACAAATTATTTCCTCCGAATCAGAATTTAACCAAATAGAATAAATAATCTACTCCGATTAATAAATATTAATAACTATTCGTGTACTTAATGCACTGTACTAGATTTTAGTGAACACTACTTCAGAACAAACGCAAGAAAATCAAGTTAATTGCGAGCGGGCTGCCCAACCCTACTCCAAATTTGTATATTTTTCACCCCCAAATTTGTTTCGAGGGAGAGGGGAGGTAGAGGGAATCCATGCTACACACAGCAAAGGTGTCCTGTCTTCACCCATTGACCTTCTTGGTTGTTAAATTTAGAAAGGATAACGAATAACTCCCGATTTGGAGGAACTCCAATGACAAATTACTAATATGTACAATCAGTACACTGAATTTGGATTTTCAAGTGATGTTGACTCTATAAATGTTTCGCTAGAACTGACTGAATTCCATTCAGCTATCCTATTATACAACACTGTTGCATAAAAACCTGTCAAACCGGTTTTGTACTACATCACCGATAGGACAATAGTTATCCTCTATACGCTGTAACGAGGATAACTGTACATTATTTTACAACGATTGCGAAACAAGTTTTAACAACTTATATTAATCACTCTCGTTGGCGCGGATGAAAGCGTAAATGTGGTCATTCGTGTGGGAGGAAACCGGAGTACCCGGAGAAAACGCACCTATCCGATCTGGCGACAATCGTACCATCTCACATACTTCCAGATCCGAGGATCGAACCCGAATTGCATTGATGAGAAGCGAGCTCGCTAACCACTGCGGACAACGGTTACTGTGAATCAGAGTTCTTCACTATGTGTGGTGAACCATAGGAACTAAGCGTGTATGATAAATAATTTGCAGCAAGCAAACGGCAGAACATAAACATTAATTAATAATATGTTGAGTTTATACAAATTTATTTTAGCTCGATTGCGAAACATGTTCTTACGACTCATATTAATCACTATCGAGACCTCATTCATGATGGAATATATCGCCATAAGGGAGAGAGAAGAGGCAACGTGGACATTAGATGCATTGCCTAAGGGCATAATTGTAACAGCTACAGCGGGTCTCGAACTCCGGGCATATAGCAATTAAAGCGAACGCTCTGCTACTGCGCTAACATGTGCTATCACGACTTCCAGAACAAACTTTAAAAAACCGCCCATGCGACGGATATGCACCGCTTCAAGAGCTTCAAGTTCTTATTCTTGGTGTAGCGTTTTTCTAACTTTCTCAACATGTTAAAGCAGCATTACATCGTAATAAAGGATGTGTTGGGTAAAATATAACTACTAATGCGTGTGTGTTTACAAAAATCGAAATGGTCGCTCAGAAACGATTAAATTCCAATAAATTTAAACCGTCGTATGCGCGAATTTGTTTATCAACACACGAAATGTAAACACGCACAGTGCGCATGCGTGAAACAACAGAGGATGTAGAAAACAACGTATATATTTTGAACATGAAAGACGATCTATCTATCTTCCTCTAATGTCGAACCCCTCGCGGGGATGTAGAAATGTCCCTAAAGACTTAGCTAACAGAGTTATGAATCAACATATCAAGTAATTTAATTAAAAAAGATAACGTGGGACAAATGGGGACGATGCATTCCGAATTCAAACAAGTGCGGACAATGCGTTCCAAGTTGTAAACAAGTGCGTGACCGATCGACTCGGAAAGTCCTACTTTCGGTTTCGAGTTTGTTTTATCGCAAAAAATATATTGTTAGAATGTGTAGCAGCATTGCTACCCATACGTAAACATTGAATTTTTCAAATATCTTTTATTTCATACGATGTAATGCTGCTTTAATGTACCTGATCTGATGAAGGCCGATCCATGGTATACTTTAGTTCCGTTGTTAATGGCGTACAGTTTTATCATGTATACAACACCGGGATAACTGGTGGAGCTGATATTGACGCTAGTCTTTGATCCGGATATTTGCAGCACAGAGTGGTACCCAGTTCCCATGACGCTGTACGTGACCGTCCATTGTATTGGTGGGTCTGATATTTGGTTCCAGGAAACCAGAATATAATCCGGATGTGTTTGCACTGATACGGAGTTAGCTGCTACTGTAAATTTTAAAATAAAAATTACAAAGTGTGTAAGGGGGCATGTTATGTGGCAAATGAGCTTTGGGAACTCGATCTGCCGTATCCAAAATGTCCAGTTGTTAACTGGCAAAGTCATGTTACCGACGCTAATAGTCACAAGAATAGTTGTGGAAGTCGTGATAGCGCAGTGGATGCGCGTTCGCTTCAGGTGCGAAAGGTCCACACTGGAGCCGTTACGATTGTGCCCTTAGGCAAGGCATTTAAATTCCACGTTGCCTCTTCTCTCTCCCTCGTGGCGATGGATTCAATCAGGAATGAGGTCTCGAGAGTGATTTATATAAGTTGAAATAACTTGTTTCGCAATCGAGCTAACATAAATTTGTATAAACAAAAATAGACTGGTCATTGTAGATGCTAGGTTTAATCGTTAGCAGGATATAAATAGATACGGTAACCTAGCAACTGTCAAGTTCATTCACACGTGCAGACTTAGCATACGTGTTCACTATTTGGCACACCTGCCAAACAGCTCTTACCTATAAAGCAGGAAACGTGTAAAGATCAGCTGCACGCTATATCTGCAATGAGTATAGCAGTTGAATATCGACACATGCGTACACGCATCGGTCATATTCCTATATTATACACACTCATAAACACCTTGGTATGCGTCCACCACAACCATATACATTACCACTGCAAGGAACCTGAACCGTTTTCTAATGTTGTTAAAACTTGTGGCCCAAACCATTTGTATTATCAGGCTATATTGTTATACCTATGTTTTGTATATTATATCTTGATCAATGCAATAAAATATGATTAAACATTAAACCTGAACTACTTAATTCCACAGTCCTGAATCCAGTAGCATGTTAACCCTTTCCCCCCACGAACAATACGTCTTTGAAATGCCCCCCCCCCTCCTATTATGTACAGTCCAGTCACAGCTTAACCATGTTTGCTGAGCGCCTGGCCACTGTACCACTCATGTAACACTAATGGCTGTTTTCAACATTAGTACAAAAAAGTAGTTCTTTATGACGCTCTCTGTCTCAATTAATGAGATTTTGCCTAAACACCCAATCACACTCAGTATTGAGTGATGAGATTATAATAAATAATACTAATAAAGACTATTGTTTTACGAGGGAGCTTACATAACACATGGCTAATACAAATAAGGCCCTCAACATACATACAATGACATATTAATTAAAGATACACTACATGTTAAGTACGGTATTCAGCAATACGTGGAAGCTCATCTATTATGTATGTTTATGTATATATAGATATCTGCTGGCTTATTCCATCTTAAATATCGAGTTTTAAAGATATTGACTAAGTTGGAATTTTATATATAATAAGGTGAATTCCAAATGGAAGAACCTGAATAAACAAAAGTATTACGGAATATGTCCAACTTAGGTTTAGGCGTATATAGTTGTAATGAAGATGGGGATATAAGGCAACGGGAATGAACTTCCGATGTAAATGTAAATGATGTTTAAAGTATTCAGGAGCATTTCCACATATGGCTTTATACGTTTGAATAGCCTTTGGATATATAACTCGTTCAGGAAATGTCATCCATTTAAGCTCTGCAAGCATTATGGAAGAGGTGTTAAGAATTCTATATTCAAAATAATGATGTAGATGTATCTGCGCATCATGCTGCCTGCCAACAGATATAATGACTAACGTCATTCATTATTCCCATCACGGTGCCGTAGCTTCCTATTGGCACTGTACGCACATGCTTACACATTTTCTTCAAATATTGAAAATTCTAAAAATGCAATAATAAATAGTGTAAGGGGGTGTATGCTGTGCAGCGACCCCGATAATAAATAAATAAAATAAATCCGTATTTACTTACCTTTTAATTGATAACATATTATGTTCATTATTTCTCGTCAAAAAAATGCTTTAAAATGCCCCAGAATACATCTGGGGCGATGTAGATTTTCCGAATGTTCAGGGGGAAATACCATAGTGTAATGGCCGATGCCTACACATATATCATGTCATTATTTCTTTGTATTTCTAACAGCAAATGTTTTTTTATCTCGTCTGTAATATCTCTGCTAATCATATTCGCTATGATCTGATCAAATCGAAGTTAGATTTCATATAACCAATTCTTAATCAGTGTGCAATAGTACCTATTTTGTATTTCAGTGTTTTATCATTGTCTTAGAGCAGTTTTAAATATCCGGATATTGCAGCTTTATCCCTAACATACTGTGATAATTTGATAAATGATTGTGTATTTTGTTCATCTCTTATAACTTCACGTTGGAGTGGCATTGTACTTTTATTATGTAAACTGTACATGTAATATTATTGTAAATAGTTTACTTACAATAACGAGATGTACATAAAGAGTATTATGTATGTATGTTTTACGTTTATTTATCGTCGCTACCGGTTGCCCATGTGAGCGACACCTCCTGAAGAGATTGGTCATTTTAGATTTTTGGAGGATAGTGCAATGAGACAGAGACCCATTCCAGAATCTCCTCTGGTTCTTTTACGTGCACGGTGTACAGCACCGACACGAGACCTCGGTTTAATGTCACATCTGAAAGACTGTTAATTGTATTAGGGTCAGACGGGGGATCGAACCTGCGATCCCTGGATTATCAGTCCAGCGTGTTACCACTGGACTACAGATCCGTCTAAGATTATTATTTACTGCTACTACTATATCAAGCTACGTCTCTAACAATACAACAATAACATATTATTTTAGCTAGAATAATTCTACACAGTGGTAAAAAGGTTGAACTGAAGCTGAACGAATCAGAAACTTGAGACTCGAGTTAGAGATTGGAGAAAAGTTTTATAACCTCGGAGCCTGTAATATACATTGGAGAATAGAATCTCCACACTCTATCGCAGAACACTGACCAACATATCCTTCATGAACACTGACCAACATATCCTTCCAGAACACTGATCAACATATCCTTCCAGAACACTGACCAACATATCCTTCCAGAACGCTGACCAACATATCCTTCCAGAACACTGACCAACATATCCTTCAAGAACACTGACCAACATATCCTTCCAGAACACTGACCAACATATCCTTCCAGAACACTGACCAACATATCCTTCCAGAACACTGACCAACATATCCTTCCAGAACACTGACCAACATATCCTTCCAGAACACTGACCAACATATCCTTCCAGAACACTGACCAACATATCCTTCCAGAACACTGACCAACATATCCTTCAAGAACACTGACCAACATATTCTTCCAGAACACTGACCAACATATCCTTCCAGAACACTGACCAACATATCCTTCCAGAACACTGACCAACATATCCTTCCAGAACACTGACCAACATATCCTTCAAGAACACTGACCAACATATCCTTCCAGAACACTGACCAACATATCCTTCAAGAACACTGACCAACATATCCTTCCAGAACACTGATCAACATATCCTTCCAGAACACTGACCAACATATCCTTCAAGAACACTGACCAACATATCCTTCCAGAACACTGACCAACATATCCTTCCAGAACACTGACCAACATATCCTTCCAGAACACTGACCAACATATCCTTCCAGAACACTGACCAACATATCCTTCAAGAACACTGACCAACATATCCTTCAAGAACACTGACCAACATATCCTTCAAGAACACTGACCAACATATCCTTCAAGACCACTGACCAACATATCCTTCAGGAACACTGACAAACATATCCTTCAAGAACACTGACCAACATATCCTTCAAGAACACTGATCAACATATCCTTCTCTTTCCGTCTTGCTTTAACCTTACCGTACGTTTTCCTTTCTATCTCTGTTGTTACTGTACTGTCACGTTCAAGGAAGTAAAAAGCAATATAACATTACACCATTAATCAGTTTAAACTTTATTTATTTTACAACGATCGTGAAGCAAGTTCTAACAACTTATATTAATCACTCTCGTTGGCGCGGATGAAAGCGTATAATGTGGTCATTCGTGTGTGAGGAAACCGGAGTACCCGGAGAAAACCCACATGTCCAATCTGGCGACCACTGTACCATCTCACTTACTCCCCTGTTTGAGGATCGAACCTGAGTTTGCAATGGTGAGAAACGAGCGTGCTAACCACTGCGCTAATCGGACAGTCTTAGTAACACACATTATAGCACAATACAGAGTGGACTAATATTATAAAATCAATGTTGAAATACGATTACCCTATAGGTTATCAATCACATAATATTAGGCTCAATACAGGTACATACATGTATATTTGTTTGTTTTGATGGTTTAGTCACATCCACAGCATTTGTCATATGGTGACTCCATATAGTATTAGTGGGGGAAGACCTCGGGTGCCCCTTCGAGCAATATTTCAGGCACGCACATATCAACTACTGTGTATCTACTATGTACTCGTTATCAATGGGTTTACGAACATTATGTCGTACCCACTGTCCAATCTGGCGACAACCGTACCATCTCACATGCTTCCCAGTCCGAGGATCGAACTACACAGTAGTGGTCTTTATTGTATAACATCAAACATTATAGAACATTCAGAATTATAAACTAATTATGTGCAATAAATTATGTATTGCTTAAAATCCAAAATGAGCACAGATTTTAGATGTACTAAAATTCAATTAATTTAAATTGAACTACAAAATAGCATTACTCACCTATAGAATAAAATCCGAAACCGACGAAAAACATAAATAAATATTTTAATGGTTTCATACTGCTTAAATGATCTAAGCAGACAATGTTGCGTATATGTTTGTCTTTGTTTGAGGGTTTTCAATTATGTTGACAGGGAATAATGATAGAACACACCTGCATCACTATCAGTTTCATGATGTTTTTGATATGTTCAACACCCTTATCAATTCTCAACATTTGTATAAAGAGGGATATTGAACAAAATTAGAATTAAATTACTAATACTGCTTATCGAACATCTCTGGTTCGACTCCGCACAGTCTCTAGCCCCGGGTCCGCAGTCTCTGGCCTGGGTCCGCACAGTCTCTAGCCCCGGGTCCGCGGTCTCTGGCATGGATCCGCATAGCATCTGACCCCGGGTCTGCAGTTTCTGGCCCAAGTCCGCACAGTCTCTGGTCCGGGTCCGCACAGTCTCTGACCCGGGTCCGCATATATTATATGGCCCGGGTCCGCACAGTCTCTGGCACGGGTCCGAACAGTATCTGGCCCGGGTCCGCATATATTCTATGGCCCAGGGTCCGCACATCTCTGGCCAGGGTCCGCAAAGTCTCTGACCAGGGTTAGCACATTTCAGTCATTTCTTAAATTGCATCAGCGGTGTAATTATCTTTCCTAAAACAAACATTGTGTCAGCGGTGGAACGGCCTTTCCTAAAACAAACATTGTGTCAGCGGTGGAACGGCTTTTCCTAAAACAAACATTGCGTCAGCGGTGGAACGGCCTTTCCTAAAACAAACATTGTGTCAGCGGTGGAACAGCCTTTCCTAAAACAAACATTGCGTCAGCGGTGGAACGGCCTTTCCTAAAACAAACATTGTGTCAGCGGTGGAACGGCCTTTCCTAAAACAAACATTGTGTCAGCGGTGGAACGGCCTTTCCTAAAACAAACATTGCGTCAGCGGTGGAACGGCCTTTCCTAAAACAAACATTGTGTCAGCGGTGGAACGGCCTTTCCTAAAACAAGCATTGCGTCAGCGGTGGAACGGCCTTTCCTAAAACAAACATTGCGTCAGCGGTGGAACGGCCTTTCAAAACAAACATTGCGTCAGCGGTGGAACGGCCTTTCCTAAAACAAACATTGCGTCAGCGGTGGAACGGCCTTTCCTAAAACAAACATTGCGTCAGCGGTGGAACGGCCTTTCCTAAAACAAACATTGCGTCAGCGGTGGAACGGCCTTTCCTAAAACAAACATTGCGTCAGCGGTGGAACGGCCTTTCCTAAAACAAACATTGCGTCAGCGGTGGAACGGCCTTTCCTGGAAGAAGATATTGGATCGGTTGTGGAACGACCTTTGCTAAAACAAACATTGCGTCAGCGGAGGAACAGCCTTTGCTAAAACAAACATTGCATCAGCGGAGGAACAGCCTTTGCTAAAACAAACATTGCATCAGCGGAGGAACAGCCTTTGCTAAAACAAACATTGCATCAGCGGAGGAACGGCCTTTGCTAAAACAAACATTGCATCAGCGGAGGAACAGCCTTTGCTAAAACAAACATTGCATCAGCGGAGGAACAGCCTTTGCTAAAACAAACATTGCATCAGCGGAGGAACGGCCTTTGCTAAAACAAACATTGCATCAGCGGAGGAACAGCCTTTGCTAAAACAAACATTGCATCAGCGGAGGAACAGCCTTTGCTAAAACAAACATTGCATCAGCGGAGGAACGGCCTTTGCTAAAACAAACATTGCATCAGCGGAGGAACAGCCTTTGCTAAAACAAACATTGCATCAGCGGAGGAACAGCCTTTGCTAAAACAAACATTGCATCAGCGGAGGAACGGCCTTTGCTAAAACCAACATTGCATCAGCGGTGGAACAGCCTTTGCTAAAACAAACATTGCACCAGCGGAGGAACGGCCTTTGCTAAAACAAACATTGCATCAGCGGAGGAACAGCCTTTGGTAAAACAAACATTGCATCAGCGGAGGAACGGCCTTTGCTAAAACAAACATTGCATCAGCCGTAGAACGGCCTTTCTTAAAATCTAAGCATCCTTATTTACGTTAATTGCTTCCGCCCGATAACCCAATCTAACTTCAACACACCTGTGAATATTTTGGGAAAAAAACTAATATCGCGGAAATAACTTAATTACAGCACTGGAGTCATCTTTCTTAAGCATCTTTCTTAAGCATATCCGGTTAGAACCCACTATTCAAAATACCATTAACTATATATATCAACTAATACAATGCGCTAATATAAAACCAGATACCCAAATAAAATACTCATTCAATATTCGATATCCTTTAAGTTCATTCAAATTACGAATAAAGGTTATGTTATGTTATGTTATATTTCGGGTTTTACGCCTGCATCGCATCAGCACCATTTCGGGCTATATCGTTTACATACAGTTTACTTAACAACACCTTTCCTGGGCAGGCTCCAGCGGTTAACCAGTACTTGGGTGCACCAACCTCCGTAAGAAACTGCCAACTTTTTCATATAAATGAGACACGGCCTGAGCGGGGATCGAACCCGTGACCATCAGTGATGATAGGTTACAGTGGTATACAAGTCAGCGACCTTAACCACTCGAAGGACACGAAGGACACGAATAAAGGTAACAGTAGGTCTATGTGTAGTAGTCTAAATGCAGATGCTACATGTGCGTGGTTCAATGAAACAGTTTGCATCGTCTCATTCCAATGTATACATGTACACATATCTTTATTACCTCCACGTATAGGAGAGCAAGACAACAACATACAAGAGCAAATCGTGTAGACATTGATATGACAAAACAATAATCACATATATTGATAGAGTATAGTGTATACATACAATAATTAAAACAATTTAAATAATGATATATGTATCATCAACAACGGCACATGCAGAGACTATCCACGTTAACGTAACTATATATTCATAATATACTATAGGACATAGAAAACGCACACCTACATTATATCCTAGAGGACATAGAAAACGCACACCTACATTATATACTAGAGGACATAGAAAACGCACACCTACATTATATACTAGAGGACATAGAAAACGCACACCTACATTATATACTAGAGGACATAGAAAACGCACACCTACATTATATACTAGAGGACATAGAAAACGCACACCTACATTATATACTAGAGGACATAGAAAACGCACACCTACATTATATACTAGAGGACATAGAAACGCACACCTACATTATATACTAGAGGACATAGAAAACGCACACCTACATTATATACTAGAGGACATAGAAAACGCACACCTACATTATATACTAGAGGACATAGAAAACGCACACCTACATTATATACTAGAGGACATAGAAAACGCACACCTACATTATGTACTAGAGGACATAGAAAACGCACACCTACATTACAAAGATATAAGCCTCAAACGTATCCATTTTACATATTGGATCGTTTTCAGCTTGTGTACTTTAACTTTACTTAAAACAATGTCATGACGTGTTCTTGCAGTGCATTATTATTAATATTGAACTGGTGTCACAAGGCCACATTATTATATTAAATGCTACGCGTACATGTACGAATAATTAACAATTATAATTAGCAGGATCTTGTTATATAAGTGTGTGTTTTAAGTACGATATAAGCCTCAAACAGAACCAATATGTAAAATATTGGTACTGATTTCGGCGTTACGTGCCTCACACAGTCCACTCGTATACATATTGGATCGTTTTCGGCTAATATCCTATACATATTGTGTGGTGACTGTTACGAATCTAAGCCGTTGTCATTACTAATTGTTTCTTGTGATCTATTTCCTACGTACTCTGGTTTAATAATAGAAATATTCGGGGCCCCAGGTAAGGTTAGTATAAATATGGGTATTTACCCCTTAACATTTGTGTTTTATATCACAAAGTATGTGATATATATACCTTTCGGTGTAAACTGTCAAAAATGACGAGACAAATATGTCACAGTAGACAAATGTCAATTTACAGTCGAATATATCACACACGTGTTATATATTTGATATGTGACATAATTATACGACTCGACAACGCTGTGTGTGTTTTACGTTTATTTATCGTCGCTACCTGTTGCCCATATGAACGACGCCTCCTGCATAGATTAGTCATTTTAGATTTTTAGAGGATAGTGCAATGATACAGACAGAGACCCATTCCAGAATCTCCTCTGGGTTCTTTTACGTGCACGGTGTACCGCACCGACACGAGGACTCGGTTTAATGTCTCATCTGAAAGACTGTTAATTTTGTTAGGGTCAGACGGGAGATCGAACCTGCGATCCCTGGATTACCAGTCCAGCGTGTTACCACTGGACTACAGATCCGTCTGTAAGTTAAAGTATACCGATCACACGCCTAGACAAAGCGTGGTGGCCAACTTAGCCCAATACCAATACTTCAAGGAGTCCGCTAAGGTAGAACAATTTGTGTTTGGGTTAGCTCCCTTTTAATTAATGACCCTTTGATTGAACTGGAGCGCAGTAATACTGGTATATAAATCGGCATATTTATTTTCATGTGGTAACACGTGTCACGTTCTTACACTAGTGGTAAATATATTCGCATTTTCATTATTGTAGAATGCTACAGATGTGGTTGGGGTTGTTGTATATATTATGCAGGTTAATGCACACCAACTAGTCGCATACGGTCCTAGTAGTCTATACTAGATGTGGAAAAAGGTAACATCTGGACTTCATGTGTGACATGTCACCGTCTGTGTGTTAGTGCTGTTTAACATACATACTATGTGTATCATACATTGAACAATATTACTAATCTGCTGTTAGTCCGTCCTGCATCGACTGCTGCGTGTATACATAAGGGCCACTTCTAACCCGACACAATTCGGTATAACTGGATTAGTGAAAGGATTTCGTTCTCCTTTGGACTATGTATAAATCAACACATCATACGTACATACAATAATACGTACATACAAGAAATTTCTTTTCAATTTATAAAAAGGTATAAACCTTAACAAATTACAAACAACATTGTAAAATCAAAATTCACAAACACAGCGTAAGACCCGAACACTTTTAAATTGGATTTTTTCGACCGTTGTTCAAGATATTAATTTGAAATTATAGAGTATGTTATTCGGCTACATATATTTTTCCTGGTCAGTCAAATAAATATATTTTAACACCACCGAGACCATTAATTGGGCCGTATTGAGTTTCTGATAATATAAAATGAAGTTAAAAAGTGAAAAATCGACAGACTGGAACCCAGGCTACATTAGCTGTACAATGATAAAATCACCAATTGACAGACGGATCTGTAGTCCAGTGGTAACACGCTGTACTGGTAATCCAGGGATCGCAGGTTCGATCACCCGTCTGACCTAATAATATTAACAGTCTTTCAGATGGGACATTAAACCGAGGTCTCGTGTCGGTGCTGTACACCGTGCACGCAAAGGAACCAGAGGAGACTCTGGAATGGGTCTCTGTCTGTATCATTGCGCTATCCTCCAACAATCTAAATTGACTAAGCTCTTCAGGAGGCGTCGCTCATATGGGCAACCGGTAGCGACGATAAATTAACGTAAAACACATACACCATCTCAATACAGACGGATCTGTAGTCCAGTGGTAACACGCTGGACTGGTAATCCAGGGATCACAGGTAGAATCCCCCGTCTGACCCTAATAACCCGATCAAGGCGATTTCTAAGCGATGAATAGTCAATTGCTACATAATCTGTTCACGAGTTCTTCACGAACCCTTGTCAACCGACCGCTACTCGATTTGCTTATTATATCAAACATATCGGGTACAGTGTCCGAGCATTGCCGATCAAAGAAGTACTATAACGACCATCCCAACCTCTTGCCGACCGAGCTCGATCAGTTACTGGCCAGTTCCCAATTTCTTATCAATGTTAACTTGACTGCTAACCGACGGCCGAAGTCGATAACTTTCCGAACGATCGGTAATTGATCAACTTGAGATTTATACAAGTTAAAGCCATAAGACTGATCACCCAGACCACACTCCCGAGCAAGATAGTCCAGTTCCCGAACAATTGTCTAGAAGAGTAGTAAATGGGGGAATGGGCCGTAATGACAACAAATCTACATAACAATGTGTGTTTTACGTTTATTTATCGTAGCAACCGGTTGCCCATATGAGCGACGCCTTACGTTACATGTTATATATTCTGCACAAACCATCAAGAATGCATCGCACGCACGCACGCACGCACGCACGCACGCACGCACGCACGCACGCACGCACGCACGCACGCACGCACGCACGCACGCACGCACGCACGCACGCACGCACGCACGCACGCACGCACGCACGCACGCACGCACGCAAGCACGCACGCACGCACGCACGCACGCACGCACGCACGCACGCACGCACGCACGCACGCACGCACGCACGCACGCACGCACGCACGCACGCACGCACGCACGCACGCACGCACGCACGCACGCACGCACGCACGCACGCACGCACGCACGCACGCACGCACACCCACCCACCCCCACACCACACCACACCACACCACACCACACCACACCACACCACACCACACCACACCACACCACACCACACCACACCACACCACACCACACCACACCACACCACACCACACCACACCACACCACACCACACCACACCACACCACACCACACCACACCACACCACACCACACCACACCACACCACACACCACACACCACACACACACACACACACACACACACACTGATTGAACTGGTCCAAATGTAATTTAACCCTGTAATTAAAGGCATTTAAATTCCACGTTGCCTCTTCTCTCTCCCTCGTGGCGATGGATTCCATCAGGAATGAGGTCTCGAGAGTGATTAATATAAGTTGTATGAACTTGTTTCGCATTCGAGCTGAAATAAATTTGTATAAACTAAATGTAATTTTCTTATTAATGTATTGGTCTAAAAAATATCATGCACGAGTTACTTGGTGTTGACTGGGCTAATGGAGCTTTATGATGTTCATATTTTAAGGCGTGGCGCATACATGGTGATTGACCCGTCTATCTGTAACAGTTATTATATAGGCATATAGATTATATATAGATATATAATATACATACTGATCGACAGTATTATTTTATTAGCCAAATATGCACTTGATTTACAAGGTTTGCTAAATGCTCTTAACTATTGGTGATGTCCTAAGCCTTTATAAGGATATGTCAATTAATGCCGACCCCAGTAATATAGTGCCCTTCCATCCAGATACCGGGCGAGATCTGAGTACACATATTGAAATGTGGAAATAGACAGTTATCTATTGTTGACAGATATACTTACTTCGATGTTGTCATGACAACCTAGATTTAAATCTTACCGCTAAAATTGTTGCGCAGAGTGCAAGTCGTGCGTTATGATTGTTAATTGCTGAATGTAAAATGGTCCGAGGGGTAACGTATAATAGTTCATCATATACGACACTGTTGTTTGGCCTGCAATAGCTATGGTGCCTCAGTATGGGAGTATAGAACCTTTCCATGTATAAATGCAGTCAAAAACCGTGCTATGCGGGGTTTTCTTAATGTCTTCAAGTCCCAATGCAGCTTTAAAGTTTAAACTTTATTTATTTTACAACGATTGCGAAGCAAGTTCTAACAACTTATATAAATCACTCTCGTTGGCGCGGATGAAAGCGTATATGTGGCCATTCGTGTGTGAGGAAACCGGGGTACCCGGAGAAAACCCACCTGTCCGATCTGGCGACCACCGTACCATCTCACATACTTCCCGGTCCGAGGATCGAACCCGGGTTGCATTAGTGAGAAGCGAGCGTGATAACCACTGCGCTAATCGGACAGCAATGCAGCTGTTCTGGAGGTCATTACTTTAGTGGATCAGTTGTTTGCTTGTAATCCATGGATCGCAGGTTCGATCCCCTGCAAAACCATACTAGATTGACTCATATAGCATAGTCCTTCGAATGATATTTTAAACCGAGGTCTCGGATCGGTGCTTTACACCGTACACGTAAAAGAAACCAGAGGAGACTCTAGAATGAGCCTGTGTCATTGCACTATCCTGCAAAATCTAAAATGACTAATCGCTGATATGGTAGCGACGATAAATAAATATAAAATACACACACGTTATGGGCACTTATTTGAAAAAAGAAATACAATGTAGCTATAGAATGTTACCATTACACATACTTATGTACATTGATACATATATATATATATAATATTATATAGATAAATAGCTAAATGTAAGTACTCTTTTGAAAACATTATTCTGTGTTTCAAAGAGAAGCTTCTAATTTTGCAGTAACGTTTGGTTAGATTGGAGTTTTGGAATCATAATAGGTTTCAGTGTTCTTACTTCTGTAGCCTTAAATGCTCGAAATATGCACAGTGAAACTAAAAAAATAGTTTTGGTAATTTTTAAAACGTAAACATTTTTCGAATTGTATATTTTATTCATTTGGTCCTATTTTCTTAGTCACGGTCACAAATTGATTATACCACAGATTTTATTAACATTATAGTTGGTCATTGCTTTCACGTTTCAAGTTTATTTTCACAATCATATTGTATGTACATAGACAAATACATACGTGGTTATGCATCAGTCCCACACTGAGGCCGGTGGTACTACGGTTTATCCCGGAGCCTCCCGGGTCATCCCGGTTCATGGACTGGGGTGTACCGGGTGAAAATGACGTTTTTTTTGCCGAAAAATCTCGACGATCGACTGTCGAGGCCCTTAAGACCCGGGAGCACCCCGGGGCACCCCGGTTCTCGGCCCGGTTCGACCCCGGTTCTCCACGGTTCACCCAGGTCCATGCCGGCAGAACCCCGGTGACGCTACGGTTCTTCCCGGTTCTCCACGGCGGAGCTACGGTCCTTCCCGGTTCACCACGGTTCATCCCGGCGAGGTGAAAATGCAGTATAAATAGGACTGACTTGTAGCCTAATTTCATTCCAGCAGAAGTTTTTTGAAGGCAGCACATCGCTGAACGCTGATTATTGTTTAAGAAATGTTCTATATTATAGACAGGGGCTAACCGTGGGGGACCGGGATGACCGGGGTGATCCGTTGTCCACCGGGCGTCGATAGCTCGTTTTTTCCCCATCTCGGTCCTCCCAGGTCCACGCCGGCAGCGCCACGATCCTTCACGGTCCTTCCCGGTGGACCTACGGTGTCAACACGGTTCACCCAGGTCGGGCTCCCCTTCCCGGTCCTCTAAGATTCACCACGGTGGTTTTTGACCTGTCAAAAACCACCGGGAAGACCCCCGGTTCATCCAGGTCCACCAGGCATCATCCCGGTCCATCACGGTGGCTCTACGGTTCAACCCCGGTACTCCCGGGTGCACCCCGGTAGTACCGGGAGCCCAGTGGGACTGATGCATTAACGCGCTCGCTTCTCACCAATGCAACCCGGGTTCGATCCTCGGATCGGACGTATGTGAGATAGTACGGTTGTCGCCAGATCGGGCAGGTGGGTTTTCTCCGGGTACTCCGGTTTCCTCTAACACGAATGACCACATATATACGCTTTCATCCGCGCCAACGAGAGTGGTTAATATAAGTTGTTAAAACTTGCTTCGCAATCGTTGTAAAATAAATAAAGTTAAAAGTTTTAAGGACATAACATATACATGCACTAAATAAATAATCGTAAATAAAGCCTCTGTCACACATGACTGATTTTGAGAACAACACAGAAACATAAGATTTTACATAAATACACAATCAAAGGAAAAAATAAACATGCATGCAATGATCAACAGATAAATTACGTACATCACTCATTGTTGGGTGCCCGACTAGCGCAATTAGCATACTCAATTCTCACCAATGCAACACATGGGTTCTATCCTCGGTCCGGGAAGTATGTGAGCTAGTATGTTGGTCGCAAAATCGGACAGGTTGCAGGGCCCATATTGGGCCGAAACATGTTGGGGCCACATATCTGTGTGAACGAAGGGGTGGGTGCGGTCCCTTCCCGTACCCACCCCATTCGTTCACAACGAGGGGTGTCCCCTCCCTGGATTGATAGCTTTTGCTATTTTTATTTGTAAATGGTGTGATTCTAGCCCGTTGGTTTTCTCCGGGGACTCCAGTTTCCTCCCACATGACTCTCACATGAAAGACTATATATATATATAGGCCTACGCCAACGAGAGGGATTAACCTTTGGCATGCTGTAGGCGAAATGAGCAGATATATAACAAATGTGTAATATTTTTCCTAGAAATTCACATTTCATTCAAATCGTCCTCATGTTTCCTAATATAGGCCTATTTGCTATAATTAAAAAGAAATTAGATATATGCATATATTCAAAGTTAATCCTTTCAACACTACATGTATATCTTTAAATAGGCTTACAAAAAGTGGACATCCAGATGAGCATGCTCGTGACGAGCCGTCTCATCAGGATCTGCATATTTAGCTCATGAGTACCGTCTCATCAGGATCTGCACGTTTAGCTCGTTAGTGCCGTCTCATCAGTGGCTTCTATTTTTGAAAGTAATATTACTATTTTAGACACAATTACCCATTTTGATAAATGAACTGGTCTAAATGTAATTTTCTGATCAATTTATTGGTCTAAAAATAGCATGCATTTCAGTCCATTTCAGTTACTTGGTGTTGAATGGGTTAAAATATGCCCGAATATAGCTCGTGTGATCGTTCCACGGTTTTGTTCGATATGTCTAATACAGTACTGCGCTAGGCTTGCTTGCTGTGGGCTGCTTAGGATGGTCATTAACATTCTGTATAAAAGGATTATATATATTATAACTAAAGACACGTAGTTGTTCGACCCCCATCTGACCCTAATATAATTAGCCTACCAGTCTTTCAGATGGTCTCGTGTCGGTGCTTTATAGGCTACCGTGCACGTAAAAGAACCAGAGGAGACTCTGGAATGGGTATCTGTCTGTGTCATTGCACTATCCTCCAAAATTCTAAAATGACTAATTTCTTCAGTAGGCGTTGCTCATAGGCTTATATAGGCAACCGGTAGCGGCGATAAATAAACGTAAAACTCACACATAGTCGGACTATGTTTAGGGTAGCCTAGCTATATGTGTAGGCTATGCCTTTCTTTTTTTTATTTCTTTTTTATTATGCCTTTCTCCACATCAGTCTAAAGTAGGGGTATGTTCGTCAACATTTCAGTCTAATGTAGGGTAGACATTTGGTAAGAGCTGTCAAGTGAGTCAGTTTTTTGTTACATAGGCCATGCCCCGGGGTCTAAATTATATAAAAAAAATCATACCACTTTATTGTGCAGATGTCCCAGCAGAAAATGCCGTAACAAGAACACGATGATTAGGTTTATTTACCCTCGCCGCCGGCGAACCATGTAGGCGAGCATTCTCTGATTATTACTGTCGTGCATTTGGAACTAGCACCGTAGGCTAGTCATGAGGTGTCACTATAGACCTAGGCTATATTTGTATAGTGTTAACATTGTCTTGTATTGTAATGGTCTTGATGTTTTCTGTGATGGTACTGTAAAAAGTGACAACTGTATGGAGGAGGCATCTTCTTCTTCTTCTTCTTCTTCTTCTTCAGGGGGACACGTCCTGGTGGTTTCTTCTTTCCGAACGGCTCTTCTTAGGGCCGCCTCCTCATCAATGGTCATCTCGTCTAGGTCGCTCCATGGTCACACTGCACCTCCACCACTTCTGTAGAACAGCAATCGGCTAGAGCGTGTGTCCTTTGTTGCAAGTTCGCCAAACAATCCGGTCAACTAGACCCTACGTTGATGCTGCGAGATATGCCCCAACCTCGACTAGCCTGGGCCGTAAAAGGCCGTAAAAGATATTTATGGCCATCATTTAAAGGGAAATCAC
Organism: Archivesica marissinica; assembly: GCA_014843695.1. Lineage (NCBI taxonomy): Eukaryota > Metazoa > Mollusca > Bivalvia > Venerida > Vesicomyidae > Archivesica > Archivesica marissinica. The sequence goes on along the minus strand of CM026390.1, from coordinate 83,906,227 downwards.
CAAACCACACCGCATAATTTATCTATTAACCAATGAACTTTCAACACATGAGGAATTCCGTGTACGTACGCATGCGCAAATAAATACCGGCCTCTTTGCCACGTTGAATACACAACACAACATATTCTGTCAATTTGAGAACAGATTTATTTCCAGAAATGAACGTTTTAGCAATATTTTTGCTGGTTGCAGTTACCGGCAGCTTTGCAGAAAGCTACGAAGAAGAGGAGGGCGTGCTTGTTTTGACAGACAGCAACATTGCCGCTGCGATCACGGAGTTCGATTACATCCTTGTCGAATTTTGTAAGTGTAAACTTTAGTGTTATATTTCAGTGGGTGGGGAAGGATAGTTATTTTAATGCATGTATTGAAATCGCAGAGAATATAGAAACGCAGAGAAAAGCTTCAGCCAGTTCAGGTTACTTAAATTGTATTCATTTAAATATTCATGATTTATGTAAAATCAAGACCACTGTGTGGCATCCATGGTCTCATGGTAGTCTTTTTGATTTGGAATCCAACTGTCACAGTTTGAAGCTTGGTCACGCCATGTATGTAGTGCCATTGAGTAAGGCACCACATACTCCGCTTAGGTTGTATGCCATATGCAATATTAGTTAGTAAGAAATAAATCATAACTGAATGAATGTATGTTCCATTAATGTCAACCCCTTGCGGAGACCTAGACATGTTTTCCTGGGCAGGCTTAGCCGACCTAAGTGGTTAACCAGTACTAAGCAATGTGTGTGAGGTGCCTTGCTCAATGACGCTACATACATGGCCTGACCCTGTATCGAATCCGGAACCGTTTGATTCCAAATCCGACGCTGGACCACGGACGCCACACACTGAATCAAAAACAAAGTGAAAGCAACAGCACATGCCTCCATCTTTTATTTACGTTGTGATACCAATGACTGGTGACGATGTAAATTTCGCCTTACAAGTTTATACCAGTAACAATACATGCCATATAATGCAATCATGTGATGCACCTTGCAAATGTCAAATGCAGCCGATTGATAACAAATTCATTGAAATTCACATAAATATTGACCACATGAACGAAAACTTAGGAGTGTAAGAGGAAAAAACATGTTTTGAATAAATTACGGTAAATTTACCCATAGAAATGACATATCAGCTAGTTTTTGCTATGGACAGTTGTAGAAATCATACGAAAATTGTCAATAGTAAGCACAAAATGAACATGTGCTGTTCATTTGGATTTATTCTGTAATTCATAACTTATTAGTATTCACCGATATTAGGGTCACGTGAGAACGTGCCGCGGTCCCTGCAGGCTGCAGGGGCTTTGACATCAATGGAACATACATACAAACCATTGTAGGGAACCTAGATATGTTGTCTTGGACTGGCATAACCGTCCTAAGCAGCTAACCAGAACTAAGCAAATACACTATAAACGTCTTGTGACCGAGTATTCAATGCGCTTCCAAATCTAAAGCTCCACCACAATACACTGGACAATAATTGATGCCACATCTGTTTATGTTGAGCCATTGCAGTAGCCAATGTACACTTTCCTGGGCAAGTATGATCTGCCTAAGTGGTATACTAAGTAAGTGACATGACCGGGTATCATTCTGGTCAGACAGATTCCGGGTAGCATACAGGTCATCTTGGATATGATCTTGCACCAGGTTGGTACACTTGAACTACATTTGTATAGTATATTAAAGAACACCATTTAAGGAAGCGATCACGCGCTTTCTCACTTCTCCCAAAAATTCTGACCTAGAATGAACCCTGCTACACATGTTTGATGTACATGTCCTAATTGAGGTAATGAGTCTCTGTATGTAATGTGTTGATTTATTTTTACTCACCACACTTAATAACTGTTTTATCACTTTCTTCAATGCCAGATTTTCCGGAACATCTATGTGGCATTAATGGGAAATTTTAATGAGCACTACCTACCTGCGGTAGGTTGGTTACATATGATAGAAGTAAAAAAAGTTAGTTATTGAAAAGATATAAAAATCATTTCATAATGTCTAGTACATATGTCGCTGTTCAATGCACATATTTAATTAGAATAACGCAGACTGTGTAATATGTTACCATATTCTCTGCACAGCCTGTAATGATCCGTACAAATGGATGCACATGTAATAATATAGAAATTGTATTAGTCTATGATATGGGCATTACTTGATTGCAGTTAGCTGCATTCTGCCTTATAGTGGTGTTTCACTAAGGCGTTATCTCCTTTATAAATGGACATTTTGTTGCAGAAATTGTATTGTAATCACTCTCGAGACCTCATTCCTGATGGAATCCATCACCGCGAGGGAGAGAGAAGTCAATGTGGAATTTAAATGCCTAGCCTAAGGACACAATCGTAACGGCTCCAGCAGGGCTTGAACTCCGGGCCTTTCGCATGTGAAGCGAACGCACTACCACTGAGCTATCACGACGAGTCTTGGTGACTTTGTTGAATACCTTAGTCATACATGACTGTATCTTTACGAATGTTTGCTGATGACAGCTCAATAAATATATATTTTAATAAGCCTAAGGACATCATGTAGCCTAAACAGTAACTGATATTAGAAGTGTGACTTAGATACAGCCTGTAGATGGGAAAAGAAGTTTCAAAAACTTGCAAACATAACATGTCTGATCAGCCAATGCTGTCCGATTAGCGCAGTGGTTAACGCGCTCACTTCTCACCAATGCAACCCGGGTTCGATTCTCGGACAGGGAAGTATGTGAGATGGTACGGTGGTCGCCAGATCAGACTTGTGGGTTTTTTCCGGGTACTCTGGTTTCCTCCCACATGAATGATTACATATACGCCTTCATCCACTATCCACGCCAACGAGAGTGATTAATATAAGTTGTTAAAACTTGCTTCGCAACGTTGTAAAAGAAATGAAATTAAAAAACTCCAGAGAAGAGGGACTATATACAACTTACGTAACACATGTTTGACTGTACACCATAAACCTCTCCTTGTCTAGGAAGGTTTGGCTTAAGCTTGTTGTTACGGTAAAATTGTTAACACACTAGTTTCTTGCATGGACTATTTCATGTGCATGTATATTGTGTTTTTTACAGATTTATTTATTTGGTTATTATAAAATCTAGAATTCTTATCAAAACAGTTACATGTATTCATGAACATTTTCGTATATATATATACATATGTATTTATCTTTTTAAACAAACAATGAAACAATATCCTGTATATGTCATATGATTGTCAACTTTGATGGTGGCAATAAATGATGTGGCAAGTTACTGTAAGCTATACGTGTAACAAGGAGAATGGCCTTGTCTAGTTTTGCTCCAGGGGAAATGTCAGTTTATATTATATTGTGAAACAGCCTTTAATTGTTTAATGTCTGCCTGTAGTTACAAAGCGTGACAGTTTTACCAGCTGTTGTATGAATCACAGGGATTCGGCACGTTTGGGGGTACTAGTATATATATTTAAGTACAGGGATTCTACTCTGTGGGATGTCAGATTTCGCATCGATCAGTAAAATGGCCATATCTGAAACAATTTTGTACAAAGCTGTCCAAATATAACGCCTATCCCGAGTCTTTATATTGTTCTTCAAATAAAACACAACTTTAAGCTGCATGCATGTATACTTTGCAAACAATTGCCACATACATTGGCCATACTAGGACATGGGTTCTGTCAGCAGCAAAAAAAAATCTTCGACGGGAGAGTTTTAACTGTGAATAACATTATCAATAAAATGTGTTTCCACTAACCTGTATGTTTATTCGGCAAAAATCTACGTCAAAAAGAGATTTCGTAGCATTTTCAATTTGTTTTGAAAAATTCTAAAGCGGCGCAATTCGCGTTGAAACGGTTGGAGCGTTCTGATTGGATTATTAGAATGTAACAAGATTTTTTTTATATATGAAGAACAATCATAATCCAATCAGAACGCTCGTTTCAACGCATGTTTCAATGCGAATTGCGCCGCTTTAGAATTTTTCAAAACAAATTGAAAATGCTACGAAATCTCTTTTTGACGTACATTTTTGCCGAATAAACATACAGGTTAGTGGAAACACATTTTATTGATAATGTTATTCACAGTTAAAACTCTCCCGTCGAAGATTTTTTTTTGTTGCTGACAGAACCCGTGTCCTAGTATGGAAATGTGACCTGCTATGGCCAATGTATGTGGCAATTGTTTGCAAAGTATACATGCATGCAGCATAAAGTTGTGTTTTATTTGAAGAACAATATAAAGACTCGGGATAGGCGTTATATTTGGACAGCTTTGTACAAAATTGTTTCAGATATGGCCATTTTACTGATCGATGTGAAATCTGACATCCCACAGAGTAGAATCCCTGTACTTAAATATATATACTAGTACCCCCAAACGTGCCGAATCCCTGTGGTATTAATAGGCAATTACTAATGGTTAGTTCCATGTTTTCTCCTTGTTATTTTGCATAGATTACGAGTCATATGTAGTATGTTAAATCGTAGTTTTGTGGCACAGTTAAATAAACCCTTATTATTTCAAGTCGTCTAATATTCCTGTTCAAATAGCAAAAGTACACTACAGTCAACCCTGTGTAAGTGGTCACCGGTCACCTCTATTAAGCGGCCAACCTGTATTAAATAGTCAGTTTCCAGATTCCCAATATATTGTTAAATATTATTATATATTTGACCTCTATTAAGCAGCCAACCTGTATTAAGCAGTCAGTTTCCAGATTCCCAATATATTGTTTTATTATACATTTGACCTCTATTGAGCAGCCACCTGTGCTACTAAGCAGCCACTCCTTAATTCCATTGGCTGGCTGCTTAAGACGGGCTGTACTGTATATGCTAGTGTTTCTTGTTCTTTTATGCCATCATTTTTAATAAAACATGCTATAAGTTATATACGGTAATCAGGGTATATATATCGTTGCTATTGTGAGTTGTTACAGAGAAACGCAGGCAGTTAAATACGGTAATCAGGGTATATATATCTGCTATTGCGAGTTGTTATAGAGAAACGCAGGCAGTTAAATACAGTAATCAGGGTATATATATCTTTGCTATTGCGAGTTGTTACAGAGAAACGCAGACAGTTAAATACAGTAATCAGGGTATATATATCGTTGCTATTGTGAGTTGTTACAGAGAAACGCAGGCAGTTAAATACGGTAATTAGGGTATATATATCTGCTATTGCGAGTTGTTACAGAGAAACGCAGGCAGTTAAATACAGTAATCAGGGTATATATATCTGCTATTGCGAGTTGTTACAGAGAAACGCAGACAGTTAAATACAGTAATCAGGGTATATATATCTTTGCTATTGCGAGTTGTTACAGAGAAACGCAGACAGTTAAATACAGTAATCAGGGTATATATATCGTTGCTATTGTGAGTTGTTACAGAGAAACGCAGACAGTTAAATACAGTAATCAGGGTATATATATCTTTGCTATTGTGAGTTGTTACAGAGAAACGCAGACAGTTAAATACAGTAATCAGGGTATATATATCTTTGCTATTGTGAGTTGTTACAGAGAAACGCAGACAGTTAAATAATACGGTAATCAGGGTATATATATCTTTGCTATTGTGAGTTGTTACAGAGAAACGCAGACAGTTATATACGGTAATCAGGGTATATATATCTTTGCTATTGTGAGAATACAGAGAAACGCAGCTCAAGTGATAGCCTGGGTTCCAGTCTGTCGATTTTTCTCTTTAACTTCTGGCAAAATGACAACGTTGATATTATCAGAAACTCAATATGGCCCAATTCTCGGTGTTAAAATATATTTATTTGACTGACCAGACAAAATATATCGACGCCTGTTCCCAGGCTACTCGAGTGAGCCAAACTAAAAATCCTAGTCTAAATATGATTATATGTTTTTCCAACAATGTTTCCAGTGCATTAGTTTTGTACATTTGAAATGTTGTAAAGTTTGGATATCTTTACTGCAAATCTTGGGTAATACTCGTTTTGTAGTATAATAGATGTACATGCATGTACAGGGTTCCCACAGACCTTGAAAACTCCTTGCATTTGGTATTGGTGGTTTTTGTCCTTAAAACGTCCTTAAATCCTGGAAAAAACTCCTTAAATTACCATTATAGTGTGTGTTTGAATCGCATGCAAGTTTTGAATTGTTACTAAAATATTTTATTATTAATAAAATTCACCAATTTCGGCCAGGTGCTGGGCAACAAATGAGTATCCTATCTCACATATCTTAACAAAAGTATTCATAGTCATCACCATTTTAATTTAGTAATTCAGCATGTTATTTAGTGGAGAAATATAAAAAAATAATCTTACACCATTTCCATATGTCTGAAGCACAATCCCGAATTTAACAAGTTGAACGAGTCCTTGAAAAACGATGAAATGTCCTTGAAAAGTCCTTGAATTTCAGTTTCAAACCCTGATGTAACAGTATTTCAGAATCTGCGATCGTCAGTTGTAAGTATAGTATGAAATCGAGGTTCATCTTAGATGTAAAAGTTCACAAAAGATAGAGATGCATGAACATATGGCAATTAAGCTCAAGTGGAGGAGGTGATAGCGCATTGGCTTGAGGTGCGTGATGCACTGACTTCACAGTTCCACGTTGCCTCTTCTCTCTCCCTTGTAGTTACTAAATGTTGGTCCGCCACACAGTTGAAATCGTTTACAACATGATTCTTGGAATTTATATTTTGCAGATGCCCCATGGTGTGGTCATTGCAAGGCTCTGGCTCCTGAGTTAGTGAAAGCCGCGCAGACTTTAGCAGCAGAGAACTCTGAGATAAAGCTTGCTAAGGTGGACGCCACCGTCCAAACGAAGAGTGCTACCAAGTATGAAGTTAAAGGCTACCCAACCATCAAGTTCTTCCGTAAAGGCAATGCTGTCGACTACAGTGGTAAGTTATGATAACTGTATTGTGTAGATTGAGATCACTGATTGTGGATTTATCATCCATTATAATATAACAAACTTTAAGACATGCTCACTCTAGCTTTGTAGGATTGGAACCCATCTAATGTCGTCCATATATGTGTAATAGTCTCCCATGATTTGATCAGTAACACTGATCATGTAACGAACAAATCTGTTTAGAGTTATTTTTTGCAAATAGTTTGCATGTGGCAGGAGGTGGCGGATGTCAATTAATAGTTGATTAACTTAGTTAGTAAATATACCACTTGTATCGCTTTGTAAAACTACCGCCTGTTCAATGTATGTAACATTCTGTATACGCCCAGGCACCATGTCATACATGTAGCTCTACCATACTCCTATAAGGAAGAACCAAATTTAATAGTATATTCCCGGACTGCTTGATTGACCTTTTACCCGTTCCCACATGGAAGCACCCATGACCGTTTACCCTTTCCTGCATGGAAGCACCCATGATGCCGTTGCCAAACCACATACATTAACAATGTAGTAGTCCGTATACCACCAATATTTATAAAATGTAGTAGTCCGTATACCACCAATATTTATAAAATGTAGTAGTCCGTATACCACCAATATTTATAAAATGTATTAGTCCGTTTACCACCAATATTTATAAAATGTAGTAGTCCATATACCACCAATATTTATAAAATGTAGTAGTCCGTATACCACCAATATTTATAAAATGTAGTAGTCCGTATACCACCAATATTTATAAAGGTCAGAATCTCGTAAAATCCCAGTAATCTATATATATATAGGAACCAGTTACTCTCAATGTTCTATTCACTGCTTGCAGCTGGCAGACAAGCCGAGGATTTCGTGCTGTGGCTAAAGAAGAAGACCGGCCCACCTACTTCGGTCCTCGAGAGTGTAGAAGCTGTTGATGCCATGATAAAAAAAGACCCAGTCGTTGTTGTTGGATTCTTCAAGGTAAGCTTTTCGTGTGTGTTTTACGTTTATTTATCGTCGCTACCTGTTGCCCATATGAGCGACACCTCCTGAAGAGATTAGATTTTTTAAGGATAGTGCAATGATACAGACAGTGAAACATTTCAGAGTCTCCCCTGGTTCTTTTACGTGCACAGTGTAAAGCATGACACAATACTTCGGTTTAAAGTCCCATCTGAAATACTTAAATTTTATTAGGATCTGACGGGGGGATCGAACCTGCAATCCCTGGATTACCAGCTTTTCTGCAATTGCACAGGTATTTATATAGCAACGGTTTAACATTGTATTTGGTTGTTTTCCACAAGGAAGCATCTTAGCACCTACTCTCTTTAATATAAAAGTTAATAATATAGTAGGGTGTTTACAATATGTATATATGAACTATATTGGGCGGTTACACTGTGTGTATGTATATATGTACATATATTGGGCGGTCTCGCTGTGTGTATGTATATATGTACATATATTGGGCGGTTACACAGTGTGTATGTATATATGTACATATATTGGGCGGTTACACAGTGTGTATGTATATATGTACATATATTGGACGGTTACACAGTGTGTATGTATATATGTACATATATTGGGCGGTTACACTGTGTGTATGTATATATGTACATATATTGGGCGGTTACAGTACACTGTGTGTATGTACATATATTGGGCAGTTTTACTGTGTGTATGTATATATGTACATATATTGGGCGGTTACACAGTGTGTATGTATATATGTACATATATTGGGCGGTTACACTGTGTGTATGTATATATGTACATATATTGGGCGGTTACAGTGTGTATGTATATATGTACATATATTGGGCGGTTACACAGTGTGTATGTATATATGTACATATATTGGGCGGTTACACTGTGTGTATGTATATATGTACATATATTGGGCGGTTACACAGTGTGTATGTATATATGTACATATATTGGGCGGTTACACAGTGTGTATGTATATATGTACATATATTGGGCGGTTACACAGTGTGTATGTATATATGTACATATATTGGCGTTACACGTGTGTATGTAAATGTACATATATTGGCGGTTACACTTGTATGTATATAGTACTATATTGGCGTTACCAGTGTGTATGTATATATGTAATATATGGGCGTTACGTGTGTATGTTATATGTACATTATTGGGCGGTTACACGTGTGTAGTATATTACTATATTGGGCGGTTCACTGTGTATGTATAATGTACATATATTGGGGTTGTGTGTATGTATATATGTACATATATTGGGCGGTTACACTGTGTGTATGTATATATGTACATATATTGGGCGGTTACACAGTGTGTATGTATATATGTATATATATTGGGCGGTTACACTGTGTGTATGTATATATGTACATATATTGGGCGGTTACACTGTGTGTATGTATATATGTACATATATTGGGCGGTTACACAGTGTGTATGTATAGATGTACATATATTGGGCGGTTACACTGTGTGTATGTATATATGTACATATATTGGGCGGTTACGCTGTGTGTATGTATATATGTACATATATTGGGCGGTTACAGTCACTGTGTGTATGTACATATATTGGGCGGTTACACTGTGTGTATGTATATATGTACATATATTGGGCGGTTACACAGTGTGTATGTATATATGTACATATATTGGGCGGTTACACAGTGTGTATGTATATATGTACATATATTGGGCGGTTACACTGTGTGTATGTATATATGTACATATATTGGGCGGTTACACTGTGTGTATGTATATATGTACATATATTGGGCAGTTTTACTGTGTGTATGTATATATGTACATATATTGGGCGGTTACACTGTGTGTATGTATATATGTACATATATTGGGCGGTTACACAGTGTGTATGTATATATGTACATATATTGGGCGGTTACACTGTGTGTATGT
>CM026390.1:83862556-83895414 GCA_014843695.1 Archivesica marissinica | reverse complement strand
ATATTGGGCGGTTACACAGTGTGTATGTATATATGTACATATATTGGGCGGTTACACAGTGTGTATGTATATATGTACATATATTGGGCGGTTACACAGTGTGTATGTATATATGTACATATATTGGGCGGTTACACAGTGTGTATGTATATATGTACATATATTGGGCGGTTACACTGTGTGTATGTATATATGTACATATATTGGGCGGTTACACTGTGTGTATGTATATATGTACATATATTGGGCGGTTACACAGTGTGTATGTATATATGTACATATATTGGGCGGTTACACAGTGTGTATGTATATATGTACATATATTGGGCGGTTACACAGTGTGTATGTATATATGTACATATATTGGGCGGTTACACAGTGTGTATGTATATATGTACATATATTGGGCGGTTACACTGTGTGTATGTATATATGTACATATATTGGGCGGTTACACAGTGTGTATGTATATATGTACATATATTGGGCGGTTACACTGTGTGTATGTATATATGTACATATATTGGGCGGTTACACAGTGTGTATGTATATATGTACATATATTGGGCGGTTACACAGTGTGTATGTATATATGTACATATATTGGGCGGTTACGCTGTGTGTATGTATATATGTACATATATTGGGCGGTTACAGTACACTGTGTGTATGTACATATATTGGGCAGTTTTACTGTGTGTATGTATATATGTACATATATTGGGCGGTTACACAGTGTGTATGTATATATGTACATATATTGGGCGGTTACACAGTGTGTATGTATATATGTACATATATTGGGCGGTTACACTGTGTGTATGTATATATGTACATATATTGGGCGGTTACACAGTGTGTATGTATATATGTACATATATTGGGCGGTTACACAGTGTGTATGTATATATGTACATATATTGGGCGGTTACACAGTGTGTATGTATATATGTACATATATTGGGCGGTTACACAGTGTGTATGTATATATGTACATATATTGGGCGGTTACACTGTGTGTATGTATATATGTACATATATTGGGCGGTTACACTGTGTGTATGTATATATGTACTTATATTGGGCGGTTACACAGTGTGTATGTATATATGTACATATATTGGGCGGTTACACAGTGTGTATGTATATATGTACATATATTGGGCGGTTACGCTGTGTGTATGTATATATGTACATATATTGGGCGGTTACAGTACACTGTGTGTATGTACATATATTGGGCAGTTTTACTGTGTGTATGTATATATGTACATATATTGGGCGGTTACACTGTGTGTATGTATATATGTACATATATTGGGCGGTTACAGTGTGTATGTACATATATTGGGCGGTTACAGTGTGTATGTATATATGTACATATATTGGGCGGTTACACTGTGTGTATGTATATATGTACATATATTGGGCGGTTACACAGTGTGTATGTATATATGTACATATATTGGGCGGTTACACTGTGTGTATGTATATATGTACATATATTGGGCGGTTACACTGTGTGTATGTATATATGTACATATATTGGGCGGTTACACAGTGTGTATGTATATATGTACATATATTGGGCGGTTACACAGTGTGTATGTATATATGTACATATATTGGGCGGTTACACAGTGTGTATGTATATATGTACATATATTGGGCGGTTACACTGTGTGTATGTATATATGTACATATATTGGGCGGTTACACTGTGTGTATGTATATATGTACATATATTGGGCGGTTACAGTGTGTATGTATATATGTACATATATTGGGCGGTTACACAGTGTGTATGTATATATGTACATATATTGGGCGGTTACACAGTGTGTATGTATATATGTACATATATTGGGCGGTTACACAGTGTGTATGTATATATGTACATATATTGGGCGGTTACACAGTGTGTATGTATATATGTACATATATTGGGCGGTTACACTGTGTGTATGTATATATGTACATATATTGGGCGGTTACACAGTGTGTATGTATATATGTACATATATTGGGCGGTTACACTGTGTGTATGTATATATGTACATATATTGGGCGGTTACACAGTGTGTATGTATATATGTACATATATTGGGCGGTTACACAGTGTGTATGTATAGATGTACATATATTGGGCAGTTACACTGTGTGTATGTATATATGTACATATATTGGGCGGTTACGCTGTGTGTATGTATATATGTACATATATTGGGCGGTTACAGTACAGTGTGTGTATGTACATATATTGGGCAGTTTTACTGTGTGTATGTATTATGTACATATATTGGGCGGTTACACAGTGTGTATGTATATATGTACATATATTGGGCGGTTACACAGTGTGTATGTATATATGTACATATATTGGGCGGTTACACAGTGTGTATGTATATATGTACATATATTGGGCGGTTACACTGTGTGTATGTATATATGTACATATATTGGGCGGTTACACTGTGTGTATGTATATATGTACATATATTGGGCGGTTACACAGTGTGTATGTATATATGTACATATATTGGGCGGTTACACAGTGTGTATGTATATATGTACATATATTGGGCAGTTACACAGTGTGTATGTATATATGTACATATATTGGGCGGTTACACAGTGTGTATGTATATATGTACATATATTGGGCGGTTACACAGTGTGTATGTATATATGTACATATATTGGGCGGTTACACAGTGTGTATGTATATATGTACATATATTGGACAGTTACACAGTGTGTATGTATATATGTACATATATTGGGCGGTTACACTGTGTGTATGTATATATGTACATATATTGGACAGTTACACAGTGTGTATGTATATATGTATATATATTGGGCAGTTTTACTGTGTGTATGTATATATGTACATATATTGGGCGGTTACACTGTGTGTATGTATATATGTACATATATTGGGCGGTTACACAGTGTGTATGTATAGATGTACATATATTGGGCGGTTACACTGTGTGTATGTATATATGTACATATATTGGGCGGTTACGCTGTGTGTATGTATATATGTACATATATTGGGCGGTTACAGTACACTGTGTGTATGTACATATATTGGGCAGTTTTACTGTGTGTATGTATATATGTACATATATTGGGCGGTTACACAGTGTGTATGTATATATGTACATATATTGGGCGGTTACACTGTGTGTATGTATATATGTACATATATTGGGCGGTTACACAGTGTGTATGTACATATGTACATATATTGGGCGGTTACACAGTGTGTATGTATATATGTACATATATTGGGCGGTTACACTGTGTGTATGTATATATGTACATATATTGGGTGGTTACACAGTGTGTATGTATATATGTACATATATTGGGCGGTTACACTGTGTGTATGTATATCTGTACATATATTGGGCGGTTACACTGTGTGTATGTATATATGTACATATATTGGGCGGTCTCGCTGTGTGTATGTATATATGTACATATATTGGGCGGTTACAGTACACTTACTTACTGCCTCAAGAGTCATTATCACAATGTATGTATTCAGGATGCGGATTGTGAAGGTGCTAAAGTGTTCCAAGAAGTTGCTGCCGGCATTGATGACCTCCCGTTCGGTATGTCCTTCAACCAAGATGTGTACAAGGAACACCAAATGGAATCCGATGGTGTTATGCTCTTCAAGAAGGTTAGTGCATTCAAATTATTGGATAGTCGGAGAGTACCAGTAGCATGGAGGTTGATCAGTCAGAAAGTTGTTATGTTATTGCCGTTTATTTGACTGAAAATCCACCAATTATTTGACTGAAAATCCACCAATTTGTCCTTTATTTGACTGAAAATCCACCAATTTGTCCTTTATTTGACTGAAAATCCACCAATTTGTCCTTTATTTGTGAAAATCCACCAATTTGTCCTTTATTTGACTGTAAATCCACCAATTTGTCCGTTTGGAGCATGTTCTCGCTACCCAATGCGTGGAATTTCATTACGCTTAATGACACTTTACATTGTACGATCTTGCACACATAATTATCGCTTTTATCCTTTAACCAAAACCATTTCTTAGTAACCAGTGTGTGGAATATTATGAAACTTAAAATAATATTTACAGTACACATCTGGAGGTATGTGCACATTCCGCCTGCCTGTCTGCGGAGGTAAGATACGCCTCGAGGAGAAAAATCACAGTATTTCTCGGGAGGACAGTGTTTATGCATGCAAGAGAAACCTGTCATTTCTCCATGGGACCAGGGCAGTTTATATTCGGCTCTAAATATATACATGAATACGGCCATCTGATACAGTTGTACGTCAACCTGTGCTAGCGGTCACCTCCATTAAGTAGCCAACCTGCATTAAGCAGCCAGTTTTCAGATTCCCAATATGTTACTTTGTTATTCTAATATTTAACCTCTATTAAGCAGCCACATGTGCTAAGCAGCCACTTTCTGTGATTCCCTTGGCTGGCTGCTTAAGACAGGTTTGACTGTATACAGAAAGTGTTGGTATAGGTATAAATAATAATATATATATTATGTTCATTTTCCGTTTCCAGTTTGATGAGGGTAAGAACCGCTTTGAGGGAGAACTGACAGCAGAAAACCTGAAACTGTTCATTTCTGGAAACCAGATGCCGTTGATTGTGGAATTCACACAAGAGGTAAACATCATTTGCGTAATCTTCCGTTTTAAATTGTTTCACAACTGTTGCAAAGTAAAAAGCGGTTGGTCGTAATTTATTCTATCAAGTTAATAATTGACTTAAATTGTTGTCCTGAAGTATTTCACTTTTGATAGGCGTGATTCCTAACTCTTGTTTTAATGTCTGCAAAATTGTGATATTTGTTTAGATTTACGTTAAATTAATAATGTTCATGATTTGTTCATCCGCTGTCTTATTTAGATTATAATCACACAACATTGGTACCAGTAGCAGCAGGACCGTTTCTGTTAAGTGGCTATGGCCTTGGTTCAAAGCAATCCAAATTTGCAACAGCCAACCTGTATTAAGCATCCAGTTTCCAAATGTTTTATTATACATTTGTCCTCTATTAAGCAGCCACCTGTGCTAAGCAGCTACTTTCTTTCATTTCCTTTGCTGGTCGCTTAAGACAGGTTTGACTGTATATACCCAATTTATAGACTCGAGCATACCCACCAATGGGTTGATATCGTTCACCTCTACTCGATACAGCACCTTCAGTTTTACACCTAAGCATCAGTAACTAATATTTTATAAAACTGGTTTAACTGTACACCTAAGCATCAGTAGCTAATATTTTATAAAACAATTTAACTGTACACCTAAGCATCAGTAGCTAATATTTTATGTAAAGCTCTACACCTAAGCATCAGTAGCTAATATTTTATGTAAAGCTCTACACCTAAGCATCAGTAGCTAATATTTTATGTAAAGCTCTACACGTAAGCATCAGTAGCTAATATTTTATGTAAAGCTCTACACGTAAGCAGCTCAGCTAAAGGGTCATAAAGCTGGTAGTAGTCGTCTGTTCCCACAAGTAAATCGTCTGTTCCCACAAGTAAATCGTCTGTTCCCACAAGTAAATCGTCTGTTCCCACAAGTAAATCGTCTGTTCCCACAAGTAAAGTACATGTCGCGGGTCCCTCAGTGTCTCTGCCATTGTTCTAGTTAATCTAAATTATATGAGAATATAAACAAGTTTTTCATTTGCAGATACCCAGGAACTATTTTGCTACATTAGATGTTAGATAAGAGCCGTTGATTTAATTTAGTCGGAAAAAACGCATATATTAGAAAGAAATATAGTTTGTAACTGTTTTGTATCAAATGATTTTACTTTGTTTTTAAACTTTATTTATTTTACAATGATTGCGAAGCCAGTTTAACAACTTATAGTAATCACAATCGTTGGCGCGGATGAACGCGTATATGTGGTCATTCGTGTGGGAGGAAACCGGAGTACCCGGAGAAAACCCACCTGTCCGATCTGGTGACCCACCTGTCCGATTTTACTTTGTTGTCTTCTTGTTAACACTTGAGTATCAAATAGTCCCATGGCAGTTCATGAAATTACCATTCTCCTTACACGCTCGATAAAATGTCATCTTTCAATGAAATAAACAAATGTCCTCAAATCTGTATCCTCGTATTTGCCTTCAGAGTGCCCAGAAGATCTTTGGAGGTGAAGTGAAGACCCATCTTTTGTTTTTCACCGAAGTGGACGACCAAAATCAATTCGAAAACATGGCTGATTACAAAGAAGCTGCCGGTGACTTCAGGGGAAAGGTATATGTTTGATTCACATGTTTAATTAGTGTGACGGAGTAGGCATTAGTGTACACGAGTGTTGTTTGTGCATGTACACGAGTGATGTTTCTGTTGGTTTCCAGTGTCTGTTTCGTTACTTTTTTGAAATCTGTCATCCTGATTGTCACTAAACCAACACATTCATGAACGGATAGCAGGATGGTGCTATTCTATTGCTGGGCAGACCAAACCTGGCATTATGTGTGTGTTCACTACACGTATTTCACAACGTTGTGTGACGGTGAACAGTTTAACATGCATTATTGATATTACTTTCATAATCGGCCTCCACTTATGATGTACCTCCACTTATGATGTACCGCCACTTCTGATGTACCTCCACTTCTGATGTACCTCCACTTATGATGTACCTCCACTTCTGATGTACCTCCACTTCTGATGTACCTCCACTTATGATGTACCTCCACTTATGATGTACCTCCACTTATGATGTACCTCACTTCTGATGTACCTCCACTTCTGATTACCTCCACTTATGATGTCTCCACTTCTGATGTACTCCACTTATGATGTACCTCCACTTATGATGTACCTCCACTATGATGTACCTCCATCTGATGTACCCCACTTCTGATGTACCTCCATTCTGATGTACTCACTATGATGTCCTCCACTTCTGATGTACCGCCACTTATGATGTAGAACATTTCGGATTGGCTTTACATGAATAAACCTGGATATTTACAAAGGGTGTCGAAGGGCTACTAGGTGCTGCAGCCTGCTAGTGGGGGGGGGGGCAGAATGGCTAGGTGCTGCAGCCTGCTAGTGGGGGGGGGGGCGGCAGAATGGCTAGGTGCTGCAGCCTGCTAGTGGGGGGGGCAGAATGGCTGCAGCCTGCTATGGGGGGGGGCAGAATGGCTAGGTGCTGCAGCCTGCTAGTGGGGGGGGCAGAATGGCTGGGTGCTGCAGTCTGCTATGGGGGGGGGGGCAGAATGGCTAGGTGCTGCAGCCTGCTAGTGGGGGGGGGGGGCAGAATGGCTGCAGCCTGCTATGGGGGGGGCAGAATGGCTAGGTGCTGCAGCCTGCTAGTGGGTGGGGGGCAGAATGGCTGGGTGCTGCAGCCTGCTGTAACTGTCTACAACAATGCATACACCACACGGCCCATACTTTTGTGCACTGTAGAACGACAGCACTACTGCAGCTTCTATTATTTCATGAGACATGACCATCGTCATTTCAGGTGCTCTTCATCTATATTAATGTTGCCCAAGAAGATAACCTTAGAATTCTTGAATTCTTTGGGCTGAAAAAGGAGGAGACCCCGGCTGTGCGCTTGATCAAACTGGAGGAAGATATGACCAAGTTCAAGCCCGAAACCACCGAACTGACAGCCGATGTTTTACGATCATTTGTCAACTCAGTTTTAGATGGAAAACTTAAGGTATTTAATGCATGTATAACCCGTGTAATACGTGTCCCACAATCTTTTATCTGTGTCTACATGACTAACATCGCGTTGGCTTAGGGTATCTATGTGTATGGTCTAATGTGTGTGGAGTCCCCCTCCGTGGTGCACCCAAGTACTGGTTAACCGCTGGAGCCTGCCCAGGAAAGGTGTTGTTAAGTAATCTGCCCGCCGGCGATATAGCCCGAAATGGTGCTGATGCAGGCTTAAAACCCAAAATATAACATAACTGATGTGTGTGGTCTGTAAGAGTTAATTCCTCGTAAATGTTTGAGTGTTCATATGATGGTTTAGTGCATGTACAACCACATATGGCTGGCGGCGCCCGAATAAGGGCACTAGGGTCATAATAAATAAAAATAAGGTATATGTCATGTCTAAAACTCAATGTCTCGTGGAAGTCGTGATAGCGCAGTGGATGCGCGTTCGCTTCAGGTGCGAAAGGTCCGGAGTTTCAGCCCCACTGGAGCCGTTACGATTGTGCCCTTAGGCAAGGCATTTAAATTCCACATTGCCTCTTCTCTCTCCCTCGTGGCGATGGATTCCATCAGGAACGAGGTCTCGAGAGTGATTTATATAAGTTGAAATAACTTGTTTCGCAATCGAGCTAAAATAAATTTGTATAAACTAATGTCTCAATAACAAATCCTGAACATTTCAACTCGGTATGTTATCAATTGAGAAAGTTTTAACTTTAACCGCTAGAGCCTGTCCAGGTTGTTAGGTAAACTGCTTGCCGGCGATATAGCCGAAATGGTGCTGATGCAGGCGTAAAACCCGAAATATAACATAATTAGTGACATACATAAACAGATGTTTTTGACAGAACGTCGCGCCAACAGTAATGGCTTCTATAATTTGTGATTTTGGTCGCTTATGACGTCACTATCTTTTTACTATCGATTTAAGAGATGCGCGTATATAAGATTAGAGATTGCTATTGTTCACATCCTCGTTCACATTTATAGTCCACAACTTTGGCATATATCATGATTTGACCAAATATCGTGTCATCTCTTTCTAACAAAGTAATGGCTTGGAAAAACATTGTTCCTATTGCAACAGAATTTCGAAATGTTTACGCTATTTGGTGTCGAAATTTAAACGGCACAGCTTTAAACTAATAATCCCATGAAATGATACAGTAATGTGGAGATAATGTGTACTTTTAGTCTGATTTAAACACTTTTCTGAGTGTCCCTTTTCGCATGGCGTCGGCCATTTTTGTCTCTTCCTATTTCCTACCCCCATCTGAAGGTCACGGTTCTTTGCATATTGCATTGAAATCATTGTGAAGAAAGTGTGGAGTGTTCTACTTCCTGTTGATATCTGACACATATTTAAATTTTAAAAGAAACAATAAAATTTAGATATATGCCCATAGTGTATTTTACTTGTATGTACAACCTCTGGTAAGCTACCTCCCCTAAAATGCCCCTTTTCTTGTATGTACAACCTTTGGTAAGCTACCACCCCTTAAATGCCCCTTTTCTTGTATGTACAGCCTTTGGTAAGCTACCACCCCTTAAATGCCCCTTTTCTTGTATGTACAACCTCTGGTAAGCTACCACCCCCTTAAATGCCCCTTTTCTTGTATGTACAACCTCTGGTATGCTACCACCCCCTTAAATGCCCCTTTTCTTGTATGTACAATCTCTGGTATGCTACCACCCACTTAAATGCCCCTTTTCTTGTATGTACAACCTCTGGTATGCTACCACCCCCTTAAATGCCCCTTTTCTTGTATGTACAACCTCTGGTATGCTACCACCCCCTTAAATGCCCCTTTTGTCTTCCCAACAGTTGCATATCATATCTAACTTGCAACTATCATCTCTTTGCAACAAATTAATTGATGTCGCCAAGTTGGCTATTATAGAAAGGTTGTGCTGTATGTTTAAATGCTCAACAACTGCAGCGCTATGTATTCATGGTCGATGGCTGTTTGTTGTACACATAGAAGCTGGATATAAAACGCGTTTGCTTCAGGTGCGAAATGCCCAGAGTTTGAGCCTCTGCTGCCGTTACGATTGTGTCCTTAGGCAAGGCATTTAAATTCCACACTGTCTCTTCTCTCTCCCTCCTGGCAATGGATTACATCAGGAATTAGGTCTCGAGAGCGATTAATATAAGTTGTAAGAACTTGTTTTGCAATCAAGCTAAAATAAATTTGTATGATGTATATAAAACGTGTATTTCATGAGGTTATTTTCCATCAACATTATGCCATCAGTAAATTCCATAAATAGTAAATGTTAAATATTGATACATAATATGTCCGCTTCCGTGGTCGAGTGGTTACGGTCGGTGAAACCTGTGCTAGTGGTCACCTCCATTAAGCAGCCAACCTGTATTAAGCAGCCACTTTCTGACTCCCTTGGCTGGCTGCTTAACACAGGTTTTACTGTATATTCCCTGCCATAAGTGACCCCTTTTCTCATCCAGAAATGTGAGTAAGTAATAAGTCAAATAAACCTATGGCCGAGGAAACGAGCAAACAAGTGATTTTTTATTTTATTTGTTATGGAATATAGTCGACCTGAAATTGAGCCCAGTTTTGTTCAAAAATGAGAGAAATGATCAATGTCGTAACATATATCATAAGCCAGCAAAGTAGCGTCGACTTGTAAGGATCCAGCTTAACATCAACTGTTTCAATCCAAAATTTGACCCTCCGCTTATGGTCGGGAATATATGCTATATTTTAATCCATTTTCCATGAGTATTTATGTCTGTTTTTAGGCACATTTGATGACAGAGGAAGTACCAGAAGATTGGGATTCCAAACCAGTTAAAGTACTAGTCGGCAAAAACTTTGATGAAGTCGCAAGAAATAAGGACACTGATGTTCTAGTTGAATTTTGTGAGTTTATATTCCATTTATGTTTTTTTTATTACACTATGTTGGGTATATAAATCATCCCCATTGTTCCCACCACTTGTTATCATCCCCATAGTTCCCACCACTTGTTATCATCCCCATAGTTCTCATCAGTTATCATCCCCATAGTTCTCATCAGTTATCATCCCCATAGTTCCCATCAGTTATCATCCCCATAGTTCCCACCAGTTATCATCCCCATAGTTCCCATCAGTTATCATCCCCACAGTTCCCACCAGTTATCATCCCCATAGTTCCCACCAGTTATCATCCCCACAGTTCCCACCACTTGTTATCATCCCCATAGTTCTCATCAGTTATCATCCCCATAATTCTCATCAGTTATCATCCCATAGTTCCCATCAGTTATCATCCCCACAGTTCTCATCAGTTTATCATCCCCACAGTTCCCATCAGTTATCATCCCCATAGTTCTCATCAGTTATCATCCCCACAGTTCCCACCACTTGTTATCATCCCCACAGTTCCCACCACTTGTTATCATCCCCACAGTTCCCATCAGTTATCATCCCCATAGTTCCCATCAGTTATCATCCCCATAGTTCCCATCAGTTATCATCCCCACAGTTCCCACCACTTGTTATCATCCCCACAGTTCCCACCACTTGTTATCATCCCCACAGTTCCCATCAGTTATCATCCCCACAGTTCCCATCAGTTATCATCCCCACAGTTCCCATCAGTTATCATCCCCATAGTTCCCACCACTTGTTATCATCCCCACAGTTCCCACCACTTGTTATCATCCCCACAGTTCCCACCACTTGTTATCATCCCCACAGTTCCATCAGTTATCATCCCCATAGTTCTCATCAGTTATCATCCCCACAGTTCCCATCAGTTATCATCCCCATAGTTCCCATCAGTTATCATCCCCATAGTTCCCATCAGTTATCATCCCCACAGTTCCCATCAGTTATCATCCCCATAGTTCCCATCAGTTATCATCCCCACAGTTCCCACCAGTTATCATCCCCATAGTTCCCACCACTTGTTATCATCCCCATAGTTCCCATCAGTTATCATCCCCACAGTTCCCACCACTTGTTATCATCTCCATAGTTCCCATCAGTTATCATCCCCACAGTTCCCACCACTTGTTATCATCCCCACAGTTCCCATCAGTTATCATCCCCATAGTTCCCATCAGTTATCATCCACACAGTTCCCACCACTTGTTATCATCCCCATAGTTCCCATCAGTTATCATCCCCATAGTTCCCATCAGTTATCATCCCCATAGTTCCCACCAGTTATCATCCCCACAGTTCTCATCAGTTATCATCCCCATAGTTCCCATCAGTTATCATCCCCACAGTTCCCATCAGTTATCATCCCCATAGTTCCCATCAGTTATCATCCCCATAGTTCCCATCACTTGTTCTTGCACAGAATTCATCCTCAGAACATTTTTTTGAAATGTTTGGAAAGTTGCAAAATTCCTGTAAATATTTGGAAATGCACTGCAAGAGTAGTTAAATTAGCGAATACCTAATGTTTGCATCTCGAAGTTGTAACAGTACTACTGTCGTATATGGGTGTGTTGCATAGCAGTTTCATTTGTGTCTCTCCCAGTCACCTGTATTTTATTTCTGTTATTTAGATGCTCCGTGGTGCGGACACTGCAAGCAGCTTGCCCCTATCTGGGATCAGCTTGGTGAGAAATTTGAAGGCAATGACAATATTGTTATTGCAAAGGTGGATTCCACTGCCAATGAGCTGGATGATGTTAAAGTACAAAGCTTTCCTACAATCAAATGTTTCGCTAAAAGTGGAGAGGTATGTATGTACTGTATATAATGCATAACTAACTTATGTAAGAAATTCTATAGTATGTTTGTCCGCCTCCGTGGTCAAGTGGTTACGGTCGCTGACTTGTATACCACTGTTACCTATCATCACTGATGGTCACGGGTTCGAGCCCCACTCAGACCGTGTTTCATTTATATGAAAAAGTTGACAGTTTCTTACGGAGGTTGGTGCACCAAGTACTGGTTAACCGCTTGAGCCTGCCCAGGAAAGGTGTTGTTAGGTAAACTGCCTGCTGGCGATATAGCCCGAAATGGTGCGGATGCAGGCGTAAAACCCGAAATATAATAATAATGACTATAGTATGTTTAAACACACTTATTGTAGTTTGATTGTGATATAAAAAAAGTTCTAATAACATTTAAGTTTTATCACATTTGATACGCCATGCATGATCGAATCCGTGGTCAGAGTGAGAGAGTAGATGTCATGTGGATTTTAAGTGACTTTCCCAGGGGTTCAGCGTGGTTTAAACTTGCGCAAGACATCTGTTACAACGCAGACATCGTACATCGATCCATTTAATTCTATCTAGAGTTTCTTTAAAGCAGCATTACATCTTAAAAAAGGATGTTTTGTGTAAAATATAAATACAAATGTGTGTGTGTTTACAAAAATCGAAATAGTCGCTCAGAAACGATAAAATTCCAATAAATTTAAACCGTCGTATACACGAATTTGTTTATCAAGACACAAAATGTAAACACGCACAGCGCGCATGCGTGAAACAACAGAGGATGTAGAAAACAACGTATATATTTTGAACATGAAATACTATCTATCTATCTTCCTCTAATGTCGAATCCCTCGCGGGGATGTAGAAATGTCCCTAAAAGACTTAGTTAACAGAGGTATGAATCAACATATCAAGTAATTTAATTAAAAAAGACAACGTGGGGCAAATGAGGACAATGCATTCCGAATGTAAACAAGTGCGGACGATGCATTCCGGTTGTAAACAAGTGCGTGACCGATCGACTTGGAAAGTCCTACTTTCGGTTTCGAGTTTGTTTTATCGCAAAAAAACACTGTTTACCAAATGAACATAAGCATACAAAGTATAATGTTAGAATGTGTAGCAGCATTGCTACCCATACGTAAAAATAGATTTTTTTCAAATATCTTTTATTTCATACGATGTAATGCTGCTTTAACCCTTTCCTTCATAGAAATTTAGGTTAATATACTACTATATTTCCAAACGACAGTCATTTAGCTAATATGCAGTGGATAAGTAGTCTCATATCTATCCCACCTCCATAGATATTACTGGGACTACACGAGATTTAGGTTAATATACTATTATATCTCCATACAAACGACAGCCATTTAGCTATCATCCAGTGGATAAGTAGTCTCCATATCTATCCCACCTCCATAGATATTACTGGAACTACACACAGATTTATGTTAATATACTATTATATCTCCATACAAACGAGTCATTTAGCTATCATGCAGTGGATAAGTAGTTGCCATATATATCCCACCTACATATATATTACTGGGACTACATACAGATTTATGTTAATATACTATTATATCTCCATACAAACGACAGCCATTTAGCTATCATGCAGTAGATAAGTAGTCGCCATATCTTTCCCACCTCCATAGATATTACTGGGACTACATGAGATTCTTACCTTTAGTTTATACAAATTTATTTTAGCTCGATTGCGAAACAAGTTCTTATAACTTATACTAATCACTCTCGAGACCTCATTCCTGATGGAATCCATCGCCACGAGGGAGAGAGAAGAGGCATGTGGAATTTAAATGCCTTGCCTAAGGACACAATCGTAACGGCTCCAGCGGGGCTCGAACTCCGGGCCTTTCGCACGTGAAGCGAACGTGCTACTACTGAGCTATCACGACACCTTTATTATGAGCATTGGTTTGGCTACTAAATTGTCAATGTATGTCGTATTGGTAATGACGTCAAGAGGTGCTATGAGGGAAAGGGTTAATTCCTCAACAATGTCGGCATTATTGTATTTCCATTCGTCAGTTCATCCTTTTGATCAAAATTTGGGAATGCACATGTGTCTATTGGCTAGAAATTTGTGAGTGTAATATAAACTATGTATTTCAGGTCATAGACTACAATGGAGATAGAACTCTAGAAGGGTTTACTAATTTTTTAAATGCCGCTTGCAGCAAAGAATTAGCTGGGCAACCCACGGAGGAGGTCAGTAGTTCATACATGTTTATAGATTTACAAAAAATGACCTGTTAACTCTGCTATACATGCATGCTATTCATCAGGTCCCGAGGTTAATAAACTTTTCTCTAATCTCAAACTCCGACTCAAGCTTCTGATTGGTTCTGTTGGGTGTAAAACTCAGACTCGACCAATCAAATTCGTTGCGATTGAGATCTGAGAAAAGTTTTATAACCTCGGGGCCAGACCTGGTACTGATGTTCAGTCTTGTAGCCTGAAATAGCATTGAATATATATATTGAAAGAAAAGTTTCAGACTTTGAAAGTTGGACACAGATCTGGTTGTTTTCTGGTTTTCTTGTTCACAAGCCAACGGGTTCACAAGCCAACGGTTCCTGATTCTTGTTCACAAGCCAACGGTTCCCGATTCTTGTTCACAAGCCAACAATTCCCGATTCTTGTTCACAAGCCAACGGTTCCTGATTCTTGTTCACAAGCCAACGGTTCCCGATTCTTGTTCACAAGCCAACGGTTCCCGATTCTTGTTCACAAGCCAACAGTTCCCGATTCTTGTTCACAAGCCAACGGTTCCTGATTCTTGTTCACAAGCCAACGGTTCCCGATTCTTGTTCACAAGCCAACAGTTCCCGATTCTTGTTCACAAGCCAACAGTTCCCGATTCTTGTTCACAAGCCAACGGTTCCCGATTCTTGTTCACAAGCCAACGGTTCCCGATTCTTGTTCACAAGCCAACGGTTCCCGAGCTTCACAGCCACGTTCATTCTTGTCACAAGCCACGTTCCGATTCTTGTTCACAAGCCAACGGTTCCCGATTCTTGTTCACAAGCCAACGGTTCCCGATTCTTGTTCACAAGCCAACGGTTCCCGATTCTTGTTCACAAGCCAACGGTTCCCGATTCTTGTTCACAAGCCAACGGTTCCCGATTGGAGTTCTAGTTGCGGAATATTTTCAGATCTTCCATCTTTGCGGGTGTCAAAACTGTCGTTCGTCCTTTTGTTTGCCACAACAGTTGAAATACGAATGTTTGTAGGTTGTGTGACCCAATTTGTATGTTATTTCCCACTCTTCAAATGCTTACATAGTCAAACTGTGTTATGGTCACCTCTATTAAGCTACTACCCTGTATGAAGCAGCCAGTTTCCAGATTCCCAATATGTTGTTTTATTATACATTTGACCTCTATTAAGCAACCACCTGAGTTAAGAATCCACTTTCTGTGATTCCCTTGGCTGGCTGCTTAAGACCGGTTTAACATGTACGTACATGTTAACTTGGGGGTGATTGATCAATCGTACCGACATGCCATCCGATAGCACGTCCAGCACTAAGGAGTTTTCTGAGAAGCAAACGGCACACACAGCCAGGGAACCTTCTAGTTTTGAGTAACTTGCCTCTGGGTTGCATTGTATCTATCTCGACTGACGAGAACAGCTCTATATACCAATAATACAGCAGTCACAAAACTAACCAATTAGTTACCAGACTTCGGCGGCTATTTATTAGACTTTGTAAAAGTTTAAACTTTATTTATTTTTACAACAATTGCAAAGCAAGTTTTAACAACTTATATTAATCACTCTCGACGATGAAAGCGTAAATGTGGTCATTTGTGTGGGAGGAAACTGGAGTACCCGGAGAAAACCCACCTGTCCGATCTGGCGACCACCATACCATCTCACATACTTCCCGGTCTGAGGATCGAACCGGAACCGGGCTGCATTGGTGAGAAGCGAGCACGCTAACCACTGCGATAATCGGACAGACTGAGATTTTTTGAAAATAATTTCAATACCTCGCAAAATTAACAGACATGTCGGGGTTTAGTCAAACAAGGTTTGCAAAATGTTTAATGTCATAGAACAAAACAAGTGAAAGTTTGTCTTGTATCAATCATTATTTCACCTTGATTCAATAATTATTTGTGTTTGCCATTCAGGATGATTACGAGGATGATGAAGAAGATGATGAGGAAGAGGGAGAGGGAGAGGGAGAGGAACTCGGCGATAGCCACGACGAGCTTTAAAACAAATGATTAACTTGCATATCATTTATTATCATCTACCATGTCTCGTGATTTTAATGTGTTCATCAACATCGTACTGTTCCATGTTTTTTTCAACCCCCCCCCCCCCCAGTCAGTTATAAATAAGAATAAAATGACTATAGTGTTTTAATGTAATCTACAAAATAAGGCACTATTAGTTGCAACCTTGTGGTGTTGTACTGTAGACATACAAATGCTAAGCACTGTTGCCTATTTATCCTCAGTTTTGAAATAACGGGTATAAATTAACTAGATGTATGCTGCAGTTCTGGTCCCGACATGCAGTCTACCATGCAGTGTCGAGTATGTATTCTGATGAACCAATCTTCATTCTATTCTAGTCGGTTGCCGGCAACCAGTCTTCACACTGCAGTATTTGGTATCTTACATACAGAATGAAATTAGATAACTTAATAACGGCAAGTGATTTATGAACTTGTGTTCTTCCAAAGTTAAGTGTGCATAATATATTACTCAAAAACGAGTTTCGAACTTGCCATTCGTAAGATTGAGCTTCCACTTTTCAAACCATAGGTGTCCGGATTTCTGTTTGAACTGCGATATTTGCGATTTTTACTGCCAAAATGAGAGGACTGACAGTGCAAACTGGTAGCACGTAGAATCAGTTACCTCCATAGAGGTAAATGTATTATACAAATGGATTCTTGTATGTATTTTGAAAGTACAGTGTATATGTCCAAATACCAATGTCCATTTCATGATGTCATAAAACTGTGGGTTTATTGAATGTGTATGAATGTGCGGTGCTCTATAATACTATATGTGGATAGTTCCTAACGGGGAACTAGTAATATATATATATGTGGTAATCTCTATATTCTAATTTTTCAGCTTAACCCTTTCAACACCAAGTAACTCAGATGGACTGGTCCATGATATTCATAAACCAATAAATGAATCAGAAAATCACATTTGGACAAGTTCATTTATCAAAATGGGTAATTATGTCTAAAAATAGTCATATCACTGGCAAAAAGTGCAGATCCTGATGAGACGGCTCGTCACGAGCCGGCTCATCTGGATCTACACTTTTTGTAAGCCTATTTAGAGGTATGTGGTGTTGAAAGGGTTAAAAGGTCTTTTTTTCAAGGAATGTTTTAAACAGGCTAATTCCGATATAGAGGCTACCACATATATATATATATAATACTCTATACTAGTCCGAGTGAATGCAATTATAAGGACATGTCCATTGAATGTTTGAAGGAATTGCTGTTACTGGAGTGTGTGTTCTGTTTGTTTAGGTATTTTACAATTATAGTTAAGTTGTCATCTGTATATATAGGTCACTTAGGTGGAGTGGGGGTTACTGCTTGCTGCGGTCCAACAGGTGACGCATATACATGCAGTTATACATATATGGAGCAGCTTCCACGTGTTCCTGATTCCCAATTAACCCATTCAACACCAAGTAACTGACATGGACTGGTCCATGATATTCTTAGACCAATAAATGAATAAGAAAATTACATTCGGACCAGTTCATTTATCAAGATGGGTAATTTTGTCTAAAATTAGTAATACTACTTGCAAAAAGTGCAGATCCTGATGAGACGGCTCGTCACGAGCCGGCTCATCTGGATCTACACTTTTTGTAAGCCTATAAATAGAGGTCTGTGGTGTTGAAAGGGTTAAGCATAAAATCATTTGACGAATTGGGAAATGCTACTAATGTTGCTAGAACTAGAATATATCGACATGATTTGCTTTCATACGTAAATATGAATGGGCAATACAATACGTGTCAACTAATCGGCCGCCGACCTTGTTTGTAATATATAGTTTGACCTTTATATACAGGTTATTACTGTCTACGAATAAATGCTATAGCTGGTTTGACTGTACTATATTCGGACATCGTCAAATTGTTCCAGTCAAATTGTGTGGAACGTTACTTTTATTTTTTAAGACGGTGTTTTTTGTGGGGAAAGGGTTTTTCTGATAATATCAATCTTAATTGTTATCAACATTAAACGAGTCGCTAATGATGACTACAGGGTAAATGTTGATAAAGGATAAGATTGGGTTTACACATATGTATTGTTTTCTTTCTTCGATCTTATGTTTGTATATTTATAAACCATTTTTGGATGTGATTGTGGTGTACATGTATAATATCTTCTAATACAGAAGTATTTGATTGCCCCCAGTATTAATGAGGTAATACTAGTTGCTAGTCTCCTAAGATCACTCTCGTCCTAACATTGTTCTCGTTAGTCTGCTAAGATCACTCGCGTCCTAAGATCACTCTCGTCCTAAGATCACTCTCGTCCTAAGATTGTTCTCATAGCTTTCATTGTTGCAAGTACAAATTACCTATTTATTTTGCCTTCAGAATTAGTATTGCTCAAAAATGTTCCTTTCGTTTATATGTGACGTCCCACAGATGCAACTCGTTATAATTCGGAACTCGGAATACCTCTTGGCATGCACTGTTCTCCCCCATGTTCCAATTGAACCACAATATCTAGGTAGATTAACCTCGATATCTGCTCTACTCGTTACCTATCACATCAAACAACACGTGTGTTACGGAACCAGGGTTTCAATGCATCGCACTGATTCCATAGAGTGCTGATTCCATTTGATGTGAAAGCCAAATTTCCTGTAATATTCCACACCGTTCTAACTGAACCGTATAGAAATGCGATCAGCCCAACTCGATAACTATATCAAGGGAAGCATTATAACTCCCTCTCGCTTGTTTTACATATTCTGCATTTTCTCCTCTGTCCCATTTCTGCTTCAGTTACAACCTCGTTATTCTGGGTACCTCGATACTATCTAGTTTAGTTTTGTAATGTTTTTCAAGTTCTATAGTAATGCAAACAGATTTTTTCTCTGTTTTCATAAATTTTTTCCACCGCAATAAAACCATGTAGCATTTACTGCTAATTTAGTGTATGTCGTATAATGTGTATGATCCGAGGATGTAGAACAAGATCATTTTTATCTCCATTTCAAATGTCTCCTTGTGGTAGTCGTGATAGCGCAGTGGATGCGCTTTCGCTTCAGGTGCGAACGGTCCGGAGTTCGAGCCCCACTGGAGCCGTTACGATTGTGCCCTAAGGCAAGGCATTTAATTCCACGTTGCCTCTTCTCTCTCCCTCGTGGCGATGGATTCCATCAGGAATGAGGTCTCGAGAGTGATTTATATAAGTTGAAATAACTTGTTTCGCAATCGAGCTAAAATAAATTAAGTCTCCTAATGCATGGGGGAAATCTTATTCCTACAAACGTCGCCACTCTTTGTGTTTGTATTATCATTTTCTATAATGTATTCTAGAGTGTTATACTATAGCAGGTTTAAAATTTCACGCTCACTCGATTTCGTCACATGCAGTCGAACCTGTGCTAGAGACCCTCAAATAAATACCATTTTAGCTGCCAAGTCCAGTATCAATGCATTTGATCCTATATAAAACGACCATACATCAAAAACCCTAACGCGTTATGTCATAGACACGCTTGGCTTGTATTGTTTTATAACTCTTCAATTGTTTTAGAATGGGAACATTTGGCAATAGTTGACTAGTGTTTAAGCTTTAGAATGGGAACATTTGGCAATAGTTGACTAGTGTTTAAGCTTTAGAATGGGAACATTTGGCAATAGTTGACTAGTGTTTAAGCTTTAGAATGGGAACATTTGGCAATAGTTGACTAGTGTTTAAGCTTTAGAATGGGAACATTTGGCAATAGTTGACTAGTGTTTAAGCTTTAGAATGGGAACATTTGGCAATAGTTGACTAGTGTTTAAGCTTTAGAATGGGAACATTTGGCAATAGTTGACTAGTGTTTAAGCTTTAGAATGGGAACATTTGGCAATAGTTGACTAGTGTTTAAGCTTTAGAATGGGAACATTTGGCAATAGTTGACTAGTGTTTAAGCTTTAGAATGGGAACATTTGGCAATATCTAAATAGATAATTATGCTTGAGATGCAATATATGAACATTTGGCAACAAATAATTCTCTTTTTGAGGTGCAATATAGAAATGATTGTGCGTTTTAGATGCAATCCATCTTTTGTTGCAATTAATATTTACGCAAAGAAATGAAAAATGGAGAAGGCCAATTTGCGTTTTACAAGTGCTTGTTTTCAGCTAAATGTTTAACCTCTATCGCAATTGAAGTTTCTGGGTTGTTGTTTATATGTTTGTTGGTGCTATCTATTTCTTCGATATCTTATCCCTGTTGATGGACCTTGTAGGTAATAGTGCTTGCTGTAAGATTGTTGTTAGATACATAATACAAGCGAACGTAACAGTGCTTTGATCGTATAATTGGGACTGAACAAATATTTTTGGACAATTCCGCCCCAAATGCTATTAATTGTGTTTCAGCTTATTTACTCTCGTCACCGATGAACCTTGTGATTAAAGGTTAATGTCATAGGTTTTTGGGCTTTGACCACCAATTCCAAAATATGTGAAAATGTGTTGGAAAGTTTAAATGTTTCATTGCATATATCTGTTCAGTTATTCGAGTGACTTGTGTGGACTGGTTGCATTGAAATGGAGATATACATGTCGGTTTATTGTGTTCATGATGCAATTACGCTGTTTGATATTCGAATACATAGTACATAGGAGCAGTCAAAACGGACTTCAAATGAAAAAATAAATGAATGAAAAATGCAGTGATATTTGGTTGACATAATTATGCTCCTTATAAAATGGTAATTAACCGCTTTTTTGTACATGCTGTGATAATTTGCCATTGTATGCCGTCGTCCACTTTGATGTTGAGTGACAGTTATTTGTGCGACTTACTCGAGCACTACGTGATATGTTGTCTATAATGTATTTTGGATACAGACACGTTAGGCAGTGAATATAGTATTTGTATAAACCATAAAGTAGGATATGTAATGTAAAAAAAATGTTATATGATTTATTTCCATTCGTGAAACATATTTTGGAATACGAGATTTTGGGGGCGGTGTGGAATACATTACAGGGTGTTTTATCACAAATAATGGTACATGAAAGGTTATGAATCACTTGTATGCTAATCTGACAAACCATTGTGAATAATAACGATACACGTATATATTATCTGTGTATAGAAACCTGTAATGGACTGAACGAAAAACATTAATATAACACAGCATTATTTGGCGTCTTGGATGTAACTTGAAACCAGTCAATACCACCTTGTGATTAATTTTAAAATCAGTGATTTTGTATTAAAAAAATTTCTAAGTTTTTAAAACTGAATGTTTTAACATTCTGTTTTCTCAGCATTTTAAAGTTGAAAACGATTGTTAAATATTTGCAACTATGTTATTTAATGAGTCTTGTTATTGAGCTTATGAAGTGGGAGTTGGATGGTTGTGGATAAATGTGCCGATGAGAATTTGCTAATCACTTGGTCTGATATTATTACCTGAGTCTTGTAGTGTTAGATAATTGGGTCTGGGAACTTCACAAGGCTCCGTCATAGTCACTGGCAACCTGTCTGTGTACCTGTCTGTGTCAGAGCTGTCTGCGTGTTACAGCTGTGTTTGAAGGTTCCCTCATAGTCACTGGCAACCTGTCTGTGTCAGAGCTGTCTGCGTGTTACAACTTTTATGTTAAGCATCAACAGCTGTGTTTGCACATACTTACAATAAACTGTGAACCTATATGTGGGTAGTACTCCAATAGCCACAGTCGGTCGTACCATTCTCGTACACAGTCGTACCGTTCTCGGAACATGTTCTCAATATATCACTAGTGTACAGCATTGTGTATAGAAGTAGACAAAGTGGACCTTCTGTTATGTCTACTTCTAGTGTAGTTGCAATGCATTGACACATGCTTGTTTGAGAACCATACGTAACAGGGTAAAGCTGTGGCAAGTGTCCAAACTCTAAAATAGTTGGGTTTGTTATCAGACTAAGGGATATTTTTGTTGTGTCTAGATAACCGCGGGAGTTGTTGTTGGAACATTGTAGTCTAACACTTCATTGCTTAAACAACCCAGATAGATAGGGAATTTACTAATATTTATTGAAAACATGTCCAACAGTTTCTTTATGAAACAAATAAAAGAAGAAACAAATAAATTGTGTATGAGTTTATATTGACAAGTAGTCTTCATGGACTAGTCTCCTATCCCTTATATTGACACGTGGTCTTGATGGACTAGTCTCCTCTCCCTTATATTGACAAGTAGCCTTCATGGACTAGTCTCCTGTCCCTTATATTGACAAGTAGTCTTCATGGACTAGCCTCCTATCCCTTATATTGACAAGTAGTCTTCATGGACTAGTCTCCTATCCCTTATATTGACAAGTGGTCTTCATGGACTAGTCTCCTATCCTTTATATTGACAAGTAGCCTTCATGGACTAGTCTCCTGTCCCTTATATTGACAAGTGGTCTTCATGGACTAGTCTCCTATCCCTTATATTGACAAGTAGCCTGCATGGACTAGTCTCCTATCCCTTATATTGACAAGTAGTCATCATGGACTAGTATCTTGTCCCTTATATTGACAAGTAGCCTTCATGTACTAGTCTCCTATCCCTTATATTGACAAGTAGTCTTCGTGGACTAGTCTCCTATCCCTTATATTGACAAGTAGTCTTCATGGACTAGCCTCCTATCCCGTATATTGACAAGTAGTCTTCATGGACTAGTCTCCTGTCCCTTATATTGACAAGTAGTCTTCATGCACTAGTCTCCTATCCCTTATATTGACAAGTAGTCTTCATGGACTAGCCTCCTATCCCTTATATTGACGAGTAGTCATCATGGACTAGTCTCCTGTCCCTTATATTGACGAGTAGTCTTCATGGACTAGCCTCCTATCCCTTATATTGACAAGTAGTCATCATGGACTAGTATCTTGTCCCTTATATTGACAAGTAGCCTTCATGTACTAGTCTCCTATCCCTTATATTGACAAGTAGTCCAAATGGACTAGTCTCCCGTCCCTTATATTGACAAGTAATCTTCATGGACTAGCCTCCTATCCCTTATATTGACAAGTAGTCCTCATGGACTAGTCTCCCGTCCCTTATATTGACAAGTAATCTTCATGGACTAGTCTCCTATCCCTTATATTGACAAGTATTCTTCATGGACTAGTCTCCTGTCCCTTATATTGACAAGTAGTCTTCATGGACTAGTCTCCTATCCCTTATATTGACAAGTAATCTTCATGAACTAGTCTCCTATCCCTTATATTGACAAGTAGTCTTCGTGGACTAGTCTCCTGTCCCTTATATTGACAAGTAGTCTTCGTGGACTAGACTCCTATCCCTTATATTGACAAGTAGTCTTCATGGACTAGTCTCCTGTCCCTTATATTGACAAGTAGTCTTCATGGACTAGTCTCCTGTCACTTATATTGACAAGTAGTCTTCATGGACTAGTCTCCTGTCCCTTATATTAACAAGTAGTCTTCATGGACTAGTCTCCTATCCCTTATATTGACAAGTAGTCTTCATGGACTAGCCTCTTATCCCTTATATTGACAAGTAGTCTTCATGGACTAGTCTCCCGTCCCTTATATTGACAAGTAGTCTTCGTGGACTAGTCTCCTATCCCGTATATTGACACGTAGTCTTCGTGGACTAGTCTCCTATCCCTTATATTGACAAGTAGTCTTCGTGGACTAGTCTCCTGTCCCTTATTTTGACAAGTAGTCTTCATGGACTAGCCTCCTATCCCTTATATTGACGAGTTGTCATCATGGACTAGTCTCCTGTCCCTTATATTGACAAGTAGTCATCATGGACTAGTATCTTATCCCTTATATTGACAAGTAGCCTTCATGTACTAGTCTCCCGTCCCTTATATTGACAAGTATTCTTCATGGACTAGCCTCCTGTCCCTTATATTGACAAGTAGTCTTCATGGACTAGTCTCCTATCCCTTATATTGACAAGTAATCTTCATGAACTAGTCTCCTATCCCTTATATTGACAAGTAGTCTTCGTGGACTAGTCTCCTATCCCTTATATTGACAAGTAGTCATCATGGACTAGTCACCTATCCCTTATATTGACAAGTAGTCATCATGGACTAGCCTCATGTCCCTTATATTGACAAGTAGTCGTCATGGACTAGTCTCCTGTCCCTTATATTGACAAGTATTCTTCATGGACTAGTCTCCTGTCCCTTATATTGACAAGTAGTCTTCATGGACTAGTCTCCTATCCCTTATATTGACAAGTAATCTTCATGAACTAGTCTCCTATCCCTTATATTGACAAGTAGTCTTCATGGACTAGTCTCCTGTCCCTTATTTTGACAAGTAGTCTTCATGGACTAGTCTCCTATCCCTTATATTGACCTGTCCCTTATTTTGACAAGTAATCTTCGTGGACTAGTCTACTGTCCCTTATTTTGACAAGTAGTCTTCATGGACTAGTCTCCTATCCCTTATATTGACCTGTCCCTTATTTTGACAAGTAGTCTTCATGGACTAGACTCCTATCCCTTATATTGACAAGTAGTCTTCATGGACTAGTCTCCTATCCCTTATATTGACAAGTAGTCATCATGGACTAGTCTCCTATCCCTTATATTGACAAGTAGTCATCATGGACTAGCCTCATGTCCCTTATATTGACAAGTAGTCTTCATGGACTAGTCTCCTGTCCCTTATATTGACAAGTAGTCTCTGTCCCTTATATTGACAAGTAGTCTTCATGGACTAGTCTCCTGTCCCTTATATTGACAAGTAGTCTTCATGGACTAGTCTCCTGTCCCTTATATTGACAAGTAGTCTTCATGGACTAGTCTCCTATCCCTTATATTGACAAGTAGTCTTCATGGACTAGTCTCCTGTCCCTTATATTGACAAGTAGTCTTCATGGACTAGTCTCCTATCCCTTATATTGACAAGTAGTCTTCATGGACTAGTCTCCTGTCCCTTATATTGACAAGTAGTCTTCATGGACTAGTCTCCTGTCCCTTATATTGACAAGTAGTCTTCATGGACTAGTCTCCTATCCCTTATATTGACAAGTAGTCTTCATGGACTAGTCTCCTATCCCTTATATTGACAAGTAGTCATCATGGACTAGCCTCATGTCCCTTATATTGACAAGTAGTCTTCATGGACTAGTCTCCTGTCCCTTATATTGACAAGTAGTCTTCATGGACTAGTCTCCTGTCCCTTATATTGACAAGTAGTCTTCATGGACTAGTCTCCTATCCCTTATATTGACAAGTAGTCTTCATGGACTAGTCTCCTGTCCCTTATATTGACAAGTAGTCTTCGTGGACTAGTCTCCTGTCCCTTATTTTGACAAGTAGTCTTCATGGACTAGTCTCCTATCCCTTATATTGACAAGTAGTCATCATGGACTAGTCTCCTATCCCTTATATTGACAAGTAGTCATCATGGACTAGCCTCATGTCCCTTATATTGACAAGTAGTCTTCATGGACTAGTCTCCTGTCCCTTATATTGACACGTAGTCATCATGGACTAGTCTCCTATCCCTTATATTGACAAATAGTCTTCATGGACTAGTCTCCTGTCCCTTATATTGACAAGTAGTCTTCATGGACTAGTCTTATGTCCCTTATATTGACAAGTATTCTTCATGGACTAGTCTCCTGTCCCTTATATTGACAAGTAGTCTTCATGGACTAGTCTCCTATCCCTTATATTGACAAGTAATCTTCATGGACTAGTCTCCTGTCCCTTATTTTGACAAGTAGTCTTCATGGACTAGTCTCCTATCCCTTATATTGACAAGTAGTCTTCATGGACTAGTCTCCTATCCCTTATATTGACAAGTAGTCATCATGGACTAGTCTCCTATCCCTTATATAAACAAGTAGTCATCATGGACTAGCCTCATGTCCCTTATATTGACAAGTAGTCTTCATGGACTAGTCTCCTATCCCTTATATTGACAAGTAGCCTTCATGGACTAGTCTCCTATCCCTTATATTGACAAGTAGTCTTCATGGACTAGCCTCCTATCCCTTATATTGACAATAAGTCTTCATGGACTAGTCTCCTATCCCTTATATTGACAAGTAGTCTTCGTGGACTAGTCTCATGTCCCTTATTTTGACAAGTAGTCTTCGTGGACTAGTCTCCTGTCCCTTATATTGACCTGTCCCTTATTTTGACAAGTAGTCTTCATGGACTAGTCTCCTATCCCTTATATTGACAAGTAGTCTTCATGGACTAGTCTCCTATCCCTTATATTGACAAGTAGTCATCATGGACTAGTCTCCTGTCCCTTATATTGACGAGTTGTCATCATGGACTAGTCTCCTGTCCCTTATATTGACGAGTAGTCTTCATGGACTAGTCTCCTGTCCCTTATATTAACAAGTAGTCTTCATGGACTAGTCTCCTATCCCTTATATTGACACGTAGTCTTCATGGACTAGTCTCCTATCCCTTATATTGACAAGTAGTCTTCGTGGACTAGTCTCCTGTCCCTTATTTTGACAAGTAGTCTTCATGGACTAGTCTCCTATCCCTTATATTGACAAGTAGTCATCATGGACTAGCCTCATGTCCCTTATATTGACAAGTAGTCGTCATGGACTAGTCTCCTGTCCCTTATATTGACACGTAGTCATCATGGACTAGTCTCCTATCCCTTATATTGACAAATAGTCTTCATGGACTAGTCTCCTGTCCCTTATATTGACAAGTATTCTTCATGGACTAGTCTCATGTCCCTTATATTGACAAGTAGTCTTCATGGACTAGTCTCCTATCCCTTATATTGACAAGTAGTCTTCGTGGACTAGTCTCCTGTCCCTTATATTGACAAGTAGTCATCATGGACTAGTCGTCTGTCCCTTATTTTGACAAGTAGTCTTCATGGACTAGTCTCCTATCCCTTATATTGACCTGTCCCTTATATTGACAAGTAGTCTTCATGGACTAGTCTCCTATCCCTTATATTGACAAGTAGTCATCATGGACTAGCCTCATGTCCCTTATATTGACAAGTAGTCTTCATGGACTAGTCTCCTGTCCCTTATATTGACAAGTAGTCTTCATGGACTAGTCTCCTATCCCTTATATTGACAAGTAGTCTTCATGGACTAGTCTCCTGTCCCTTATATTGACAAGTAGTCTTCATGGACTAGTCTCCTATCCCTTATATTGACACGTAGTCTTCATGGACTAGTCTCCTGTCCCTTATTTTGACAAGTAGTCTTCATGGACTAGTCTCCTATCCCTTATATTGACAAGTAGTCTTCGTGGACTAGTCTCCTGTCCCTTATTTTGACAAGTAGTCTTCATGGACTAGTCTCCTATCCCTTATATTGACAAGT
Organism: Archivesica marissinica; assembly: GCA_014843695.1. NCBI lineage: Eukaryota > Metazoa > Mollusca > Bivalvia > Venerida > Vesicomyidae > Archivesica > Archivesica marissinica. Next base: position 83,867,473 of record CM026390.1, on the reverse strand, counting down.
AGTCATCATGGACTAGTCTCCTATCCCTTATATTGACAAGTAGTCATCATGGACTAGCCTCATGTCCCTTATATTGACAAGTAGTCGTCATGGACTAGTCTCCTGTCCCTTATATTGACAAGTAGTCATCATGGACTAGTCTCCTATCCCTTATATTGACAAGTAGTCTTCATGGACTAGTCTCCTGTCCCTTATATTGACAAGTAGTCATCATGGACTAGTCTCCTATCCCTTATATTGACAAGTAGTCATCATGGACTAGCCTCATGTCCCTTATATTGACAAGTAGTCGTCATGGACTAGTCTCCTGTCCCTTATATTGACAAGTAGTCTTCATGGACTAGTCTCCTATCCCTTATATTGACAAATAGTCTTCATGGACTAGTCTCCTGTCCCTTATATTGACAAGTAGTCTTCATGGACTAGTCTCCTGTCCCTTATATTGACAAGTATTCTTCATGGACTAGTCTCCTGTCCCTTATATTGACAAGTAGTCTTCATGGACTAGTCTCCTATCCCTTATATTGACAAGTAATCTTCATGGACTAGTCTCCTGTCCCTTATATTGACAAGTAGTCTTCATGGACTAGTCTCCTATCCCTTATATTGACAAGTAGTCTTCATGGACTAGTCTCCTATCCCTTATATTGACAAGTAGTCTTCATGGACTAGTCTCCTATCCCTTATATTGACAAGTAGTCTTCATGGACTAGTCTCATGTCCCTTATATTGACAAGTAGTCTTCATGGACTAGTCTCCTATCCCTTATATTGACAAGTAGCCTTCATGGACTAGTCTCCTATCCCTTATATTGACAAGTAGTCTTCATGGACTAGCCTCCTATCCCTTATATTGACAAGAAGTCTTCATGGACTAGTCTCCTATCCCTTATATTGACAAGTAGTCTTCGTGGACTAGTCTCATGTCCCTTATTTTGACAAGTAGTCTTCATGGACTAGTCTCCTGTCCCTTATATTGACCTGTCCCTTATATTGACAAGTAGTCTTCATGGACGAGTCTCCTATCCCTTATATTGACAAGTAGTCTTCATGGACTAGTCTCCTATCCCTTATATTGACAAGTAGTCATCATGGACTAGTCTCCTGTCCCTTATATTGACAAGTAGTCATCATGGACTAGTCTCCTGTCCCTTATATTGACGAGTAGTCTTCATGGACTAGTCTCCTGTCCCTTATATTGACAAGTAGTCTTCATGGACTAGTCTCCTATCCCTTATATTGACACGTAGTCTTCATGGACTAGTCTCCTATCCCTTATATTGACAAGTAGTCTTCGTGGACTAGTCTCCTGTCCCTTATTTTGACAAGTAGTCTTCATGGACTAGTCTCCTATCCCTTATATTGACAAGTAGTCATCATGGACTAGCCTCATGTCCCTTATATTGACAAGTAGTCTTCATGGACTAGTCTCCTGTCCCTTATATTGACAAGTAGTCTTCATGGACTAGTCTCCTATCCCTTATATTGACAAGTAGTCTTCATGGACTAGTCTCCTGTCCCTTATATTGACAAGTAGTCTTCATGGACTAGTCTCATGTCCCTTATATTGACAAGTAGTCTTCATGGACTAGTCTCCTATCCCTTATATTGACAAGTAGTCTTCGTGGACTAGTCTCCTGTCCCTTATATTGACAAGTAGTCATCATGGACTAGTCGTCTGTCCCTTATTTTGACAAGTAGTCTTCATGGACTAGTCTCCTATCCCTTATATTGACCTGTCCCTTATATTGACAAGTAGTCTTCATGGACTAGTCTCCTATCCCTTATATTGACAAGTAGTCATCATGGACTAGCCTCATGTCCCTTATATTGACAAGTAGTCTTCATGGACTAGTCTCCTGTCCCTTATATTGACAAGTAGTCTTCGTGGACTAGTCTCCTATCCCTTATATTGACAAGTAGTCTTCATGGACTAGTCTCCTGTCCCTTATATTGACAAGTAGTCTTCATGGACTAGTCTCCTATCCCTTATATTGACACGTAGTCTTCATGGACTAGTCTCCTGTCCCTTATTTTGACAAGTAGTCTTCATGGACTAGTCTCCTATCCCTTATATTGACAAGTAGTCTTCGTGGACTAGTCTCCTGTCCCTTATTTTGACAAGTAGTCTTCATGGACTAGTCTCCTATCCCTTATATTGACAAGTAGTCATCATGGACTAGTCTCCTATCCCTTATATTGACAAGTAGTCATCATGGACTAGCCTCATGTCCCTTATATTGACAAGTAGTCGTCATGGACTAGTCTCCTGTCCCTTATATTGACACGTAGTCATCATGGACTAGTCTCCTATCCCTTATATTGACAAATAGTCTTCATGGACTAGTCTCCTGTCCCTTATATTGACAAGTATTCTTCATGGACTAGTCTTATGTCCCTTATGTTGACAAGTATTCTTCATGGACTAGTCTCCTGTCCCTTATATTGACAAGTATTCTTCATGGACTAGTCTCCTATCCCTTATATTGACAAGTAATCTTCATGGACTAGTCTCCTGTCCATTATTTTGACAAGTAGTCTTCATGGACTAGTCTCCTATCCCTTATATTGACAAGTAGTCTTCATGGACTAGTCTCCTATCCCTTATATTGACAAGTAGTCATCATGGACTAGTCTCCTATCCCTTATATAAACAAGTAGTCATCATGGACTAGCCTCATGTCACTTATATTGACAAGATCTTCATGGACTAGTCTCCTGTCCCTTATATTGACAAGTAGTCTTCATGGACTAGTCTCCTATCCCTTATATTGACAAGTAGTCTTCATGGACTAGTCTCCTATCCCTTATATTGACAAGTAGTCTTCATGGACTAGTCTCCTATCCCTTATATTGACAAGTAGTCTTCATGGACTAGTCTCCTGTCCCTTATATTGACAAGTAGTCTTCATGGACTAGTCTCCTATCCCTTATATTGACAAGTAGTCTTCATGGACTAGTCTCCTATCCCTTATATTGACAAGTAGCCTTCATGGACTAGTCTCCTATCCCTTATATTGACAAGTAGTCTTCATGGACTAGCCTCCTATCCCTTATATTGACAAGAAGTCTTCATGGACTAGTCTCCTGTCCCTTATTTTGACAAGTAGTCTTCGTGGACTAGTCTCCTGTCCCTTATATTGACCTGTCCCTTATTTTGACAAGTAGTCTTCATGGACTAGTCTCATATCCCTTATATTGACAAGTAGTCATCATGGACTAGTCTCCTGTCCCTTATATTGACAAGTAGTCATCATGGACTAGTCTCCTGTCCCTTATATTGACGAGTTGTCATCATGGACTAGTCTCCTGTCCCTTATATTGACGAGTAGTCTTCATGGACTAGTCTCTTATCCCTTATATTGACAAGAAGTCATCATGGACTAGTCTCCTATCCCTTATATTGAGAAGTAGTCATCATGGACTAGTCTCCTATCCCTTATATAAACAAGTAGTCATCATGGACTAGCCTCATGTCCCTTATATTGACAAGTAGTCTTCATGAACTAGTCTCCTATCCCTTATATTGACAAGTAGTCTTCATGGACTAGTCTCCTATCCCTTATATTGACAAGTAGCCTTCATGGACTAGTCTCCTATCCCTTATATTGACAAGTAGTCTTCATGGACTAGCCTCCTATCCCTTATATTGACAATAAGTCTTCATGGACTAGTCTCCTATCCCTTATATTGACAAGTAGTCTTCGTGGACTAGTCTCCTGTCCCTTATTTTGACAAGTAGTCTTCGTGGACTAGTCTCCTGTCCCTTATATTGACCTGTCCCTTATTTTGACAAGTAGTCTTCATGGACTAGTCTCCTATCCCTTATATTGACAAGTAGTCTTCATGGACTAGTCTCCTATCCCTTATATTGACAAGTAGTCATCATGGACTAGTCTCCTGTCCCTTATATTGACGAGTTGTCATCATGGACTAGTCTCCTGTCCCTTATATTGACGAGTAGTCTTCATGGACTAGTCTCCTGTCCCTTATATTAACAAGTAGTCTTCATGGACTAGTCTCCTATCCCTTATATTGACAAGTAGTCTTCATGGACTAGTCTCCTGTCCCTTATATTGACAAGTATTCTTCATGGACTAGTCTTATGTCCCTTATGTTGACAAGTATTCTTCATGGACTAGTCTCCTGTCCCTTATATTGACAAGTATTCTTCATGGACTAGTCTCCTATCCCTTATATTGACAAGTAATCTTCATGGACTAGTCTCCTGTCCATTATTTTGACAAGTAGTCTTCATGGACTAGTCTCCTATCCCTTATATTGACAAGTAGTCTTCATGGACTAGTCTCCTATCCCTTATATTGACAAGTAGTCATCATGGACTAGTCTCCTATCCCTTATATAAACAAGTAGTCATCATGGACTAGCCTCATGTCACTTATATTGACAAGTAGTCTTCATGCACTAGTCTCATATCCCTTATATTGACAAGTAGTCTTCATGGACTAGTCTCCTATCCCTTATATTGACAAGTAGCCTTCATGGACTAGTCTCCTATCCCTTATATTGACAAGTAGTCTTCATGGACTAGCCTCCTATCCCTTATATTGACAAGAAGTCTTCATGGACTAGTCTCCTATCCCTTATATTGACAAGTAGTCTTCGTGGACTAGTCTCCTGTCCCTTATTTTGACAAGTAGTCTTCATGGACTAGTCTCCTATCCCTTATATTGACCTGTCCCTTATATTGACAAGTAGTCTTCATGGACTAATCTCCTATCCCTTATATTGACAAATAGTCATCATGGACTAGCCTCATGTCCCTTATATTGACAAGTAGTCTTCATGGACTAGTCTCCTGTCCCTTATATTGACAAGTAGTCTTCATGGACTAGTCTCCTATCCCTTATATTGACACGTAGTCTTCATGGACTAGTCTCCTGTCCCTTATTTTGAC
>CM026390.1:83841629-83861556 GCA_014843695.1 Archivesica marissinica | reverse complement strand
AACCACCTTCACAACCACTCTATGCTATACACTAGTTGGAAACCACCGTCACAACCACTCTATGCTATACACTAGTTGGAAACCACCTTCACAACCACTCTATGCTATACACTAGTTGGAAACCACCGTCACAACCGCTCTATGCTATACACTAGTTGGAAACCTCCATCACAACCACTCTATGCTATACACTAGTTGGAAACCACCTTCACAACCGCTCTATGCTATACACTAGTTGGAAACCACCTTCACAACCACTCTATGCTATACACTAGTTGGAAACCACCTTCACAACCACTCTATGCTATACACTAGTTGGAAACCACCTTCACAACCACTCTATGCTATACACTAGTTGGAAACCACCGTCACAACCACTCTATGCTATACACTAGTTGGAAACCACCTTCACAACCACTCTATGCTATACACTAGTTGGAAACCACCGTCACAACCGCTCTATGCTATACACTAGTTGGAAACCTCCATCACAACCACTCTATGCTATACACTAGTTGGAAACCACCTTCACAACCGCTCTATGCTATACACTAGTTGGAAACCACCTTCACAACCACTCTATGCTATACACTAGTTGGAAACCACCTTCACAACCACTCTATGCTATACACTAGTTGGAAACCACCTTCACAACCGCTCTATGCTATACACTAGTTGGAAACCACCTTCACAACCTCTCTATGCAATACACTAGTTGGAAACCACCTTCACAACCGCTCTATGCTATACACTAGTTGGAAACCACCTTCACAACCTCTCTATGCAATACACTAGTTGGAAACCACCTTCACAACCGCTCTATGCTATACGCTAGTTGGAAACCACCTTCACAACCTCTCTATGCAATACACTAGTTGGAAACCACCTTCACAACCGCTCTATGCTATACACTAGTTGGAAACCTCCATCACAACCACTCTATGCTATACACTAGTTGGAAACCACCTTCACAACCGCTCTATGCTATACACTAGTTGGAAACCACCTTCACAACCACTCTATGCTATACACTAGTTGGAAACCACCTTCACAACCACTCTATGCTATACACTAGTTGGAAACCACCTTCACAACCGCTCTATGCTATACACTAGTTGGAAACCACCTTCACAACCACTCTATGCTATACACTAGTTGGAAACCACCTTCACAACCGCTCTATGCTATACACTAGTTGGAAACCACCTTCACAACCACTCTATGCTATACACTAGTTGGAAACCACCGTCACAACCACTCTATGCTATACACTAGTTGGAAACCACCATCACAACCACTCTATGCTATACACTAGTTGGAAACCACCTTCACAACCGCTCTAAATATAATAATACATCTTGTTACATTCTAATAATCCAATCAGAACGCTCGTTTCAACGCTCGTTTCAACGTGAATTGCGCCGCTTTAGAATTTTTCAAAACAAATTGAAAATGCTACGAAATCTCTTTTTGACGTACATTTTTGCCGAATAAACCTACACGTTAGTGGAAACACATTTTATTGATAATGTTATTCACAGTTAAAACTCCCCGTCGAAGATTTTTTTTGTTGCTGACAGAACCCGTGTCCTAGTACGGAAATGTGACCTGCTATGGCCAATGTTTGTGGCAATTGTTTGCAAAGTATACATGCATGCAGCTTAAAGTTGTGTTTTATTTGAAGAACAATATAAATACTCGGGATAGGCGTTATATTTGGACAGATTTGTACAAAATTGTCTGAGATAGGGCCATTTTACTGATCGATGCGAAATCTGACATCCCACAGAGTAGAATCCCTGTACTTAAATATATATACTAGTACCCCCAAACGTGCCGAATCCCTGTGTTTTTCGCTATTCTCTATGGTAGAGCGAAACTGGAATTGCCAAAATATATTGACTTGTTTCTTTAACCCATTCAACACCAAGTAACTGACATGGACTGGTCCATGATATTTTTAGACCAATAAATTAATAACAAAATTACATTTGGATCAGTTCATTTATCAAAATGGGTAATTTTATTTCTAAAAATAGTTATATTACTTGAAAAAAGTGCAGATCCTGATGAGACGGCTCGTCATGATCCGGCTCATCTGGATCTACACGTTTTTGTAAGCCAATTTAGAGGCCTGTGAGGTCTTAGAGGGTTAATGATAAAACTACTTCTTGTTGCTGTGGATCTCAAGTTTTATCATTAAAGAAACAGGTCAACGTTGACAGATGTCGTTGTATGTCTTGTGGTTTTAAGGCCTATTATGGCTATATAGCGCCGTCTCAGTGAGACGGGATGGCGATAGAATGTTTTAGCAACCCCAACTGATGGAATGTTTTTATAGCATATGTATAAATTGCCACATTCAAACCACAGAAACTTGAGATTTTATCCACATGGCACCAAAATCTGTGTACTCTATCCTAGGACAATCATTTAGGGAAATAAATTAATACTCCTATGAGCATACATACGGTATATAGGCTAGCATACACAAATGGGTGGGACCACAAGCTATTTTAACATTAGATTCGTCCAGTTTCCAGACTTGGCGATCACATGATCTTAACCTTGTACCTATAAAATATCATTAAACTTAACTGGAAACAATTTGTATTATTTAAATATTTCACATATAGTCTACATCGGTTATGTCAAATTCCATCGCACCAAACAAAATACTTCGGTTATAACATAACCGAAGTTTGACTTTACGAAATTCGATATAAATAGATCCAGTTATATGTAAAATGATAGTGTCTGAAACGGGACTATGATCTGACTTCGAGATAACCGGAGAATTCGACATAACTGACTTTGACATAGCGGATGTAGACTGTATAATGTTTGTTTTTTGTAGATGGAACTTCAGCGTTGGTGAACACGAATTAACGTACATTAAGGGTCAGAGACAGGTCATCTCTGGTCACCAAGGAGACTGTAAAGAAGATACAGAGGATGTCTCATGTGATCTAGAAGGTGTGGAAACATTCTGAGGTTTTCCTTGTCCTGTTTCTTACAGTTTGGTGTATGTGTTGGGTTTTTTTGCCATATGGTCATATAGTAAGTAATGTTTACTATTAGTAAATTAGTAAGCATTACTTACTATATGACCATGGGGCAAAAAAAAAAAATTGTGTCTTGTGTTGTGGTATGTTCTGTGTACAGCTTCGTATAGCTGAAACATGGTGTGTTTTCCAAACAATAGTGCTCTGCACATACATGTGTGTTTTTACGTTTATTTATCGTCTCTACCAGTTGCCCATATGAGCGACGCCTCCTGAAGAGATTAGTTATTTTAGATTTTGGAGGATAGTGCAATGATACAGACAGAGACCCATTCCAGAATCTCCTCTGGTTCTTTTACGTGTACGGTGTAAAGCACCGACGTGAGACCTCGGTTTAACGTCCAATTTGAAAGACTGTTAATTTTATTAGGGTCAGACGGGGGATTGAACACATACCTTTGATTTTATGGTTTATTCTAGAGTGGAACAAATTGCAGCATGGGTCAGAAAAGAGATAGGGTGTTTTTTGAGCGGCGAATGGGGTAGGTGCGCGAGGAGGTAATTGAGAGTTACCCATAGACATTTTTCTAACCTTCAAGTAATTATGCTTGAGCAAAGAGGCAGTAGGGCAGTACATGTTGATCAAAATGGTGGACAAGTACATGTACGAGTTTATAAAGGTCTGCCCGCCCGCCCAAAGGCACTCGCATGTCGAGGCTTATTAAAAACAAATAAAGGGCAAAAGGGCGGGTTAAAAAAGGAGTAGGCCAGCCCATGTCATTCCACTGTAGAAGAAACCCTAGAAGTCAAACACTAATTCTATATCAATTTCACTTTTAGTCAGCTTATAGCTGTATATTTCATTGTGTGCATTTTTTGTAGAATATTATTACCAATTTTGTGTCTGCCATAAAATAATATGAAGATAATTAGCAAACGGTTATGGAGATTCTGTAAGGCATAAGATGATGGTTATTGGTTTCTAGTCCTTGCTCTGCTTGAGTAGTCTCCATGGCCGTGTGATTACTGTCGGTGACCTCATATCACTGGCCCCCTCACCGCTGCAGGTTGGACTCCCACTGGGTGTGTCGAATTCTTTCATGCGAGGAAGCTATCTAGCAGGCTTGTGGACAGTCGTGGTTCTAACCGGGTGCCTGTCCATGTCTGAAATACTGCTGGAAGACCCGGGAACCTCCTTCACTTCCTCCTTCCAGGGTTCATTCTAGGTCAGAATTTTTGGGAGAAGTGAGACAGCGCGTGATCGCTTCCTTAAATGGTGTTCTTTAATATACTTCTGCAAAATAGGGTTAAAATGCACAGTACAACCATTAAATACAACATTTGAATAGAAGGAGTGCTTTATAATGGGCCAGTGTATCTTACTAGACAAAATTTTGTTTGAAAATCGTAAAAAAAAGGAGTTTTTAAGGGAGAAGTGGGGCCCCCAGGGTCCCTAGGGCGACAATTTCGCCCACATCGCCCTCTAAACTGATCCCTGTCCTTCCTTGGCTGTAGAGTCGCTGTTTGTTCGACTTTAAGCCACAAAATCTTACAAATTTCCTCTGTATTATTATCAGGGGAATTGTATTGATGATGCGAATAATATGAATTTTGCAGACGAGGATATCTCTGTTGATGATATGGAGAAGTTCTCTAGCTCAGTGAAGATAGTTGTGCCAGAGGGTATGGTTGTGGGTGTGGACCCGGACAATATGCAGGTTGTAACCTGGCAGTACAAGGTAAGATAAGATAGTTGTGCCAGAGGGTATGGTTGTGGGTGTGGACCCGGACAACTTGCAGACTGATACCTGGCAGTACAAGGTAGATAGTGGTGCCAGAGGGTATGGTTGTGGGTGTGGACCTGGACAACTTGCAGACTGATACCTGGCAGTACAAGGTAGATAGTGGTGCCAGAGGGTATGGTTGTGTGTGTGGACCTGGACAACTTACAGACTGATACCTGGCAGTACAAGGTAGATCTGGTGCCAGAGGGTATGTTGTGGCGTGGACCTGGACAACTTACAGACTGATACCTGGCAGTACAAGGTAGATCGTGGTGCCAGAGGGTATGTTGTGGGCGTGGACCTGGACAACTTGCAGACTGATACCTGGCAGTACAAGGTAGATAGTGGTACCAGAGGGCATGGTTGTGGGCGTGGACCTGGACAACTTGCAGACTGATACCTGGCAGTACAAGGTAGATAGTGGTACCAGAGGGCATGGTTGTGGGCATGGACCTGGACAACTTGCAGACTGATACCTGGCAGTACAAGGTAGATAGTGGTACCAGAGGGCATGGTTGTGGGCGTGGACCTGGACAACTTGCAGACTGATACCTGGCAGTACAAGGTAGATAGTGGTACCAGAGGGCATGGTTGTGGGCGTGGACCTGGACAACTTGCAGACTGATACCTGGCAGTACAAGGTAGATAGTGGTACCAGAGGGCATGGTTGTGGGCGTGGACCTGGACAACTTGCAGACTGATACCTGGCAGTACAAGGTAGATAGTGGTACCAGAGGGCATGGTTGTGGGCGTGGACCTGGACAACTTGCAGACTGATACCTGGCAGTACAAGGTAGATAGTGGTCCAGAGGGCATGGTTGTGGGCATGGACCTGGACAACTTGCAGACTGATACCTGGCAGTACAAGGTAGATAGTGGTACCAGAGGGTATGGTTGTGGGCGTGGACCTGGACAACTTGCAGACTGATACCTGGCAGTACAAGGTAGATAGTGGTGCCAGAGGGCATGGTTGTGGGCATGGACCTGGACAACTTGCAGACTGATACCTGGCAGTACAAGGTAGATAGTGGTACCAGAGGGCATGGTTGTGGGCGTGGACCTGGACAACTTGCAGACTGATACCTGGCAGTACAAGGTAGATAGTGGTACCAGAGGGTATGGTTGTGGGCGTGGACCTGGACAACTTGCAGACTGATACCTGGCAGTACAAGGTAGATAGTGGTGCCAGAGGGCATGGTTGTGGGCATGGACCTGGACAACTTGCAGACTGATACCTGGCAGTACAAGGTAGATAGTGGTACCAGAGGGCATGGTTGTGGGCGTGGACCTGGACAACTTGCAGACTGATACCTGGCAGTATGGAAGGACACTGTATGATAGTGTGGGGGCGTGAATTCAATGACGGCGTTGGCGTAGTGTGCCAGTGTTTCCAATTTGATCATTTCACTAATGCATTTCTCAATAATAATCATTACTGTACGTGTATTTGAATTAGCGCATCCAAAATTTTGCGCATATCGGATGATTCTCAAAATGTTCAGTTAATGGTGTAGTCATGATTTAGCGTAACGGGAACTACCGCTAATTATAATTTTAGCGCGCAGTGGGGTAAACAATCGTCCGGGAACATCTCCCCTAATCAAAGTCCAATACCCCAGCCCTTATCACCTTATGTTTTTGCAGCACATAAGACGGAAGTGTTCCAGTGAGCGTTACAGGTTTATTTATTTACAATAACAAGTTCTGAAGGTCACATCAAATTTAAAAAGTGCATTTCAAAGATTTACTGTTTCACGGAAATTGCCGAAGTCCACAAACAAAATGTTCAATGTGAAATCGGACAATAACGGAAACAAACAAACCTACCGCAATAGTATTACTCGATAACATACGACAATTTACGGAAAATATAAATGTTCCCATATCATTAACTGACTTAATTAATAACACTCGAGGCAATTTTATCAGTTTATTGTTTATTGACACCTGTGTACAAACAATACTTATTCAGGTAGCAGGACTATCGATATGCTTACGTTGAGCTAGTAAGACCGTCATATTTATAACAAATTGTTGCAGCTACGTAAAGGAGTGTCTGTAGAGAATGTGAAAGTAGATTTGAAACTATCTCCATTAAAACCAGGTCATGCCAAATGGATTGTGGAGGCACACGGACATGTGCAATCATCCACACTTAATGGTTGTGCCACCTCTGGGTTAAAACCAGCCATTGAAAAGGCCAGACTTTAATGTTTTTGCTTGTTTGAACAGCCAGTCGTGCAAACTATTGTCTGTCTATATTATTAATAAATCTGCATACACTGTTTCTTCGCTCACCCATATGGTTCGGTTCGCCAGAGGCGAGGGTAAATAAGCCCAATCATCATCACGCTGTTTCTTGTGTTGTTACAGTTTTTACACGTATTGTGTACCTAACAATACGCACAATGGATAGTATGCATGGCGACAGATACACACGATGCCAGCGGAAATAATCTTTAGTTTTAGGATTAAATTATTACATTTATCAACATTTGATATTGTTTTAGATTTAACAGGTTAATTTATATTTTGAAAACAATAACACATTTGGACACATCTGGACTGGCACATGTATATCGGAGCAAATTATAAGAACTAATACACAATAAATACGTAATTTTTGCTTTACGTTTATTAAAATTACAGCTTTGTAACATCAAAATAGGCAAGTAAATGGAATTTATATTAGCGTAATCATGAATTAGCGTGCTGTCGACACCCGCTAATAGCGCTAAAATTAGAAATAAATACACGTACAGTAGTTAAATTCAGTATTTGAAATTGTTGATTTTGTGGCATGTATATTTATGTGGCATAACCGGTAGTCTATATTTACCTTCAATGCTACAATATAGAAATTGTTGCACTTGGCACTCTGATAAGAGTTATTTAAAACCTGTATTCTTGCTCATTTTGTATATGAAATCAGTGGTTCACATGGATTAGAGGGGACCTCCGTGGCCGAGTGGTTACGGTCGTTGACTTTAAATCACTTGCTTATCACCACTGTAGGTTTGAATCCCACTATGGGGTGTCTCATTCTTTCATGTGAGGAAGCTATCCAGCTGGTTTGCGCAGTCGGATGTCGTCCATGTCTGAAATACTGCTAGACGGGGCATCCAGCCGTAGCAACCCCAACCAAGGAGAGAAACTATTTAAGCTCTGCTTCCGTTTTGATCCTTTCCTATTCTTTGATTTTGTGTGCATGTATAGTTTTGTGAATGTATATAGTGGAATAAATATGTTTAAATCAACCCCAACTGATAGCTAGATAGATTCGGATTAGTGGTAAAAATCGACACCTAATGCAGTTAATTAATGTTTCCTCCAATTTATTTCTATTTGTTTCTGAAAAGTCTTATATATTATAAAAGAGAATATGGTTTTCTGCCACTAGTATAGCTGGAGAGTTTCTGTATGATCTAAGCTGTGCGACTTTAAATCCCAAAAATTATTATGTGTTTTTCATGAGTCATTCATTTTTAGAGATGATAAATATTGTATTTATGTGCCGTGGCATTTCGAAAGCATTGATTATGGTGACATTTGTATTTTCGTTACATTCTGCAAAACCAACACAATGATTTATCGTTAATATTTTAGAAGATTGTAAAAACAGTTAATATTTCCAATTGGGCACATGACAACAGACGTAATTTTTTGTTGTCTCTATATATATCATTAACTGAATGCAAAAACTTGCATGTAAGATATATTCTTTATACACTCTGGGCCCGAGACTATGAAACTTTTCTCAGATCTGGGGCTTAAGAAATTTGATTGGTTGATTCTGGGATTTACATGAACCAATCAGAAGCTTGAGACCGAGTTTGAGATTGAAGAAAAAGTTTTATAACCTCCAGCCCAGATGTTGGGAAGTGCCGAAACTAATGTTCCTAGCTTATGGCCTGTCGTTTTCTTGAAATTGTCATGTCTTGTAATATATATACAGTCAACCCTGTGTTAGTGGTCACCTCTATTAAGCAGCCAACCTGTATTAAGCAGCCAGTTTTCAGATTCCCAATATGTTGTTTTATTATACATTTAACCTATATATATATATATATAAAATGAATCAAGCAATAAAACACTAAAACAGATGATGATACATGGCCGGCGACACATGAAAATGTTTATTTTATTGCTTAAGACGACTGTATATTTGCTATTTATTTAAGAAATGCACATACTTGTTTTATATAGGATAAGAAATTCTTATTATTCCTATGACATTTATAGTTCACAGCTTTAGTTTATATCATGATTCTAGCCAAATATCATGCCATTGTCTTATTCTAACTTAAGTGATGGGCTTGGAAACATTGTTCCTATTGCAACACCTTATGGAAGCCGTGATATCGCAGGCAGTGGTAGCTTGTTCGCTTCAGGTGCGAAAGGCCCAGAGTTTGCGCCATGCTGGAGCCGTTACGATTATGCCCTTAGGCAAGGCATTTAAATTCCGCGTTGCCTCCTCTTTCTCTCGCGATGATGAATGCCATCAGGGATGAGGTCTCTAGAGTGTTTAATATAAGTTGTAAGAACTTGTTTCGCAGTCGAGCTAAAATAAATTTGTATAAACTAACAGGTTCTAAAATTTTACACTATTTGAATATAAAAATGTAGGCAACATGGCTTTAACTAATAATACTTTGAAATTATACAGCAATGTAAAAAGTGAAATTTCAACATTTTTTTCCATTGTTTCTGAAAAATGTCAGAGTGCCCATTTTCGCATGGCGCCAGCAGTATGTACATTTGTGTATCAGCAACTTCCTATTTCCAAAATTTGAGTTTAAATAAAGGAGACTATTTCCGTTTTGCAGTTCAAGAGCCCGGTATCCAATGTGTGGCTGTTGCATAGAGGTAAACTGCAGCAGATCGACATGTTTGGAAACAACAACATACCAGCATTGTCCAGCTTCGAGCCCGGTGAACAGCCTATACATCCACCATTGCTTTATGTCGGTAAGGTTCCTATTTGGTGTTGCCCTATTGTGCATGAGTTTATACTGGGCTCGGGCCCGCTCAGCCTTGGATTGCCTATCGATGACTTGTGTAGACAAAAATAAACCGTACATGAAAAAGAACGTAAAGCATATAAAGCTTACAAATGAATTGTGAATTGTTTTATTATTATATAATACTGGCAAATAATTGTTCATGTGTGGCTGTTGTATAGAGGTAAGCTGCAGCAACAACAACATGCCAGCATTGTCCAGCTTCGAGCCCGGTGAACAGCCACTTATTTCCAATTATCACAAATGATAAATAAAACGATATCACTCTATGTGAAATAATACAACTTACCCAGCGCTTTAATTCTCGATGATACAGAAAACGATTGCAGTTTTCTACAAATAATTTTTGTTTATTTATTGTAATGAATATCTTTATTTTGATCTTTAAGCATATTTCATAAACATTATACATTTAACATACATTTTTTACATAATACATATTTACAAAATTTGCTTAAAGTGACATTACATCGCAAAAAGCCAAATAAATGCATATGTTCACGTATAAATGCATTGCTACTACACATTCTTCTGAATACATTCGAACACTAACATTGAACCAATACACAGTGTTTTAGTTGTCTACAAAAGTAGCCCCGCTGGAGCCGTTACGATTGTTCCCTTAGGCAAGGCATCTAAATTCCACATTGCCTCTTCTCTCTCCCTCATAGCGATGGATTCCATCAGGAATGAGGTCTCGAGAGTGATTAATATAAGTTGTAAGAACTTGTTTCACAATCGAGCTAAAATAAATTTGTATAAACTACATAGAAAATAAAGTGATTAAATCCCAAGTTTTCTTTCCATTTAAGCATACGTGTATATATTGTTGTTGTAATATTATATAAATATTGTGTTTCGCACAAACAAGCGTATTGTATACTCCAATAAACGCAACACAGGTTCACTTTAATCCTTACGTTTATGTAATTTCCTCTTTCAATCAGGTATGCATGATAAACAGCTGTATGTGCAGCCGTCTGCCCAGATGCAAGAGCGTATGACTGAAGCAGCGGACCGGTTGGATCAGCACCAGCTTCCTGGTACATGTCAGAGAGACCATATCCACCTACCCAGGGTGGCTTGGAAACCATACCTAAACACGGGTACGTTCATACATGTACCTACACTGTATTGTATTGATTTCAATTAGCAGTAGCTTCAATTAATAGGTTAATAAATGTTTCTAGTATACATGTATTAGCAGTAAGAAATCAGACAACTGAAGAAGACACATTCCCCCAACTGATCTCTAGCTGACGTCATGCAGGGAGACGTCTTGCAGGGAGAAGTGAGACAGCTCTGGGAGACACATTCCCCCAACTGACCTCTAGCTGACGTCTTGCAGGGAGAAGTGAGACAGCTCTGAGAGACACATTCACCCAACTGACCTCTAGCTGACGTCTTGCAGGGAGAAGTGCTACAGCTCTGGAGACCCATTCCCCCAACTGACCCTCTCAGCTGACGTCATGCAGGGAAACTTCTTGCAGGGAGAAGTGGCCACTTCTGTGAGACCCATTCCCCCAACTGACCTCTCAGCTGGATTCATGCCCGGAGAAGTTAGACAAGCTCTGGTAGACACATTCCCCAACTGACCGCTGCTGAATCATGCAGATAGAAGTGACCCGCTCTTGGAGACACATTCCCCAACTCACCTCAGCTGATTAATGCAGGGAGAAGCTGAGACAGCTCTGGGAGACCATTCCCCAACTGACCTCTCCTGGATTCATGCAGGGAGAAAGTGAGACAGCTCTGGGAGACAACATTTCCCCCCACTGACCTCTGCTGGATTCATGCAGAGAGAAGTGAGACAGCTTCTGGAACACAGTCCCCAACTGACCTCTAGCTGACGTCATGCTGGAGATTCATGCAGGGGAAGTGAGGACAGCTCTGGGAGACACATTCCCCAACTGACCTCTAGCTGGATTGATGCTGGGAGACCTCTTGCAGGGAGAAATGAGACAGCTCTGGGAGACACATTCCCCCAACTGACCTCTAGCTGACGTCATGCAGGGAGATGTCTTGCAGGGAGAAGTGAGACAGCTCTGGGAGACACATTCCCCCAACTGACCTCTAGCTAGATTCATGCAGGGAGAAGTGAGACAGCTCTGGGAGACACATTCCCCCAACTGACCCAGGGCGTTCATTTGACCCGAGCTCCCGGGTTTTGACGCACGAAAATTGATAAAGACGCTTTTTGACTCTTGGTGAAAATGCCCTGAGAGTCAACTTGACCCGGGGCGTTGATCGGCCATGCGTCATCAAATATTTTCTCAGCGGAGTAATTATCAAAATATGTCTGTCTACGAGGTCGAAGACCGTAATCGTTCATATATAAACCGCAGTTATTTTCATCAAAATTCTGCTGCATTTCGTTATGAACACGATCATGATTTACGAGGGATTTACAATCGGACAAAATGGCGTCTAGGCAAACTTTACGTAAAATCTTTATCTCAACCAGCCGATCAGAATATAGTATCAACCACGCATAAAGCGCCTTCATCACTTGCGCCGCCCAGGGTTAGGTTCAAAACGCGTGGTTGATGTCATTATTCAGTTGGGTGGTTGAGAAAAAAGGCTTACCCAAACTTTAGTATCAAAGGGAAATAAATCTTTAATAACGTTTCTCTAATACCTGTACGGCTCGGTATTTTTCAGGTAAAAATTAGTTTTTATCAAAAGACAATTATTATTGATTGTCACAATAAACACCTTTAGCAAGTTTTGCAAACAACCAATTACCGTTTGTGCTGTTTGCCATCATATGTGCTGCTAATCATGAGAACTGAGAAGTTTAAGTAGGTGTTGACATTATGTGTATTGTCAATGTACAATAGGCATAGATAAAACGGTGTTTTTGTAACACGTGTATTGTCAATAATAAGTTGTCTGCTATTTGAGAAGCTTATAGTGGGCCACTGATATAGAAATTATACGCCGGAATGGTTTGATGATGACTTTTGCTATTGTTTGTTACAGATTTCTATGGGGTATTAATTGTGTGCACAACCCATTAATCATTTCATTGTTTCTACATTATTCCTTCATTTTCTGGAGAATATTCCTAAATCATTCTTAGTTATATTTTCAATCAGATCGGAGATAAAAAAATTAAAGAGTATCAGTTTTAGAAATTAAATCTTAAATATGGTTCAGAAAAGCCTTAGTCACTTCGGAATTGGCACACCCAGCAAACGTAAGCTGAGTAATAGTGTTAGTGAACCTGGGACACCTAAACGCCATAAAGTAGACTGTGACACTCGTAAGTCTAAAGTGAAAAGAAAATTCAGGTCTATCTATCTATCTATCTTCCTATAAGTCAAACCCCTGATGGGGACCTTAGACTTTGACGCGCGTCATCTGACAAGAATGTTAGTAAGAAATGAAATAAAAGATGATAAAAGAATGATGTTAGGTTGGTTAAAAACAGGTTAAGAACAGGGCAGGTTTATTTAGGGAGAAACATGTTCAATCCGACTAACAGCCAGACTGAACTGTGGGCCAGACAAGGTGACAATATCTGGGGGCAAAGCATTCCAGTGGACAATGGTTCTTGGAAAGAAGGAATATTTATGGTAGTCAGTCACTGTTTTGATCTGTCGGAATGCTTGGGAATGGGATGTTCTGGAAGATCTTGTATTTGGGGTAAGGTAGTTTTCAGCTTGAATGGCAACTTGGTTATGGAGGATGTTGTGGAACATAACCAATCTTTGGTCGATGCGACGAAGGTCAAGGCGTCTCCAAGTTAGGGAGTTCAACATTTCTGTGACACTGGAC
Source organism: Archivesica marissinica (assembly GCA_014843695.1). Taxonomy (NCBI): domain Eukaryota; kingdom Metazoa; phylum Mollusca; class Bivalvia; order Venerida; family Vesicomyidae; genus Archivesica; species Archivesica marissinica. The sequence continues at coordinate 83,847,966 of CM026390.1, read as the reverse complement.
GTTCGGCCGTAGTCTTGTTTGGCCCAGCGGGCAGCTCTGCGCTGTACATACTCAAGCTGGTCTATGAGAACTGCCGTATACGGTGACCAAACCGTGGAGCTATACTCAAGCTGGGGCCTTACCAGTGTCTTGTATGCTGTTGATTTTAACCTTTCTGAGTGCACTTTGATGTTACGTCTTAGAAAACCCAATGTTTGACTTGCTTTTTTGCTGATGTTGTCTATGTGTTTGTTAAAGTTTAAATCACTTGATATTGTTACTCCCAGGTATTTTGCTGAGGAAACAGTTTCTAAGAAGGTATTATGCAGACGATATTTCGTGGATATGACTAATTTGCGCTTGGTGATCTGAATAACCTGGCACTTTGATGGATTGAATTTCATTTCCCATTTGGATTCCCATTGTTCAAGCTGGTGTAAGTCTTGCTGTAATAGGCTGGAATGAGAAGAAACAGTCAGAGAAAGATAAAGAGCTGTGTCATCGGCGAAGAGGCGGACTTTAGAGTGTTTGACAGAATCTGGGAGGTCATTGATGTATATGAGAAAGAGGAGTGGTCCGAGGACCGAACCCTGTGGGACACCGGAGGAGACTGGTATGGTACTGGACTTAGAGCCATTGACTACGACGGACTGTGACCTGTTGTCTAGGACGCTTTTAATCCATGAGATAGTTTGACCCCTTATGCCATAATAATGTAGCTTATACAGGAGCTTTTCATGGTTGACCATATCAAAGGCTTTTGAGAAGTCAATGAGTATTAAGTCAACTTGACTTCTCTGGTTTATGGATTTGAGGATGTCGTCTATTAGCATGAGGAGTTGGGTTTGACATGACCTTTTTTCTCGGAAACCATGCTGTAGTTCATAGAAGAGGTTTGCTTGTGTGAAGTGCTTTGTTACGCTAGATGAGACAATGTGTTCCAGGGTTTTGCACAGGATACAGGTAAGAGAGATTGGTCGGTAGTTTGCAGGGTCGGACTTTGTGCCTTTTTTATAAATAGGGGCTACATTTGCCATTTTCCAGATATCAGGTAGGGTACTGGTATGCAGGGACTTTTTGAAAAGTTCACATAGGATTGGGGCCATTTCTTTGCAGGTGTTTTTGAGTACTATAGGTCTAATTTGGTCTGGTCCTGCAGCCTTATGGGGGTTGAGGTTTTTGAGGAGTTTCTCAATGCCATTAACAGAGATGTCGATATCTGGCATAGGGTCGTGTGGGCTAATCGTTGGGTGTGAGGTCTCTCTACCTGTATCTGCCATATCCTGTACTTTCATTTCAGCCAGGGATTTTAGAGAAACTGGGGACTTGGGGGTGAAGACAGATTGAAATTGTTCATTTAGTATTGTGGCTTTGTCTGTGTCTGCTGTGTGTAGTTTATTGTGCTTTTTAAGAGAGTCTATTCCAACAGAGTCTTGTCTGGAGTGTTTTAGTCGTGAATAGATTTTTTTATTGTTTGGCTTGGTTTCAGGTTGTTGTTGTTGTTCATCTGAATTGCTGGTATTTACGTTGAGTATGTCACCTAGATATTTTTGATATTCTATTTTAGTTTGTTTTCTACAGAGGTGTTTTAGTTTAAGATAGTGTTCTTTGTGTGTGGTTTGTTTGCTTTTCTTATATTTCCTGAATGCTTTATCCCGTTTCCTGAATAGGCGTTTTAGTTCAACCTTAATCCAGGGCAATTTGTTTTTAGTGGATGACATTTTGGACGGGATAAAAGTATTGACCCCTTCCTCGATGGAGCTGGAAATGGATTGCCAACGGTCTGCTACTGAATCACTGATATATTTTTTGGATTTGGAGAGGGATTCATGTAGATTGGTAATATGTGTCCGGAGACCATCCCAATCTGCTTTCTTATATAGGTGGATTTTGCGGGGCTTTTGTGGTTTCATTCGGGCGGAGGTATTAATAGCAACCAGGACTGCATCATGGTCACTGATACCTGGGATAACTTGGGCTCTGTTTACTCTGGAGGGGTTGTTTGTCAAGAACAGGTCAAGGATATGGTTCCAGCGTGTGGGGTCTTGGACCATTTGTGTGAGGTTATTATCAAATAAGATATTAATAAAATCACGGTAGTGGGATTGCAGCTTACAGTCTGGGGTTGGGGAAATATTGGACCAGTCCATTTTGGGCATATTAAAATCTCCACCAACCCATACGGTTGCACTGGTTTTTGTGGCCATGGAGAGGGATTTATTGAATTCATCAGTACTATGGGGGTCATGTTCTTTGGGCTTATAGTAGGAGCAGACGAGCAGTGGCTTGGAACCTTGGAGTTGTATTTTAACCCATATGTTTTCACAATCGGTGTGAAGGTGGGTGGCTTCTTGTGCTATCAGGGAATTTTTTACTGCAATGAATACCCCTCCCCCAGTCTGCTTCTGCCTATCTCTTCTGAAAGGGGTGTATCCCAGTTCCGGGCTGAAAATCTCGTTATCGTAATGTTTAGGTTTTAACCATGACTCTGTGCCTAATACTATGTCAGGTTGGGTAGATGCAATCATGTTATCATAGTCTAGTTTTTTATCGACTATTGACCTACAGTTTATAGTCAATACTTTTAATGGTCGTCTGACTTTATTTGGTGTTGATGTGACTGGATGAATGTTGTCACTAGTATTTACATGTTCATCAATGCTAGTATCTGTAGTGCTACTGTTGAAGCTGCTGAATCTGTTAGGTGATTCGTATGATTCCAGACTAGCAGAGCTAGGTAGAGTTATGTTCATGTTGTTGCAAGCTATACACTTCCAGGCCCCAATGCGAGAATCATCTCCAAGTCTGTCGCACAAACTGTCGGACATACCCTGACAGTCGGCATGGTACAGTATAAAACAGAACTCACACTGTGCACCCTTAGATGAAGCGGTTACTGGTTGTTCACAGGTACCACAGGGATAAACAGTAGATGTGTCTCCTATGAATTCAGGTACGAGGGTCGGTCCGGGATTTGTTTCAATATCTAGGGACATGATCAACAACAATGTGCTGAGGAATATTACAGTTCTGTACGAACACTTATGCATAGATTATCTGAGTGGCTTAATGAATTTGAGTGGCTGGAAATGAAACAAACTGATGATCAGATTCTGTTGTATTGTACTTGGTGTAGAGATGCTAAAAAGAAAAATCCCTTCGCTAACAGTGGTAGCACGAACCTACAAAAATTACATGTACGTAAAGTACCAACATGCATATATTTGACTCTTGAAAATTCCAGCTTGACTCTTGAAAATTCCTGTTTGACTTGAGATTTTGACCTCAAGGGTCATTGACTCTTGAGTTTCAAAGTCTAGTGAACGCCCTGAGTCACCTCTAGCTGACATCATGCAGGGAGACGTCTTGCAGGGAGAAGTGAGACAGCCCTGGGAGACACATTCCCCAACTGACCTAGCTGGATTCATGCAGGGAGAAGTGAGACAGCTCTGGGAGACACATTTCCCCAACTGACCTCGAGCTGGATTCGTGCAGGGAGAAGTGAGACAGCTCTGGGAGACACATTCCCCCAACTGACCTCTAGCTGGATTCATGCAGGGAGAAGCTCTGGGAGACACATTCCCCCAACTGACCTCTAGCTGACGTCATGCAGGGAGACCTCTTGCAGGGAGAAGTGAGACAGCTCTGGGAGACACATTCCCCCAACTGACCTCTAGCTGGATTCATGCAGGGAGAAGTGAGACAGCTCTGGGAGACACATCCCCCAACTGACCTCTAGCTGACGTCTTGCAGGGAGAAGTGAGACAGCTCTGGGAGACACATTCCCCCAACTGACCTCTAGCTGACGTCATGCAGGGAGATGTCATGCAGGGAGAAGTGAGACAGATTCTTCCAACTGCCCCCGACCACACATACTGCAGAGAGAGTATGATCTCAGAGAGACATGTTTCCCAATGGCTTCTACCCTATAGTCCAAGACCTGCAGGGTACGTGCTCAGAGAGACATGTTCCCCGACGGCCCATACCCTCTAGTCCAGGTCCTGCAGGGAGAGTATGATCTCAAGAGAGACATGTTCCCCGACGGCCCATACCCTCTAGTCCAGGTCCTACAGGGAGAGTATGATCTCAGAGAGACATGTTCCCCAATGGCCACTACCCTCTAGTCCAAGTCCTGCAGGGTACGAGCTCAGATATGAGCTCAGAGAGATATGTTTCCCAATGGCTCCTGCCATATAGTTCAAATCATACTGGGAGAAGTGGAACAGCGCATGGTGATAGATTGTGCAGGGGGGTCACTGAGACAGGTTTCTCCAACTACCCTCTAGCCCAAGTCCTACAGGGGTCACTGAGACAGGTTTCTCCAACTGCCCTCTAGCCCAAGTATTGCAGGGGTCAGTGGGACAGGTTTCTCCAACTGCCCTCTAGCCCAAGTCCTACATGGGTCAGTGAGACAGGTTTCTCCAACTGCCCTCTAGCCCAAGTCCTACAGGGGTCAGTGAGACAGGTTTCTCCAACTACCCTCTAGCTCAAGTCCTACAGGGGTCAGTGAGACAGGTTTCTCCAACTGCCCTCTAGCTCAAGTCCTGCAGTGAGAAGTGAGACAGGTTTCTCCAACTGCCCTCTAGCCCAAGTCCTGCAGTGAGAAGTGAGACAGGTTTCTCCAACATCCCTCTAGCCCAAGTCCTGCAGTGAGAAGTGAGACAGGTTTCTCCAACATCCCTCTAGCCCAAGTACTGCAGTGAGAAGTGAGACAGGTTTCTCCAACATCCCTCTAGCCCAAGTCCTGCAGTGAGAAGTGAGACAGGTTTCTCCAACATCCCTCTAGCCCAAGTACTGCAGTGAGACAGGTTTCTCCAACATCCCTCTAGCCCAAGTCCTGCAGTGAGAAGTGAGACAAGTTTCTCCAACATCCCTCTAGCCCAAGTCCTGCAGTGAGAAGTGAGACAGGTTTCTCCAACATCCCTCTAGCCCAAGTACTGCAGTGAGAAGTGAGACAGGTTTCTCCAACTACCCTATAGCTCAAGTACTGCAGGGGTCAGTGAGACAGGTTTCTCCAACATCCATCTAGCCCAAGTACTGCAGTGAGAAGTGAGATAGCTCAGGAATACAGTTTCGCCCATGTATCCCTCTAGCTCAAACCCTGCAGGGAGAAGTGAGACATTTCAGTCAGACAGGTTTTGGACCATTTCTCTATCTAGCCCATGTACTTGGGATATATTTTACATCTGAAATTCCTCATTTCGCTGTTCCTAAAAATTGACTCCAATATACATGTAATATTGCTTTGTCATTGATCTTTTAATCTTTATATAGCTCAATGGCGGACACCCTCGATGTATAATGATCGGTCTCAGATAACTGCGGAGCCCGGGTACACGGACGTGAACCAGTGTGAAGGCGGAGAGGGAGATGGTGGTTTAGTTATCTGGCATGAAAACTATCCATTTGGTGAGTCGCATATTATTCATAAAAAGTTTTACTTTCATTTGTAATTAATAGTCTTCTAGATTTTCTATTCTTGTAATAAGTGGAAAGCCTGAGTGGGTTTGACTCTGTGTGTGTTTTACGTTTATTTATCGTCGCTACCGGTTGCCCATATGAACGACGCCTCCTGAAGAGATTAGTCATTTTAGATTTTTGAAGGATAGTGCAATGATACAGACAGAGACCCATTCCAAAGTCTCCTGGTTCTTTTACGTGCATGGTGTAAAGTACCGACACAAGACCTCGGTTTAGTTTATACAAATTTATTTTCAGCTTGATTAACTTATATTAATCACTCTGGAGACCTCATTCCTGATGGAATCCATCGCCACGAGGGAGAGAGAAGAGGCAACATGGAATTTAAATGCCTTGCCTAAGGGCACAATCGTAACGGCTCCAGCGTGGCTCGAACTCCGGACCTTTCGCACCTGAATCGAACGCGCATCCACTGAGCTATCATGACTTCCACACCTCGGTTTAAAGTTGCATCTGAAAGACTGTTAATTTTATTAGGGTGAGACAGGGGATCGAACCTGTAATCGACTCTCTCAGATAACATGTACGAGACATGTGTAGGTAAAATATACATTAACATGTATATAACGCTTACAAATCATTTGTCAAAATTTACAAATTCTTGCACATAATTTTCCCTGGACCGATCAATTCTCACAGTTTATAAAATAAACGATGCCAGCAATGGCGCTCCATTATAAACATGTGTCATGAGTTCTGCAAATAATGTGTTACTGTCTACAAGAAAGGTCATTATTCTATATATCCTTATTTTATGCTTTGTAATGAAATATAGAAATTTATCAGTGAAATAAACTGAATACAGTGGAATAACACATTTTATTTCTCACTGCTTTGCACGTGTGGTACCTAGCTGCTCCATGTTGAAATGTTGTCA
>CM026390.1:83636608-83840629 GCA_014843695.1 Archivesica marissinica | reverse complement strand
ACCGGCCTTATCAGAACGAATCCCTGACGAGGTTCGATCCTTCGACCTCCCGCTCCGTAGGTGGACACCTTAACTACTAGGCCACGGGGAGACTATATATATATATGAAAATGAAAAATAAATTTAAAACGGTCGGGACATAACATATCTGTATTTCCATTGGTAATTCGGAAATAAGCTGCAATAGTTTTAGCCACATTATTGCATTCCGATTTTACGTATTCACCATATGTTTTCCTGGCTATTGACGCAGCTCTTCGCAAACATATTTGAAAGCAAATGTTGTAACATATCAGTGCAGCCAACGTTTCCGGAAGTAAGCCTACCCGACAATATTGATGTATGTTGTTTTTTTACTACATGTCGCACCAACAGTGGCTGTTAGTGTTTGAGGAAGTCCTAATATGTCAGTATTTCTTACACGGACAGGCATCCGAGGATAATCCCCAACGTTCCACAATTCACTAGGATAACACGATCATATGAAATAATTACAACCAGAGTGTTATTCAACCCTTCATCTCTAAGGGGCAGGTGATTTGACTACAAGGACCTTAACCAATCGGCCACAGAGGCTCAGTCGTTCATGTTGCAATAACAACGAGTGATGGATTGGTAGGTAGTATACCGCATCTCCACTCTTCTATAGAAGTTGTGTTTATGTCAGATTATTAAATAGTCAATCAGATGGATCGATGCCCGTTATTAAATAGCAACACATGTATACAAGTATGTCAGACTTATTTCACTAAGTTATAATAAGGTAGAAGGGGCACATTTCAAACATGTGTCCATTATCATACAACTTGTAGTATCAAATATGAAAATATTACCAAGTGTATAACATAATCCATATATAATTAACACACTCTGAAAATCCATACTTGTTCATTTGAAAGCAGTCGATAACTTCCTACACGTAGGTAACTAGGTATACATAGATCGCACTATCTAAACTTCCTTGTCGCTGGTACCCAGCATAATGCGAGCACAGACCAAAGAATATACATGTAAATATTATAGTTTAAACATATTTTATTGCCAATATTAAAGTGCTTATACAATATAATACATCATAGCACACTACAGCATAAATAATGGCAAGTGGGTCGGGTCACAAGTTCTCAAAACATTAGATTCGACCCTTCCCATTAAATATTATAATAAGGGAGTTAACATTTGAACGATTGAGTGTACACACACTATATATATATATATATATATATATATAGATAGATAGGGCAGAGCGCTCTGGATTATGGGCAGTGCGATGCGCCCTTTCTAAAATAGCTTAGCTGAAATGTAAAGTTAACGCCACTAAGCCACAATTTACAAACTTATTGATGATTATGTAGTAAATATTTCACAGCATGTGTGGGTAGATTTTCACAAAAAATTACTGAAAGAACACACCAAATTTAATCATCACAATATAGTGATAAAGTGTGCAAAATGGATAACATTATAGTAATATGATGCCAACACCGTATTACTCATACAACCCCCTTCCAACACCCCGAATGGTGTGACACGTCACAACATAAATGTGTTTGAAAGATATAGCACAGAGCAGAGACGGATCTATATTCCAGTGGTAACACGCTGGACAGGTAATCCAGGGATCGTAGGTTCGATCCCCCGTCTGACCTTAACAAAATTAACAGTCTTTCAGATGGGACTTTATGCCGAGGTCTCGTGTCAATGCTGTACACCGCGCACGTAAAAGGAACTAGAGGAGAATCTGGAATGGGTTTCTGTCTGTATCATTACACTATCCTCCAAAAATCTAAAATGACTAATCTCTTCCGGAGCTATATATGTATGCATCTGTTCGGAGTAGTAAGCCATAGATCAGTAGTCAAGTTGTTAACACGTTATACTGCGATTCCAGGTATCGCAGGTTCGATCCCCAATCTGACACTGAATCTGACAACAGTCTTTCAGATGGAACTATAAGCCGAGGTCCTGCGTTGGCTTAAGCTTAATATTTATGTATTCGACATATTAGAACAAATAATTATGTACACAATAAATAAAAATGGATTGAAATGAACGCCAAAACGCTTATTGTATTTCCCTCCACGTCGGTGAATCCATAATATCCATGTTTGTGCTTTACATCGTGCACGTAAAATAACAAGAACAGCCTCCACATTTGTCGCTGTCTGTAGTATTGCACTATCCTTCAAAACATAAAAGGACTAATATCTTCAGGAGGCGCCGCACAGACGTATGTAAATTGATTATATTCAATGTGTCTGTAAATAGTGATGATAGGTTTGTAGGCGAATTGCGACGAGCTGAATTCAGGACTGTACACATTGTTCCTACTGATCATGTTGACGGGTGACGATTGAGATGAGAGGCGGCTGTTGGTGTTGGCATCATATTACTATAATGTTATCCATTTTGCACACTTGTATCACTATATTGTGATGAACACAACCTGGCAATTTTTTAGCTGCATTACGTGACCATGTGCCTCAATACAACTATCGCAACGGCACCTGTTTCCATGAGGAACTAGATATTTTAGGGCATCTATGCACGGCGTACATGAATTGTTTTATTTATGCACGGGTAAATGTTGAATATATTATTTTTGACTTAGTAACATCAATACTAACAATATTACAACTCATAAGAAACTTTTTTTCTGGTTATTTGTACATTTTTTCCCAATTAGGATAGCTACCTGAAATGCTCATAAATCGCATAATTTCGATGGAATCAATTTTCCCAACAAGTTGTCTGTTTATATTCGGCTACTGAACCAGTCAGGTGACAGTTGCATTAGGCTACCAGTACTCACAACGGAATGCTATTGAACCATGCTTCACCTCTGTCGGCGTAAATAGGTTAAAATTATTTAAATATTTTAAATACGGATGTAAATGGAAAAAATACGCCGAGCATAGGAATACGCCGAGCATAGATTCCACCACTCTACAATCATACTATACCATGGTGGTTAGGAGAGGCTGTTGCTATATTGGCTGTGTATCCAAGCTAGTAAAATGTGTGTAGTTTATCGTTTACATTTGAGGTCAATAATGAAGCATCTACAGAATTTATTAAAACTTTGTTACATTCGACATAAAATTAGGTGACACGTGTAACATAATGGGGTTATATGTTGATTATATTAATTAATTACCTCCATAATTAGTTGTATAGCATGATACATATTCATGAGTATTGGTTCATTTATAATAATGCTATATACGATCGTTATACAAGGCAATTATACATGGAACTGTACTAACTGTTTATGTTGGCAGAGAAGCAAGTACATTTGGCAGATAAACAAGTATACTTGGCGTGGACATCCCTTACATGTATGCCTGATCAGCATATTAAAGGTTTTCCCACACATGTGTGCTATTACATCAGAAATGTACTCTGGTGTTTTAAGTTTAAACAGTACAATTTCAAAATATTAACATGTTATTTCCGTACAAGCATGTGTTTGCACCAAAACAATATATCCGAATTGATATATTGAGTGACAGTTATACCAAACATGTTTTCTGGAACATCTGTAGCTTGACATTTTATGGAATACCTGTACAAGCTTGCTTCTCTATAAAAGATGAGATAAATTTAGATTAGGGGGAGACGAACTGGGATTATTGAAAGCGTCATATGGTGCTTGGGCACACCGTAGACATTTATTTAAATAAACACTTGGACTTGTTTTGGAACTTATACGATTACGGTACACGGGATTAACTGGAGCCTTAGACCAGGATTCGAGCGGGTTGATGACATAAGAACTGCCCGGTATGTGAAGTTACAATTATTTTTTAACATATGTTTGAGAGCTAACAAAATATGGCTACTTAAAAATTTATGGCACATGATTGAAGTACCCGGTACTAACATGGAAACATACGGACGTATATAATTTATTTTGATAGCTGAATGCTAATGTACTTATACAAGCAAGAATTTGTGTTTAAATTTTAATATGAGCTACATGTTATTCATTTAATTTAAATTAAAAATGGCTGAAGCACAGCAAATGGATGCTGCTCATATTGAGATTATGCAGGCTCAAGGTCAACACAGGCATTTAATGCAATATCAGATTGCCATGTAAGAACAACATAAAGCATTTATGCAAGTTAGAAAACACATGAAAAAGGCAAAGAACAGACAAGCCAAATATCATGATAAGTCTGCTAATGTTATGGAATACCAGGTCAACGACCCAGTATACTATAAACATAACAGAAGAAAAGGAAAGCTTGATGTTAAATGGCGTCCTTTTTATAGAATACTTGATAAAACTGGCCCCGCCACGTACATTATCAAAAATCAGTTAGATGGGTCAACGTCAAAGGTTCATGCTGAGTTTCTACGATTAGCAAATGATTGATGAATGGGTTATTCCTGAACAGGCTGATGTAAGACAATATAGAAACAATCACTATGTTGTTCCCCCTGCCTCTGAGTCAAACACTGAGTCTGATTCAGAAGAGGACATTCCCTTGAGTAAATTGGTTAAGAAATATAGGAAGGAGAGGGATAATTCTTATTCTGAAGATGATATTCCATTAATGGAATTGTCCAATAGGTTAAAGAGCAGAACTCAAACGAGTAAGGACGAAGTAGGCCGGGTAAAACATTATCAAAGTGATTCCAACAAAGAATCAATAAGTATCAAGTCAGGTAGATCAATTTATTCGGATGAAGAAATGGAAATAAATGAGGTGATGGTAAATTCCAAGATTGTTCCTCTTGAGGACAAACCAAAGTCAAATAAAGATGACATGAAAAAGTTATTGAGGTTAATAGCTGATATTTTATAATCAGACCTCGTTCTGTACACGCGATCAATTTATTCGCGACCTACATTAATGTAGTATATTTGTGAATTTCAGGTGATACCTGAATTATTGTGAAATATAAGTTACCTGTGTATCTCACTCTTGTTCATTAGTGGACCAATGGCTTTATTATTCAAGTTGTTATTTTCCAACAGATTAATGAAGTATTTGTCAATGATGATCGTTGGCTTATTACATTTGTTCATGATCATACACTCAATTCATTGATAAGACTAAGAATGATATCGGTCAAACTGATGATGTAATTAAAGTTATCACCCAATTCTATCAAATGAATGATCTTACAGGTTATACTGAGACGTTTGAAAGTCTTAGACTCGAACTTCAATTATTGACTGACACCTATCAATCTGTTAACGATAATTTTGATCAATACAAGCATATGAGTTCTGGAAGGAATAAACGTTCTCTGTTGCCATTTGTGGGACAGACCCTATGTGTTTTATTTGGCACTCATCAGAAACAGACTTAGACCATATCAATCAAAATATCAAATTATTGGCTAACAATCAAAAACAAATTAGTCATAACTTGAAATTAAGTTTATCTGTTTTAAACTTAACTAGAACAAAAGTAGCTGAACATAGGAGATCAATTATAGATTTGGTTGTATGTCTTCAAAAATTAGACGACAGAATAAGTGAACTAAAATCTATATTGGAAAGTAAGTTTGTACGACTGGAACAATTTGTTCATACTTATCTTCAATTTCAAATAATAATTGACGAAATAAATCTTATGGTTCAAAATGCAATAACATACCTAGACAACTTAAAGCTAGAACTAAGCATGCTTTCGATGAATCATCTTTCCGTTAACACAATTTCTCCAAATCGAAATTGTTACTAGAAATAGAAAATAAAATACCTGCAGACCCCAGACAAAAGATTTGGTATTATTATAACATATTGTATTGCACAACATTTATCGAAGATAATACTATTCAAATAGTTTTGGACATTTCTCTACTGAATGTCAAGACATCTTATGAGATCTTTAATGTTATCAACCTTCCAATCCCATTGCATTCCAATGACAAAATTGGTATGTATGGTAAATATAGACTGGAATCTAGTTCACTTATGATATCCAGAGTTAGATCGATTACGGTACACACGATCAGTAAATTAGGTGACACGATCAGTAAATTAGGTGACACGATCAGTAAATTAGGTGACACGATCAGTAAATTAGGTGACACGATCAGTAAATTAGGTGAGCAACTCGTCTTGTGGTCATCTTCCGTACTACATTGTTGTATATATATACACATATGGTTGAATATGAATGTTTTTCCGCGGATGTTGTTTGTATCGAACATAACCTTTGTTCATGAGTGAAGCAATATTTGTCTTGTATAGTTATAGGCAACGTGGAATGGCCCTCTCTCCAGACAACTCTGCCTGAGAAGCACAACTTAGATGTGAACTTCTTAGCGGAAGAAATATTCGAGACATTGGCCGGGGACAACATGCCCAGTCATGTGTGTCTTGGTCTTGGAAAGAAGATAGCGGTTATATCTGGAGTAGCTATACACATATACTACAACATGCTGGAGATAAGACAATCATCTCGTCTGTGCATGGGATACGAAACAGCAAACCATAAGATTAAGGTGAGTGCGACTTCTCAATTGCAATGCACTATTGACATTTCAGAACCACGGTAGGGACATCTAGTACAATCATACCATGGTGTTTAGGAGAGGATGTTGCTATATTGGCTGTGTATCCAAGCTAGTACAATGTGTGTAGTTTATCGTTTACATTTGAGGTCAACATGCCACACTTATTGAAGTGCTCAGTACTGACACTGATCCAACATAATTATAGCACGTGTTGAAGTGCTCAGTACTGACACTGATCCAAGATATAACACATGTTGAAGTGCTCAGTACTGACACTGACCCGACATATAACACGTGTTGAAGTGCTCAGTACTGACACTGATCCGACATATAACACGTGTTGAAGTGCTCAGTACTGACACTGATCCGACATATAACACGTGTTGAAGTGCTCAGTACTGACGCTGATCCGACAAATAGCATTTGTTGAAGTGCTCAGTACTGACACTGATCCGACAAATAGCATTTGTTGAAGTGCTCAGTACTGACACTGATCTGACATTTAGCATGTGCTGCTGTGTTCAGTACTGACGCTGATCCGACAAATAGCATTTGTTGAAGTGCTCAGTACTGACACTGATCTGACATTTAGCATGTGCTGCTGTGTTCAGTACTGACGCTGATCCGACAGGCATGTCGCACTTGTTGATGTGTTCATTAAGCATTGTATGTAGTTATTCTTGCTCTGTCAAACACAGCGTATAGGCATGATATGTAGATATTCTTGCTCTGTCAAACACAGCGTATAGGCATGATATGTAGATATTTTTGCTCTGTCAAACACAGCGTATAGGCATGATATGTATTTATTCTTGCTCTATCAAACACAACGTATAAGCATGATATGTATTTATTCTTAGTCTGTCAAACACAGCGTATAGGCATGATATGTATTTATTCTTGCTCTGTCAAACACAACGTATAAGCATGATATGTATTTATTCTTGCTCTATCAAACACAACGTATAAGCATGATATGTATTTATTCTTACTCTGTCAAACACAGCGTATAGGCATGATATGTATTTATTCTTGCTCTGTCAAACACAACGTATAAGCATGATATGTATTTATTCTTGCTCTGTCAAACACAACGTATAAGCATAGTATGTATTTATGTTTGCGCTGTGACTAATTTGAATGTTAAACCTTTTCAGGTCAGAAGTCAGTTAACACCAATGCAAGTGTTGCAGATGAGGCCAAGTACAGACCAGGAACAATGGTGGGACAACTTTACGTCCACAATAAGAGAGGTTTATCAACCACTTGATGATTCTACGACACACATTGAGCATGCGCATGATAAATCATCGTCATCCAGTGATGTCGCAGATGTGTGTGCCTCCAAGGGGCAGCGAAAATTGTACGCGTATTACAGTGCACGGCGTCCGTTCTACATACACACAGTTGTGTCAGAAAAATGCATGTCACTTCCGGCTGACAAAAATATGTCGAAGGGCGTTCATTCTTTAATCCAGACTGCATGTCACAGTGTCAATTCTATTTAGGTAGAGTGGTGTCAAAGAGCACCGAATCACTTCCGGCAAAATGGCCATCATGGGAAAGTTTCTCGACGTATACAGGTGAAGAATCAAACGAAGTAGAAAAGAAAAAGGGCTGTAAAATATGGAGACTGATCCGAAGAATAGTTTCATGCTGCACTAAAAAACACAATAATAGGAATTAGGTAGAGGTTTAACATTATTAACATTCATTTTATCTCGTGACCACGACTTCGTATTCATAATTGTATTCCATATTAGACTTGTTATATGTATTTAATATGTAACTATATTTAACTGTATTCATTATTTAACTGTATTCATTATATAACTGTATATTTGATATATTACTGTATTTAATATGTAACTATATTTAGCTGTATTCATTATATAACTGTATTCATTATATAACTGTATTCATTATACAACTGCATTCATTACGTAAATATCTGTATTTAACATGCAACTTTCTATATGTCCTGTATTCATTATATAACTGTATATTTGATATATTACTGTATATAATATGTAACTATATTTAACTGTATTCATTATTTAACTGTATTCACTAAATAATTGTATATTTGATATATTACTGTATTTAATATGTAACTATATTTAACTGTATTCATTATATAACTGTATTGACTATATCATTGTATAGTTGATAACAATTGTAAATAAAATTGCGCTGATAAATGACAAAATCGACGAACATAATCTTAAATGGAATAACTTTCGTTAAGAAACGTTTTTCCTCGATTATCTCTAACTTTCTCTAACATTATGTCCTATTCTTCTACTGCATTCATTGATATGTTCTCCTCCAATGTGTGTATATGTATGCATGCTATGTATGCTTGTAAAATGGAATGAAACATATATAATAAATATTAAAAAAACGATTTGAATCTATATTTTTTGTATTGTTTATAAATCCGCCCCCCGTCCCCAGAATACAATAGTAACGCGTATTAAGTGTAACGTTTCCCAATATGATGTCAGTTTGTGACCCCTGGGCACAATAATGCTCACACTCCTTTGTCATGAAACTATTCACAAGTAATGAAACACCTTTATGAGTCTAGTGGATGCGGGCGTGTGACTCGTGCGTGCATGTTACAAAGGCTTCGCCAAACATTGAAAATAGTGAACTGGTGTACTGCCGACCAATGATATTTGAAAACGTATGACCTCTCCTCATCATGATCAGACAATAGTGAGTGCACTGGTGTACTGCCGACCATTGTGATGTGTATACGTATAACGGTTAACCTCCTCGTCATGATCAGACAATAGTGGACTGGTGTACTGCCGACCAATGAAACCTATACACGTATCAGGTGTTATTAACATAGTGGTCTCGGATGTGTTGAAAAGGTATAGGGAAGCCCTTAAAATGTATTGATACATGAACTGATTGGCTGATTGGCTGAGTAGGTATTGTCAGCAATAGTGAAAATGATTTAAAATACAATATATAAGCTGCATTTTGGAATATTTTAGAATATTTGCACACTATTTGGTGACAAATAAACACCATATTAAAAATGCAGGTGTCAGTGTAACATTCACCACCAAATTACCTTCAGAGTAGGGGGTGGGTGCCTTTAGTGGGGGGAAAACGCAATAGGTCAACACCATTAAAATTTGACATTTTCTTATGGCTCAAAGTCTGTTGAAAACTACTGTCTTTTGTGCAAAACTATTTGGGGGGGGGGGATTTAATGGCACTGTGTGTTATAATGGGGGCATTTCAATAGCGGTGTTTGACCTAAACATCACACTCATGATCATGCAATGGTGGACTGGTGTACTGCCCACCAATGAGATTTGTAAACGCATAACCTCCTCATCATGATCAGACAATAGTGGACTGGTGTACTGTCGACCAATGGGATTTAAAGACGTTTAACCTCCTCATAATTAATAAGAAATTATTAATAATAGAAGATAATGGATACATTTCATTACAGACACAAAGCTAAGTAACACCTGTACACTTCCGATAAAAACCTTCTCAAATAATTATTGATATTCTAGCTGAAACAGCAAACAACAGATTTTCCTTTGTTCAAACATTATGGAAAAAAATATCACGACTAGTGTGGGTAAAATGTGCTCACCAGAATAGTAGTATGTAGCCTACTGCAAATAAACAATACACAGATATAGGGATGTAAATAGTTCACAATGGAAATAACAAAGAATTAACGGAACTAGAACCAGTAACTTTAAATGACCAAACAGAGGTCAAAGTGCCAGACACACTTTCACTAGATAACAGTGCCATGTACTCGTATAATATATCTACTCTGCCATATGTAAATGTTGTAAAATCAATGAACCAATTGGGAAGGGTCGAATCTAATGTTTTGAGAACTTGTGACCCGACCCACTTGCCATTATTTATGCTGTAGTTTGCTATGATGTATTATATTGTATATGCACTTTAATATTGGCAATAAAATATGTTTAAACTACGAGATAACAGTATATTTGAACCGTCGCCGATGTTACCGAATACCAATCGGCCACTACCATCAACCTATAATAGTGATGTTGAATATTCTCAAAACGATTCTTGGCTCGCACAGGCGGACTCCAGTATAAGCCCCGATACAGATGCGGATCTGGCGGATCATCATTTGTTACAAACTTGGCTCAACGAGCTACAAAAAGATATGTTTGTAAATAAATTGCTTTTAGAATACAATAAATCAGAAAAGAAATTAGAACACAGCCGCCAAATGTTGTTCAATATTCTTCGTGGCTCGGAAGACTTCCCGTTTGATGTAAATAGTGACTTGAAGCGTCGGATTAACACTAGAAATGGCGATTCTGCCGATGTGAAACTGGCCTACGACATCCACACAGTCTTAACGGTTGTTGAGGATGACAACTATTCAGTATTAAAAGACATTATTAGTATGTCGAAGAAGTCTAACCGACGTGAATCGTTTGCTGTACCTACAACTGTAGTGCACGATAAATGTCAATGCAAAGAGGAGATGGCTCATCTAAAGTCAGATATACAGCTGATAAAACAGAGAACTACCATTTATGAAAACACCCGTATCGAGGACATGAAGGACTGACAAGATATAATGGAAACATTGGGAAGTGATTTGTCTAGTAAACGGCAACTTATCAAGACATGTGTTATTAACATAAAAGTGCGTGTAACAAAGCTGGAATCTACTCTATTACAAGAAGTAAAAATATGTAAAACAGTCATACATACTAACTCTAACTCACTTAAGCAGTCTCAAGATAGCTTACTGAATCTCTCGTTTGCATTTTCACATTTGAACGTCATGGTTATAGTGAACGGGATCATTCTCCAGACTCAGTGTCAAATGCCGAAATATGTATTCCTAAACCCCAATCTATAGGTGAGTCCCCAATACCCACTGGTATATTGACAACTGAGCATGCAGGTGTAACCATAGATGCACCAGTAGAAGATAGATTGTCACACCTTACTGACATAGAGGATAGGTTGTCGCCTGATGCCGTAATGCCTCATGCGTGCAATGATACGTTAATTGCCACACCCTATTGCGAAGATACCTCTGTTCCCTATCCTAACAGCGACGGAGATATGCCCCACAACACTACGTCAATCCCTACCATTGTATCAAAACGGACTGAACATAAATCAGCAAATGATTTATCATTTCCCTATGAAAAGAGGCCCGACCAGACACTCTCATATAGCCACGTTGTATCTAACTGTCAAAGAACTCCTGCCCCCTCCAATCAAACAATAACACAAATCCCCCCTCGACAAATGCGCTCCCAGCGGCTAGAGGATCCCGCAAATATATCAATAGACACACACACACATAGTATGTGCCTTGTACTCGAATCCAAGCTTGATGTTGGTGAGGAGGAGGATTTCTTCCAATACGTTAGGAAACGTACCAAACGGTTCTATGTGTGGGGGGGGGGGGGGTTCAAACAAAACATCACTGAAGCTAAGTTAACCAAGGGTATTGAGCGGAAAGGACAGTCGGTCACAAATGTCACTATCTTTAAAAACCGTAAGCTTAGAACGGTTGTAATTCGCAGCAATGTAGAAGATGACGGCAAAGCCAATCTTCTAGTTGATCACCCATATATTTGGCCAAGGGGAGCCTGTAGACCATGGTTATCCACGAGTGCTTATAACAACCGTTATAACACACAAACAGATGACTACTCTGATCAAAGATCATCTCGTTGGGGGCGAGATAAATACCGTTACCGTAATCATAATAGCCAACATAACGAGTTCAACCGACGTGAACATTACAATAACCGTAATTATAATCCCTACTCAGCACTGAGCGAGGACTGTGATGAATATAATGGATACTAAATCTATTAGAAATGCAATAAATTGGAATTCAACAAAACCTGCACTTTCTCGATTGTATTAACTCTGATTATGTCAGTTACGCTGTCTCTGATCCCGATCTTGATACTTGTAGTAATAAGACGGGTCGATAAAGGGTGGCATAGCCTTGTTATGGCATAAACGTATGACGCAATTTGTAACAGTATTGGAAACTAGTGTAATATTCTTTGTTGGTATACAAATTGTACTGAACTGGGGGGAGTATATTTTCGTTTTTCAAGTTTATCTACCATGTAAGAATCACAGTATGAATATATACAGAAACTGTTTGGAAGAACTAGAAACTATAAATTGTATGTTCGAAGATAAAGGCTCATTGATTATAATGGGGGATTATAATACCGAACTAGGGTCTGAACGCTTAGCTACACCTTTTAATAAAGATTCTAGATATATTGGACTGCCAAATTCTAGAAGATAGTGCTTTAAATGTTTCAACCCATCGGTCAATCATCTGTTCGTTGTCTATAGGAACTAGTCATGGTCCTATGACCCACGTTATTCCCCCAACTATCATTAATTGACACAATGTGAAACAAGAGCACGTTGACCAATATATGCACTTCTTAGAGTACAGTGATGTTTTGTCATGTGCACTCGATTTCCCTGTCAGACACACCTCGGATATAGACGATCTATACGCGGGAATAATTGCCATTGTAAACCTCGCGACTGAGCTATTTATACCAAAGGCTAAGTTTAAACCATACACCAAACCCAATTGGATTGATAGTCTCACATGTCTATATAAAGAAATGGTCATATAACGTATTGAATGGATAAAACACAATATACCAACGCATAGAGATTCCGTCTATTTTAAACACTATAAGAATGCTAAGAGAACATTCCATTATGTGCACCAATTGGCAGTATTGACATACTTAAGAGATCAATACGCACACATTGACACGGCCGCTGAAGAAATGTGCTTCAATGGCACTATCTATAATAACCCCATGATATAAATTATGAATGGGGAAAGTACTTTAGTGATTTGTATTCTCGGTAAACCCAAGTTTTAGTGAAGAGCATAAACATTCCGGGGAAAACGAACTATCAACGATTAAGTAAATAGTCTCTCAACAAACCCGTAATAACCATACTGCCACTGTTTAAATGGTACAGGCAGCACTTGGATATTGCAAAAAAGGAAAGTCCGGTGGAAATGATGATATATACTACGAAATCGTCATGTATGGGGGTTCACTATTAATAAAAGTCATAACCCAACTGTTTAATTACATGATTACCTATTCACATACACCATCTGAAATAAAAAAAGGTGTTATAATAACGTTATATAAGGGCGGTAGCAAAAAGAAAACTGCAGCTACAGAGCGATTTCGTTGTGCTCCGTTATTCTTAAACTGTATGAGAAGGTCCAGTTAAGTTGTATCGAACAGGATCAAAATGTTACATTCAATGCATCTCAGGGTGGTTTTCAGAAGAAAGTAAACATTCATGCTAAGAGAATGCATCAACTATGGTAAGGAACACCATTCTCCCATTTATGCTTGCTTCCTTGACGTTAGACAAGCCTTCGACAGGACTTGGATCTCATCATTGCTTGTCAAACTACATAAAACTGGTATTCATGTTATGCTATGCTGATGATGATGTAGTTTTATTTAAAGTCGCCACCGCATAAATGCATGTGGGCGACTGTATTCTCTAAGTTGGTTAGATCCTAAGGTGATTCGTTCTTCTGTGCTGGTTATTCAATGGTGATTATATCCGTGTTCTATGATGATTATGTCCATCTTCTACGATGATTATTTCTATCTTCTACGGTGATTATTTCTGTATTCTCTGATGATTCTTCTTCTGTGAAGCTTATGTAGACATCCTCAGGTGGTTACTTCTTTCCGTGCCAGGGTGACAAGGCCTGGTCTGTACGTGGTCCTTTGTAGGGCCACCCTCCTCACTGTTGGTCACCCCGCAGCAGCATTAATACGGATCTGACAGTTAAACATCTGGTCGTCGATTGTCGCAAACAAACTAATAGATATTCATGCCAGTGTAAAGTGGATGCCACGACCGTTGCCGCTCCCTCAGGTCCGCCGCCTCGTCCATCCGTCGAAATAAACCAGCGAAGCTAGAAGAGACGGTGGATCTGTCCTGATGTGCCATAGCCGTGGATCCACATGCTGGCGAACGTCCCAATATGCAAGATCGACAACCAGAAGATCCCAGAATCCTACGCTGCTGCTGCGGGATGTGCACCGGTCACGACGTGCACGTCGTGAGGAGATCGACCGGCTTATGCTTTGCAAGGCTATTATGTCATTTTAAATAATTGCTTAAGTTGTGTTAAGTCCAATGGTTACACATCGGAGTGGTTCCCTATTCTACAGGGAACCCGTCAAGGTCAATGTATAAGCCCGCTCCTCTACCTCGTTTTCATAAACGAACTAATGAACGAAGTAGAAAGTAACCCACATTGGTTTAGGATTGGAGACTTGAGGATCGGATGCCCTACCTCCGCCGATGATATGGTTGTACCATCGAACGTTAAGCATGGCCTAGATGCGTTAATCAAATTGTGTTATACAAACTCTAAACGTGAACGTTATCTCTACAACGCTACCAAATGCAATACTGTTGTATTCAATGACACAACGATTTCAGAGAGATCGTTGAAGATGGGTGACGAAACCATTCATGAAATCAACAGTTACCTCTATTTAGGCGTCCAATGTAATAAACACCTAGATTTAAGTGAAACTATACCTATAAGCTGTGATCGGTTGCGTAAATCTTTTTTCAGCAATGTCGACTGTTGTATTTTATAGAAATGGTATGCATTCTGTAACTTGTAAAAAAAATATGAATCCATTGTTCTGCCAAAAACATTGTATGGGAGCGAATAATGGAACGGTGTCACCGATACTCAGTTATTCCCCTTGCGTACAATGCATCAAACGTATTCAATCGATTCCAACATCTACTAGAACAGATATAGCATTAAGCTGCCTCGGTATATTTCCAATAGTCCAACTGATAGATAAAAGGAAACTCCTATTGTTTGGTCAACTCTGCCCCCGATATATTCTATGAAAATATAACCTTACACAGTTCTTCTTAGATTATTTACACGATGGTATATTCCCTAACGTGTCTGTATGGAAATATAAGGTCAAACTGGCAGTAAAGCAAAGTAGTGTAGACCGGGGAGTTTATAGATATAACAAACTCTGGTTGTTTTCGTATTTTCGTATATATGGATATAAAGAGCCTGTAAAATACAATATATACATACTATTATTATGTACAAATCATTCTACTTAATTTCACAATACAAAATAGTAAATACACAATTCCAATCCAAGCATTTCAAATAAATATTTTACAATGTAAAATATCAAAGATAAAACATTACATTACCAGAGTCCGGCTATCAGCTGATACATATAATGTATATATGTATATATTTACTAGTATAGTATATATTAAGGTAAACAGGATAGCTTTTCAACTTATCCGTTTGACTAGTAGAGTAAGAGTGTGGGATAAGGGTCTTGAACAAGTTAGTTGGAAAGTGCACCTAATTAGTTGAGTTAGTTCACTCATTCACACATCTGACCTGATTGTCACTCACAATCACTCACCCATAATACTTTATACACAATAGTAGTGAAGACTAGTATATATTATACAAAGACATAGTATGGGACCAGGCTATATAATTATGATATGATTCAGACCAGTGATTTTATTAGGCCATATAGGGGAAACTATTGGGTGGTACGCTTGCAGCAGGGTTTGGAAACATTATAATGTACATGTACTAAATATCAATAATTATTTCCCTTTAACATAAATATGACATGGGTTACATAGTTCCCCCTCTTGGAGAAAAGGTCTCCTGACATTTTAATTACCTGAAACTAAATGAATATTGTAGATCAATCCAAATAATCAAGCTATATAATAACAATTTTATTTACTGCATCGTTCACTATCCAACATCCGACATTGTCAACTGAAATAATTTTACAACCTGAAATAAAAACATAACAACCAATACAATGTAATTAAAGATACTAATGTAACGATCATTAGTTAAGTATTACACCGTACATGTGTATGTTCAATATGGCTGGCTTACAGGTATATGTCCACAATAAAGGACATATGCTACAAATCTGTTCCAACTATGTGGAGACCTGTAAAGGTAAGATTAATCTTCAAATTGGACAAACATGAACATTTACTATGAAATAAAAACAACCATTCCAAATGACATAATGAAATGTAATACTAATGTACGCGCATTGTATATATACTGACATAGAATGATTCGAACATTGCACTTATACAGTAAAATACCAGAAATAATACTATTATTATGTACAAATCATTCTACTTAATGTCACAATACAAAATAGTAAATACACAATTCCAATCCAAGCATTTCAAATAAATATTTTACAATGTAAAATATCAAAGATAAAACATTACATTACCAGAGTCCGGCTATCAGCTGATACATATAATGTATATATGTATATATTTACTAGTATAGTATATATTAAGGTAAACAGGATAGCTTTTCAACTTATCCGTTTGACTAGTAGAGTAAGAGTGTGGGATAAGGGTCTTGAACAAGTTAGTTGGAAAGTGCACCTAATTAGTTGAGTTAGTTCACTCATTCACACATCTGACCTGATTGTCACTCACAATCACTCACCCATAATACTTTATACACAATAGTAGTGAAGACTAGTATATATTATACAAAGACATAGTATGGGACCAGGCTATATAATTATGATATGATTCAGACCAGTGATTATATTAGGCCATATAGGGGAAACTATTGGGTGGTACGCTTGCAGCAGGGTTTGGAAACATTATAATGTACATGTACTAAATATCAATAATTATTTCCCTTTAACATAAATATGACATGGGTTACATAGGAATTGGAATTGTGTATTTACTATTTTGTATAGTGGTGAGTATCCCCGCCTGTCACGCGGGAGACCGGGGTTCAATTCCCCGACGGGGAGCCATTTGTAGACCGGGGAGTTTATAGATATAACAAACTCTGGTTGTTTTCGTATGTTCGTATATATGGATATAAAGAGCCTGTAAAATACAATATATACATACTATTATTATGTACAAATCATTCTACTTAATTTCACAATACAAAATAGTAAATACACAATTCCAATCCAAGCATTTCAAATAAATATTTTACAATGTAAAATATCAAAGATAAAACATTACATTACCAGAGTCTGGCTATCAGCTGATACATATAATGTATATATGTAGTATAAATGCCAGTAGTATTCGACTGGAATAGTAGATTACTATGCGATGCAAGTCTGCCTTCACGCTTGTCCAGCCAGAATATGAAACGTGTAACGTGTTGTATTTTAGTAGAGAATACCCCTACCTACAGCAACATTGTACATAAGCTTTTATCCTAATGTGTAGGTTTTTCTCTCATAAATACAATACTCAATGTATGAAATGCTACTTGGTCACAGATGAGATTAGTAAACATATACATGTACTGTTGTTTTGCCCATATAATGACATATGGAGAACCACACTTTGGATGAAACTCTCTAAGTGTCTAGGGTACCAGTCCATTTAAAAGATTCTGCTCACTCTCACCAGATCTACAACTCGTTGAATGTTTCGTGGTTTTACAATATTTCAATTGACAGACGATCAGAGAGTCGCAAGTTTTAAAGTGTTTCTACAGTCTGCCTATTACATGAATTGGTTATAAGATAGTACTAAACACGTATACATAACAGGATGTATATCTATCCTACTCTGCACACAACTCTCTCATAGTTTCGTTTTGATAGTGGGTAACACTTGCAGTACTGTAAGACATAACGAAACTAATGAATGTACTTTCAAATTGTCTTTTATTGTAATTTACTGTATACCTTATACATGCATATTTAGAGGTTATTAAACCGCGGAGGATGACCATTTGTGGATATTGGCGCACCCAATGGAGATATTGGGTAGGTGCGCCAATATCCACACATGGCCCACCGCAGCCGGTGTGGCGTGTGGCATTGTGTGGTGTCCGTGGTCCAATGGTAGAGTGTCGGATTTGGAATCGAACGGTCCAGGTTCGATACTCAGTCAGGCCACGTATGTAGTGTCATTGAGCAAGGCACCTCACACACATTGCTTAGTACTGGTTAACCGCTATGGTCGGCTAAGCATGCCCAGGAAAACATGTATAGGTCCCCGCAAGGGGTTTGACATTAATGGTACATACATACATACATATTATATTTATATATTATAAATTTACACGTGACAAATTTTGGCCTTACACAAATGCGCATGCGCAATAAAATGAAAGCTTAAAGCCAATATGGCGGCGGGACAAGATACTAAGCGAAAGGTTAGTGCTCTGAAACCAAGCTACAATGTAGTTTCTTTTGGCCAACTTTGTGTAGCTCAACTCCTACAGTTTTCTAACAATCAATCTGAAAGTTTGCATATACATTACACATAATAAGTGGCGTCCATGGTCCAGTGGTAGAGCGTCGGATTTGGAATCGAACGGTCCCGGGTTCGATACTCGGTCAGGTTGGCTATTTGCAATTATGTTGGCTTTATTTAAATTTACACCCTGAAAAGAAGGCTGGCCGAAGCTTTACGGTTAGCTTGGCATATACCTCAGCGGCAGCATGCAGTATCACAGAGGTCAAAAATAATAATTTCTAAACATCCATGTTCAACATCGAGACGTATGACAATTCGCTATTATAGACATAACACAGTCAAGTATTCAAATGTCTATTATGATCATATCTTACGAATTCGACCGTGGCCAAATTAGAGAACACGTGGCCCACCGCAATTATTCACTGCCGCCGCCCCACATACACCAGTCCAAACACATAATTACATGATCTACAACAGTAAATGTCCCTTCCAAGTTGTGTCAGCAATTTGGTACTGTCACTCAGTTTTGCGAGTTTGTAGATTGTATATACCTTGTTTAGTGATGAAAATGAATTATTCAAATAATTTCCAAATAATGTGTAGCATAGCACTCTGTGTTTTGCAGTGCTATTTATACGTGAGAGCTTGCATGTCTTTACTTTTTTGCGTTGTAATGTCCGATTAAATAAGATAAATTTGCATTGTAGGGTATTGTCACGCTGGCTGGTGACGGTGTTATCGTTCGTAGAACTCTATATATATTCCTGAACATGTTACAGCATTACTGATATAAGCTACCATGCTTAGCTGTTTTCGAAAGAAGAATACCGTATTATTTGAAATATCAAATAGGAACAGACTGTGTATTATTTGCTGAATGATCAGCCATGAACATGACTTATTAGTAAAACGCGATATCTGTGGCCTTTATTTACCAATACTGGATTAAACCATAACAATGAAATAGGGAATTGGGATGGACATGGTATACGATTTATATCTAATATCGCAAGTTTGATTCAAGTAACTACGTGGTCTAATAGATAAAACGTTTGCTTTGTAATATTGCTTTCCAGGATCGAATCCTGGACATTTTTTTATTTTTGACAACACGATTTCTTTACCTGGAGAAGGAATACACAAGTAAATATATTTATAACATGATGTTCGACTGTATCTTTTATGATCGTATATATACGTGTCAGTATCGACAATGTGTCCGCTTCGCTTGAATGTCAGTTGGTCTTTATTAATGTATGCACTAGTGTTTGCGTTCGATTGATATTTCACTATAACGATACAAGGCATTCAGAAAATACTGAGTTCTGCTTGCTTTGCATACAAGAAATAATAAGTTAGAAATGGTGCAACTGGAAATGTTATTGATTTCATTTTTGCTTTCCACTGAAATATATATATATATGTACGCATATATACACACATATGTATATACTTATATAGCATATATATATATATATATATACACTTATATCGCCTATATATACAATTATATAGCATATCTATACACTTATATATCATATTATATGCACGCATATAGTATGTATATATATACACACTTACATATCATATATATATATACTTATATAGCATATATGCACACTTACCTATCATATATATAGCATATGTGTCCACACATGTATAGCATATATATATACACGTATATAGCATATATATACACACTTATATAGCATATATACACACTTATATGCTATATATATACACTTATATAGCTTATATATACACTTATATAGCATATATATGCACGCATATATAGTATATATGTATACACTTACATATCATATATATATACACCTATATAGCATATAAACACACTTATATGCTATATATATACTTATATAATTAATCTATACACTTATATAGCATTAGTCTGAGTTCCAGTCTGTGTGTTTTACGTTTATTTATCGTCGCTACCGGTTTGGCCATATGAGCGACGCCTCCTGAAGAGATTAGTTATTTTAGAGTTTGGAGGATAGTGCATGATACAGACAGAGACCAATTCCAGAATCTCCTCTCGTTCTTTTACGTGCACGATGTAAAGCACCGACACGAGACCTCGGTTTAACGTCCCATCTGAAAGACTGTTAATTTTATTATGGTCAGAGGTGGGATCGAACCTGCGGGTTCCAGTCTGTCGATTGTTCACTGTTTAACTGCTGACAAAATGACATGATCAGAAACTCAATACGGCCCAATTAATAGTCTCGGTGTTAAAATAGATTTATTTTACTGACCAGGCAAAATATATCGACGCCTGTTCCCAGGCTATTATAGCATATATTGATATATAAAAGTTATTTATAGTAACAAGTTGGTCATCTACACTTTTGTGCCGTGACACCAATATACTGAATAGCATGCCATGAAGTAATATAATAAATTGCATAATATAAGTATGTGAAGCGGGTAGACACACATGACAACAAATCACGACGTGCAGAGTGTTAAACGAATGATTAGAAGGCGAACTAGGGCCTTTAAAATACTAGGAAGTCAAGTACGCCTTCAAATCGCAAGTAATTCCTGGATCTCAAACATGTAGTGCGGAAAAAGGTCAAAGAGACTTATCACCAATATCTGGAAAACATCCTAAATCTAAACAGTGCTGATGCCTCCCATCCTTACAGACCAAACACCAAGAAACTTTATTCCCTCGTTAAGCATTCCAAGCAAGACTCTAAAACAACGCCACCCCTAAAACATGGAAACAAATTTCATCATGAAGAAGCTGCTAAAGCAGTCTGTCTTCTGCTCCAAATCCCCACTAAGACTTACCTCCATTTGTAAAATGAAAATTCAGGGCACAAATGGAAACCTGAAAAGTCAATCCACGCCAAACATGAATGAGATCACAGTACATTCAAATGGCATAGAGAAACTTCTCAATAACCTGAACTCCCATAAGGCTAGTGATCCTGACCAAATTAAGCCAATCATACTTAAAACCCTGTCTAAAGAACTCTCACCTATCCTTGAAGTCTTATTCCAAAAATCCCTCAACAAAGGATCACTGCCGGCCCAGTGGAAGTCAGCAAATACTGCTCCCATTTATAAAAAAGGGGACAAGTCAAACCCCGCCAACTATAGGCCTGTTTCACTGACATGTGTTCTATGCAACGTACTAGCACATATAGTTTCCTCCTCGATAGTAAAACACTTCACTAACCATAGTATTCTGTACCATTTGCAGCATGACTTTAGAGAACAACGGTCATGTGTGACAAAACTAGTAATGCTAGTCAATGACTTGATTACCTCTGTCTACAATAAGCATAAGGTAGATCTCATCCTATTAGACTTCAGTCAGGCTTTCGATAAGGTCAATCACGAGAAAGCAATACTAAATATGCATGACTATGGAGTTAGAGGTCAAACATTAAGGTAGATTAAGAGTTTTCTAGATAATAGACTCCAGTCAGTTGTCCTTAATGGTATTAGTTCAGAGGCCATTCCAGTGTCCTCTGGAGTCCCACATGGATCCGTACTTGAACCCCTGCTTTTTCTAGCCTACATAAACGACCTCCCACAAAACATCAGTTCCAAAGTCTGTATCTTTACAAATGAAACTACAGTATATCTATCACTGACATCTGAACTTTTCAAAAAGTCTCTGCAGACCAGTACCCTACCTGATATCTGGAAAATGGCAAATGTAGCCCCTATTTATAAAAAAGGCACAAAGTCCGACCCTGCAAACTACCGACCAATCTCTCTTACCTGTATCCTGTGCAAAACACTGGAACACATTGTCTCATCTAGCGTAACAAAGCACTTCACACAAGCCAACCTCTTCTATGAACTACAACATGGTTTCCGAGAAAAAAGGTCATGTCAAACCCAACTCCTCATGCTAATAGACGACATCCTCAAATCCATAAACCAGAGAAGTCAAGTTGACTTAATACTCCTTGACTTCTCAAAAGCCTTTGATATGGTCAACCATGAAAAGCTCCTGTATAAGCTACATTATTATGGCATAAGGGGTCAAACTCTCTCATGGATTAAAAGCTTCCTAGACAACAGGTCACAGTCCGTCGTAGTCAATGGCTCTAAGTCAGTACCATACCAGTCTCCTCCGGTGTCCCACAGGGTTCGGTCCTCGGACCACTCCTCTTTCTCATATACATCAATGACCTCCCAGATTTTGTCAAACACTCTAAAGTCCGCCTCTTCGCCGATGACACAGCTCTTTATCTTTCTCTGACTGTTTCTTCTCATTCCAGCCTACTACAGCAAGACTTACACCAGCTTGAACAATGGGAATCCAAATGGGAAATTCAATCCATCAAAGTGCCAGGTTATTCAGATCACCAAACGCAAACTAGTCATATCCACGAAATATCGTCTGCATAATACCTTCTTAGAAACTGTTTCTTCAGCAAAATACCTGGGAGTAACAATATCAAGTGATTTAAACTTTAACAAACACATAGACAACATCAGCAAAAAAGCAAGTCAAACATTGGGTTTTCTAAGACGAAACATCAAAGTACACTCAGAAAGGTTAAAATCAACAGCATACAAGACACTGGTAAGGCCCCAGCTTGAGTATAGCTCCACGATTTGGTCACCGTATACGGCAGTTCTCATAGACCAGCTTGAGTCTGTACAGCGCAGAGCTGCCCGCTGGGCCAAACAAGACTACGGCCGAACGTCCAGTGTCACAGAAATGTTGAACTCCCTAAATTGGAGACGCCTTGACCTTCGTCGCATCGACCAAAGATTGGTTATGTTCCACAACATCCTCCATAACCAAGTTGCCATTCAAGCTGAAAACTACCTTACCCCAAATACAAGATCGTCCAGAACATCCCATTCCCAAGCATTCCGACAGATCCAAACAGTGACTGACTACCATAAATATTCCTTCTTTCCAAGAACCATTGTCCACTGGAATGCTTTGCCCCCAGATATTGTCACCTTGTCTGGCCCACAGTTCAGTCTGGCTGCAAGTCGGATTGAACATGTTTCTCCCTAAATAAACCTGCCCTGTTCTTAACCTGTTTTTAACCAACCTAACATCATTCTTTTTATCATCTTTTATTTCATCTCTTACTAACATTCTTGTCAGTTGACGCGCGTCAAAGTCTAAGGTCCCCATCAGGGGTTTGACTAATAGGAAGATAGATAGATAGATCTGCAAATGAATCGGTCACACTCCAAAACGATATTAAGGGATTAGAAGAGTGTGAGTTGGAGTGGGACCTGGAATTTATCCCCTCCAAATGTTGAGTTATCCACGCCACCAGAAGGAAACATCTTAGTCCCAGTCAATATAAACTCCATGGAGTCCTACTTGAGTCGGTCACCTCAGCCAAATACCTTGGCGTGCATATCTCAAATAACCTGTCGTGGGACACTCACATAAAAAGGACAACTAAGAAAGCAAACAAAACATTAGGATTTCTACGTAGAAACCTCCAGGTCAAATCCGAACCCCTTAAGTACATGGCTTACCAGACACTAGTGAGACCCCAGCTTGAATATGGCTCCGAGATCTGGTCGCCCCATACCCAAACATTGATAGACCAAATTGAAGGTGTCCAGCGAAGAGCAGCCCGTTGGATAAAGGCTGGCTTATATCGTACCTCTAGTGTTACAGACATGCCACATTCCCTAAATCTAGGCAGACTAGATCAACGGCATATTGACAATAGGTTATCCCTTATGTATAACATTGATAATGATCTTTTGGCTATTCCCATTGGAAATTACCTAGTCCCCCTCTCCCGTCCTGCTCGCCATTTCCATTCCTTAAGCTATAGGTTAATTACAGCAACTACAGACTACTACAAGTTTTCCTTTTTTCCAAGAACAATCTACCATTGGAACCATCTCCCTCCTGACAGTGTCCATCTCCCTACCATAGAGCAATTCAATATGGCAGTTTGCCATATTGATCATGCCAGTCCCTAGTTGTTCTGCGCAGCTGTTTTTAAACTTTTACCAAAACTTATTTTCATTACTTTCTTAGATTATGCTTTTAACTACTCATACTTTTAACTTCTTTGCGGTTTTTGACGCGCAACATGTATACATCACCGCGAGGGGTTCGACATTAAAGGAAGATATATAGATAGACGTCTTTCGTATTCAGTTCTATTCTAATTTAGTGACCACGTGACTAGAAATGAAACGGAAGTAGATGTATGCAAATTAGCAAGGTCATGAACCCAGCACGGAAAGAGGAAAGAAAGCGTCGAACTGCATATGAAATTTCATAGAATTTCAAAACCTTAAAAGCTATTTCCATGCTTTGGATGGGATAAACATTGATACAATTATGACGGAAAACGTCTTCAAAGGTTTGTCTTCACTTTTTTCAAGTTTATAATGTGTTTTCTTTCTTACTTGCAACGTATGCAGCAAGTTGAGTCGGCATACGATCAGCGCTTTGGAAATCCAACTACACAATAGATTGTTCAACTATCTATTTTCATTGATAATACTGTTTCCAAGCCATATATTCAATCACAAATGATTATTTAAAATGTCAATATAGCCCGAGATACTATTGACATTTTCTTGTTCTCAGATCTAGACACACTTTTCCCAACGCAGTCATTTTTTGATTTTATCACCTAAACTTTTGCTGCCGATTAGCTTGATACTAGTCCGCTGATCGTTCAAATATCTTTGCAAAATACATGATTCTTACATAATTTATTTATACTTTATAGCCCCAAGAACAAAAAGAATGCCAGGAAAACGGGATTATGAGGTATGTATAGCTTGTATTTTTTAAATTAATACTGTCATAATTTTTGTTTCTTTCAAAATGGCCGACGGATTTTGTCAGCCATTTTGCTAGGTATTATTTAGTGTAAATTTCGATCATACCTTAATGAAAAGCATAATCCACACTGCCTAATGCCATATTTTATTTGCTTGTGTTATACATGATATGTACCAAATGATGTCACTGTGGCATACTTGATTTATTATGAAATGGGCTGAGCTTATCAAACTTCATTGTTCAATATGTTGTCATTGTGTGCAGTCTGTTGGGTGAGTGGAAGTCTGCAAAATATGTTGTCTTAAGTCACTTCATTGGTGAGGAGGCAAACTGGTTGATATGCGTGCACTTTGTGCAACAGACACTTAATAGTTTGTGGAAGTCAGGATGGCGTGGTTACTTCAAGTGCGAAATGCCCGGAGCGTGCGCCCAGCTGGAGCCATTACGATTGTGCCCTTGGACAAGGCACGTAATATCCACCTTGCCTCTTCTCTCTTTCATGGCGATGGAGTCCATCAAGAATGAGATCTCGAAAGCGATTAAAAACGTGTTTCACAATTAATCTCAAATAAACAAAGAGTTAGAGCAAGCTGGTTTTCTGGTGGGAGCTGTACAGTCGATGCCTTATTAGCTCTTAAAGAGGGAAGAAGTTTAGGGATTCACCTAAATCTATATACTGAATTGCCCAATTCTCTTAGTAGGAAATATCAACGGCTTGTAATGAGACTATACATACACAGTTGCTTTGATGGTGACATTGTAAACCAGTTGGGTATGCAAGGGAGCTGAAGCGGGTTGATATGTGTATCATCCCCAGAACACCTCTTACACCAGAGTTGCTGGTTTGCTTCCTATCTCGAAAAATGCCGATATGCAAGATAGTTGTCATTCGCAGAGATTGGAGGTTTTAGTACTACTTGTTACCCTGGAGATTTGGGTACTAGTTCCTACTCTGGATATGCAGATAGTCTAATCTCCGCCACAACAGACCATGTGCAATGATTCACTGCAAATCATGATTTGCATGTGCCAATTTGATTCTCGATACCAGTTTTGACTCAATTCGAGACTGTTATAAGCATGCATTTCTCCAATTGTAAAATTGCATACAATTTGCTGAAAACAAGCCAGTAATCCAATCGATGGTTGTGTCTCATTTTTATTCGTTGGTGCTACTGATGCAGTGTCGAATGTTAGGAATGCATCTTTAAGATCTGATGTATTTGAGCATTTTGGTTTCTGGGAGTGTATGGAAGACTTATCCGCAGCACTGTTTACTAGTTTTTAGTAGGCAAAACTGTTTAGCATACCGTAAATACAATGTCCATACAATATGACCTTGGAATTTCAAACATGGCAGCAATTAATTAAAATTGCCAAGAACCAAATCAAGATGTCCGAGATCGAAATCTGATCAAGTCGATCGTTGCAGCCATACATCCCATTGAGTACAATCAAACCTGTATTGGGAGACAGTGAAGTGCAAAAAGGTTTCTATGCAGAAATGGTCGATTAATTAATAAGCATATTCTTTTGATCATATATGAGTATATTCTTCCTCGGGTATGGGGTGTGGTTAGTGTACGTGTACAAATATACTACCTAACACATTCATACAAAGGTGATACTAATAAATCAATTCCTTGCACATTAGTGTAGAAGCATTTTGTTAGTTTATGCAAACTTATTTTAGCTTGATTGTAAAATAGGTTCTCAAAACTTTTGCATGTGATACATTATGTTATTTATGTATGTCTGTAAAACCATAACAGGAGGGTGGATACATGGTATATGTAGTTAGTTTATACAACTTTATTTTAGCTTGATTGCCAAACAAGTTATTACAGCTTAATCACTCTCGAGCTCATTCCATATGGGATCCATCGCCACGAGGGAGAGAGAAGGCAGTGTGGAATTTAAATTCCTTGACTACGGGCACAATCGTAACGGCTCCAGCAGCTCACAAACTCTGGGTCTTTCGCACCTGAAGCGAATGCGCTATCACTACTTCCACAAAGTATATTTGACATGTGATTATGTTTTAACTTTATGAGCTTCCATCTTAGAATATATATTGTTATAAGATTGGTTTTGTTTTGTCTCCAGCCGGGCGGTATATCACCACCAAAGAAAGGAAGGACTAAAGATGATTTCTACACATTCTGTTCCTGGGTTCTGACATATACACAGTATGAACAGTGGAAACAAGACGTAAGTTTTATAACTTCTTCATCGGTTTGAACTTCAGGCAGTCTAGACGCAGTTTCTCAGTAATATACAAAACATGTCTCCATATTTAGAACATCTGCAGTGACATAGTTTATTTGCGCATGTTTTGCTCAAATGTAGTGAGAAATCAAAAGTAATAGAGTGCCAATTGTCTCCGTGGTTAAGGCGTCCACCTACGGTGCGGGATGTCGAAGGTTCAAATCTCGTCAGGGGTTCGTTCTGATATGGCAGGTTGGTGAGCCACCAACCAGTTAAATAATGGTTACCGTTTGTCTGCTTTGATTGTCTACTGATTGTTTTTTTTAAAACGATTGCGAAGCAAATTTTAACAACTTAGTAATCACTCTCGTTGGCGTGGATGAAAGCTGCATGTTTATTGTGGGCTAGTAGGAATTTGTAATGTTCAGGGTATTTATGTTTTCCAGGAAATGAGAGCGAGAGACAACACAAGCCCTATGGACAGTGCTTCTAGTACGGCTGAAAGCTATACATCAGAATCCACTCTCTCCTCCAGTAGTAAAGACGACAGCTCTCATAACCTTGACCTTCAAGATTCTGGTATGTACACGGTCTCTCTTACATGAAGTTACATCACCCAGTACAACCTGCCATAAATTGAATTTGATACAAGTTAAAGTACTTGCCTTTACTAACAAAGTTTGATACATGGGAATACAAGGTTTTATTGGTGTTATCGATCAATTTTTGTGTGTGTTTTGTTGCATTAGGCGAGCAAAGTTTAAGATGAGAATCTGGGCATTTATTTTATAATGGCCTTATGTTTCCACCATAATCACGGATCTGTAGCCCAGTGGTAAAACGCTGGACTGGTAATCCAGGGATCGCAGGTTCGATCCCCCGTCTGACCCTAATAAAATTAACAGTCTTTCAGATGGGACGTTAAACCGAGGTCTCGTGTCGGTGCTGTACACCGTGCACGTAAAAGAACCAGAGGAGACTCTGGAATGGGTCTCTGTCTGTATCATGCACTATCCTCCAAAAATCTAAAATGACTAATCTCATCAGGAGGCGTCGCTCATATGGGCAACCAGTAGCGACGATAAATAAACGTAAAACACACCCACTGTAATCACCACACATTCTTGTGTTGGGTTGTGATTATTGACGGACACATTTGACATGCTAACCTTGGGGTCACATAGTAGACATATGTTTTGTTTGGCAATAGTTCCATCTTTAATCTTAAGCATGTTATCATCTGAAAATATATGGATTTATAGTTTATACAAATTTATTTTAGCTCGATTGCGAAACAAGTTCTTTCAACTTATGTTAATCACTCTCGAGACCTCATTCCTGATGGAATCCATCGTCATGAAGGAGAGAGAAGAGGCATGTGGAATTTAAATGCCTTGCCTAAGGGCACAATTGTAACGGCTCCAGCGGGGCTCGAACTCCGGACCTTTCGCACCTGAAGCGAACGCGCATCCACTGCGCTATCACGACTTCCACTTCCTATGGATTTATATATGAATACAACGCATGTTTTTTACAGTCCGCTTCCGTGTTCGAGTGGTTATGGTCGCTGACTTGTATACCACTGTAACCTATCGTCACTGATGGCCACGGGTTCGAGCCCCGCTCAGGTCATGTCTCAATTATATGAAAAAGTTGGCAGTTTCTTACAGAGGTTGGTGCACCCAAGTACTGGTTAACCACTGGAGCATGCCCAGGAAAGGTGTTGTTAGGTAAACTGCCCGCCGGCGATATAGCCCAAAATGGTGCTGATGCAGGCGTAAAACCAGAAATATAACATAACATTGTTGAATCCACAAACTTATCCATTGCATATGAAATTTCTCACTACTTTGGAGTTCTCGTTTACCAGTAGTCTCTGACTTGCGGTGTTTGGATGGGTAGTGATCTTCAATGATTCGTCTTGTCCACTTCGAAGAAATTCTAAAATGATGTCAATATGTGCCTTGTATTACAGATGATGAGAGCTGGGAGCTGATCACATGTTTCTGTATGAAGCCATATGCTGGCAGACCGATGATAGAGTGCTCTCAATGCAATGTGTGGATCCATTTATCTTGTGCAAAAATCCGCAAATCCAACATACCTGACACTTTTGTTTGTAACTGTTGTAAAGAAAAACGTTTCAAATCGCGGAAATCAAATCGAGTGAGAATTGAAAATAAGCGGATCACGATATAGCCCAGATCATCTATCTACATGTACATCACCATTGTTACAAACCATTTTACGTTAGTTAAACTTGTTAGTTATAATTGTGTTAATGATGCATATACTGGATGTCGAGAAGGATGTTGTGTTAGCAACATACGGTAATGGCAATAGTATTAGGTCCTAGAGACACAAGTTCGACTTTCCTGAAACTGTTTCCGTGGCTACAGTCATTTTTTATTGCATAAATGTCCATGTATGTGGCTTTTTGTGTGCTTTTCCTGAACTATAATAACGGAACATTTGTATACTTGTATACCTGATACTGTACACGGTATACTAATTGTTCACAGGGACTAGAAATTACCATCTGTCAAAAGAATATTTGTGTTTGTGCAGACTTTTTTGGAGTGATGAAGAAAGTCGTATAATGTCCCAATTTATGCAAATACAGATAGTATGAATGATTTCTTCCTTTAATGCATGTAGGTAAACCAATCAGAACATATATCATATCATCTGAAACAGTTTCAGGATTGTCATCCAAACCAAGTGCAATTTATATTTGTCTTTATTCAAAAGGGGGTGGGGTATAGTTGTTCTGCTGTATTACTGTAGACTGATTCTTCAGTTTTACAGGAAGTGGTTACTGAAGACTGATTCATTGATTTTAGCAAAACTGATTGTACATGTATACAGATTCGGTTTTACAGGAAGTGGTTACTGTAGACTGATTCTTTGGTTTTAGCAAAACTTCTTGTATACGGATTCGGTTTTACAGGAAGTGGTTACTGTAGACTGATTCTTTGGTTTTAGCAAAACTTCTTGTATACGGATTCGGTTTGTCAGGAAGTGGTTACTGTAGTTTGTTTCATGTGTCTTAATTGACATCCATAATTAAAATACACTATTCTACTGGCTAAGGATCTACAGTAGCGCCAGTAAACGTACCAGTATATAGTTTGCAAATACTACCCAATCTACAGAACAAACGAGTACAGTCTACATCCGTTATGTCGAATTCCGTCGGACAAAATACTTCGACATAACCGAAGTTTGACTTAACGAAATTCGATATAAACAGATCTAGTTATATGTATAATGATAGTGTCTGAAACGGGACTTTGATCCGACTTCGAGGTAACCGGAGAATTCGAAAGACTTTGGCATAACGGATGTAGTCTGTACGGAATTTAATACCACGAGTATGTGGAAGTGCTCGATTGTACATTTATTTGTCGAGTAATCCTCAGCAAATTCCTTGGTATATCGATATGTAGAGAATCTAAATGCAAAATTATAACGGATAGAGAACGAAGGCGTGTGCATGTCTGAGAAAGAGGCGGTTGTAAAATAACCTGAGCTATCTGTAGAACCTGGGAAACCAGTTGTTTCTGGTGGGTACCAATTTACTGTGCGAAATAATAACAGTACACACCAAGTAATTACATTAAATGTCAAATGGTTAAACCTTTAGAGCACAATGTAAGCTGCTCAATACATGACATTTGATACTTTCATGATTCCTCAACAATAACTCTCCATTGCAACATAATTATTCCCGGTCTTACACAAAATGGCAAATTAGTTATGTCTTAAACTAATCATTACATCCACATCTTGTCATGGAAATGGTAAGATGCATCTCTGGAGATAATGTGACTTATTGTGCTAAATTATACCAATGTACCGGTATACCAATATATATATACAGTTAAACCTGTCTTCAGCAGCCAGTCAGGGAATCACAGAATGTGGCTGTTTAATAGATGGCAAATATATAAATTACTATAATAAAACCATATATCTGGAAACTGGCTGCTTAAGGGAGGTGACCACTAACACAGGTTTGACTGTAAATAAATTAGACTGTTGATTCAAACTTGCAAGATATACATGTATGTGTCCATATCACTGCATGTACACTGTAATTGGGTAAATAAGTCATTCTTTGAAAGTTTACTTTTTAAAGTATTTTCATATAAAAGTAGTATTTTTCTCATTTTCCATTTTTGTTTGAAGAAAGTTATTTCAAATATTATTTTCATATCTGTTTTGGCGAGCTTCAATTGTCTTATATGGTGAAATGGACATGATATCCGCCTCGTAAACGAGAGGTTGCGAGTTTTAACCACGCTAGAGATTAATAAGAAAAATACCCAAAAAAGAATTTGGGGTGGGCTCAGTGGCCGAGTGGTTAATGTCATTTACATCAAGTCACTTACCCCTCCCTGGTGTAGGGTTGAATCACACGGGGGGGGTATCGAATTCTTTCATGCAAGGAAACTATCCAGCTGGTTTACTTACGTACGGTCGGCGGTTCTGTCAGGGTGCGTGAAATACTTCTCGGAACAGCAACCGGGGTATTGCTCCACAAATAATACCTGGAGAGTCGCCATATTACTTGTAAAATATGAAAAAGGATTAAACTGACTGTAAAAAAAGCTTCACAAGTACTGTATTCTCTCGAGTGTATGATTGACTGCTGTACGATGGGTGTCCTACTTATGTACATGTGTGAAGACAAGTCTGACCCATTTACATGTATAAGATTGGCGAGTGGCATTTCGAGCGGGATTTGTTCTCACCAGCAAATGTAAATGGTGCTGAATCTGAATACATCTTGATTTCTACAGCAATCTATATGATCTGAACGTTTTAATGCCATGTCTTCTCATCTGTTACAACTACATCCAATTATTACAGGCTGGGACTTTAAGAGTGCACAATGTATGTCATTCCGTCACCACTTCCACACCGATACGTGTTCACCGTGTTTGTGATGCTCCATCAATTACCATTTACAAGTAGCACTCAATATTTTGATATGGCAACCACCTTACCATCTAACATACTTCCCGGTTCGAGGATTGAACCCGGGTTGTATTGGTGAGATGTGAGCGCGCTAATCAGACAGTAGCACTTACTGTGGCTGTTTCTCTAAATTCCACTTGTGAATACAATGTATTCATGTTTTCGTGTTATTGGTATTAATCGATATGGGGGCTTTGTAATATTTCATTCGCTTGTTTTGTTTGTTCTAAATGTTGCGCTGAAATCATTTTTATTAAATTGTATTTCACTGGAACTGAGTGACGGTCGAAACATGCTGTAGAAATGTGTTGTATATTTTAATGTTTCACTTCACTCCTACTGTTGTTTATTCATATCTGAAAATGTTTGGTTTCATGTTTTATTTCTGTGTAAATGAGATATGAAACCAAAATTGTCAGACATTTGGAGCCGTAAAAAGTGAACAGCATTGGTTTGGCATAATGCCCAAAACGGGATTTATGAAAAAACGTATGTTAATTGGAAAATGGAAATATTTCGGTCCTTTTTGGCATAAATAGCTCTCAAAAATATGTTGTTAATGTTTCAACA
Source organism: Archivesica marissinica (assembly GCA_014843695.1). Taxonomy (NCBI): domain Eukaryota; kingdom Metazoa; phylum Mollusca; class Bivalvia; order Venerida; family Vesicomyidae; genus Archivesica; species Archivesica marissinica. Next base: position 83,807,271 of record CM026390.1, on the reverse strand, counting down.
AAGTGCACATTTTATACACTAATTAGTCTACTAGTCGTTTCGTTCACTGTTAAGTGTGTTACCAGTGAAAATAAATTGTTGGAAAACGACAAAATTAGTATGATGCACGTACAAAGTAAATAGTGCATCATTTACATAAATTTTACATTACATTCCTGTATTAATGGTTTACGCATGCAAAACAAATGTTGTATATGATTTCTGACTAAATGTCACACTTTAGGAATTTTCTGTGAAGAATCACGTTTGTCGTATCATCATATTGCCAGTATTAGCTGTGAAGTCAACTATATAAATTGTTCAAATCTAATTAATGGCTCAATTTCTATGAAATATATAATTATCAAGATTTTTAAAAACTTACTATTTTTCGAATCATGGGTATCATGGACAAAGCTCTTCTATCATGACCTGTGTACACTTATGTTTTAAATAGTTATAATGATTATAGCTGTCCATAAATAATATTATAGAAGTCCATGAATAATATTAAAGAAAGTTTCAATACTGAATATACACCGGAATCTGAATTATACACTGCACCCTGAATTATACACTGCACCCTGAATTATACACTGCACCCTGAATATACACTGCACCCTGAATATACAATCGGATGTAGTTCTTAATAGTACTACAGCAATTAGCCAATAACTAGCCTATTTCAGTGGGTACCGGCATCCACTTTACCACATAGGTTTGAATATACCAAGTTGTTCGTTAGTATATGGATAAAAGAGCGAGCTCTAATATAGTATGCATATACAGTTATAATCAATTAAAATCACACATGTGCCGAGATGATATGTATTAACCAAGCAGAGGGGGGACGAGTTGTTCGTGTCATCTACTTCTCACTTGCCCCTCATCAATGTAGGTTCGAATCCAACTGGTGGTCAGGGATCATTTTAAAGGGCGATTTGGGCGAAATAGTCGCACTAGGGACCCTGACTTCGCCCTCTGGTGCCCCACTTCTCCCTAAACTATTTTTTTTTTGCAATTTTCATACAAAATTTTGGCCAGTAAGATACACTGACCCATTCATTATAAAGCACTCCTTCTAGTCAAATGTTGTATTTAATGGTCATAATGTGCATTTTAACAATATTTTGTTGAAATTTATTTAAGGACGCGATCGCACGTTTTCTCACTTCCGAAAATTCTGGCCTAGAATGATCCCTGGGGGTATCAAATTCTTTCTGGTGAGAAAATTGTATTCAGATAGCTTGCGGAAAGCTGGTGGTTCTATATGGGTGGAAACATTTTGAGTTATTATCTCCGTGGACAGGTTCATTGTGAGTAATGCATGTACTTCTTAGTTTGTACAGTTTATAGATACACATTCCAATAAAGTATATTGTTTTCTTTACACACACACACACACACATTAATGTAGGCTACCAGATTGTAAATGTTTGTATTCAGTGAATCCTGTGTAAAAGATTACCTTCAAACCAAAGGCATACTGACTGTGGAAGTCTTGATAGCTTTGTGGTAGTATGTTCGCTTTAGGTGCGAAAGGCCAGGAGTTCGAGCCATGCTGGAGCCGTTACAATTGTAACCTTAGGCAAGGCAATTTTTAAATTCCACGTTGCCACCTCTCTCTCTCTCTCTCTCTTGTTGCGCTGAATTCCATCTGGAATGAGATCTCAAGAGTGATTAACCCTTTCAACACCACAGACCTCTAAATAGGCTTGCAAAAAGTGTAGATCCAGATGAGCCGGCTCGTGACGAGCCGTCTCATCAGGATCTGCACTTTTTGCCAGTAATATTACTATTTTTAGACATAATTACCCATTTTGATAAATGAACTTGTCCAAATGTGATTTTCTGATTCATTTATTGGTTTAAGAATATCATGGACCAGTCCATGTCAGTTACTTGGTGTTGAATCGGTTAATATATGTTGTAAGAACTTAAGTTTCGCAACCGAGCTAAAAATAAATTTGTATAAACTAAAGGCACACTGACTTATGAACATCCATGTAGATTCATACATTGTCTTCCATAAAATAATTAACCTTTTCCAACATGTAGATTTAGGCTACTCTTATCTTCATACATATGGCAGCTATTTAGCTATCAATCTGGATAATTGATCAACATATCCACACCCACCTCCATGGATATTACTGGGACTACATGAGATTCTGGCTTGCATTATGCATGTTGGTTTGGCTACTCGTTTGCAAAGACTTTCTACCCTCCCATGTGTGGTGAGAAGTTTGACTGTGCCAGGTTTGGTCTTTTATCACAGGTTATGACTGTTAAATGTACTTTTAAAACACACGTGTATTGTTGTGATTCATTACATATTTTTATGATGCAATAATATATGACAGTTGAATTTGAAGACATTTTAAAAACAAAAAAGGTTTATACAAAAATGTGATACATTGGCAGTTGGCACACTCATTCATAATCATTTGTGGAAGTCGTGATATCGCGTTCGGAAGGTTGTTGCGATTGTGCCCTTAGGCAAGGCATTTAGATTCCACATTGCCCCACATTGCCTCTTCTCTCTCCATCGTGGCAATGGATTCAATCGGGAAAGAGGTCTCGGGAGTGATTAATATAAGTTGTAAGAACTTGTTTCATAATCGAGCTAAAATAAATTTGTATAAACACTTGTAGGCTTTTACCCCATGTACCAGCCCTACACTGCTGGTGGGGAAGTTTGGGGATATGCTTTGCGACAAACTATCCCCACCGGGAAATGTTGGTTGTGTTTATGGGGTGCAAGAAGCTAGTGTATTATTTTTAAAGTAGCAAAAAGGTCAAGTGACAACTATTACATGACCATCTGGTGGAGGTGGATGTGCAACATGTATTGTCTACACCTAGTCGCCTACAATTTCATAGGCTGTATGTTATACAAATGTCTGCATGCTTTTATTTATCGCTTGCATCTTGCATGATGTGCTGCAACAATGTGCTTTCAAAGTCCCTGATATACTACATATGTTACCTTTATATATAGTTTCAAAGAAGTAGATTCAACAGTTTACTGTCTTGTATATGGCTCATCTTCCGGAAGAAAAGACCATTTATGTGCATATTAACTCTTTGCATGCTGACGACAGATGAAATCACTTTTGCAAAACAGCATACGTTCTGTGCCGTCTGATCAGGCTCTATACTGTTTGCTATTCGGATGGTGGAGCTAAACATTTTGGCTGAATAGCAAGCAATATAGATCCTGATCAGGTGCAGCGTAACGCCGTTGCTGATCTGGATCTATGTTGTTTGCAAATCTGATTTTACTCAGCAGGCAAAGGGTTAAATAATGTTATGGAATTTAGACTCTCTGTGTTGGATAAGGAACTGGGTCAAATTCAATTAAACTTGCAGGATAACCATTGAATCACTTCTGTTATTGTTGGAATGGTTTCAATATTTTAACTTACGATATGTATACATTTTTAGCGACAAAATTAACTGCCTGGTATATATCGCTGAGTTAACGCTTGTTTTACAATCGTTGTATAGTAAATAAGGTGTATATGGGTATTCAGTGATAGCTCTACTTTTATTGTGCATACAGGACACCATGTTTATGATATTGATTAGCTTTCAAGACATGTGTAGCAGTGTACATTTACTTCATTTATTAGTTCTCTTATCATAGAAAGGAGCCGAGAGGTTATGGTAGTCAACCACTTGCCCCACATAGCTGGTTGTTCGAATCCTGCAGAGGGTGTCAAATTATTTTATGTGTGGAAGCTATCCAGCTGGCTTGTGGAAGGTCGGTGATTCTGACTGGGTGTCAGTCCGTGCCTGCAGTATACTCGAAGTTGCACCCGGGGACTTCTTCCATCAATAATAGCTGGAAAGTCGCCATATGACATAAAGCTGTGGGTGCGACTTTAAACCCCTAAACCAAGCAAAACCAATCGTAGAAATTGATTTAACTATGATAAAATATGCATGTAATATTAGCATTTGGATCACAAGTCTTATTTATTATGATATCTTGTACATATTTGTATATAATAATTGTAAATAATTCCTGCTTCATCTATAGAGTATTTATGTATATAGTATAACACTGAGATATTCTTTAACATTCTCCACAGATTAATGTTCACAGAGAGTGTGTACATGTATGTGTAGGATGGTTTTAAGAACATGCTGAAGGGAGCACGGCTGAAACTAGAGGGGTAATTTGACAACAATAATGTCCCTGAACTGTCTCACTTCTCACTACTGTGAGAGGACACACTTCTCCGTTGTATGCATTAAATTTCTCTCTGTCTCTACTTTGACTGAGAGAGCTGATTAATAACAGCTACATATTGATCAATACAGTCAAACCTGTGTTAGTGGTCACCTTCAGTAAGCAGCCATTTTCTGTGATTTCCTTGGCTGGCTGCTTAAGACAGGTATGACTGTATTGTATTCAAATGTTAAGCTTTTAATTTGATGTGTACCGTTGTTTTTCTTTCAATTTCTTATTCAGTTTTCATCTCATCTGACTATGTATTCATTTTCGACATCACGCAGACAAACATATGCTATAGGTTCTACCTGAGGTAATGTGATGAGTAGCCTGGGTTCCAGTCTGTCGATTTTTAACTTATGGCAAAATGATATCAGAAGCTCAATACGGCCCAATTAATAGTCTCGGTGTTAAAATATATTTATTTGACTGAACAGGCAAAATATATCGACGCCTGTTCCCAGGCTAGGTGATGAGGTTTTCTCCATAGTATGTCTGTTTTCATTTCATTTGTTCACGCTATAGCAAATTTGTTTTTCATGGAATTTTGATCAAATTGGCCAGTTTGTTTCCTGTCATTAGTCAGCAATTGCCATTACACTGTTCAGATAGTAGGATTCTTAAACACATAGAAAGCGACACGGAACAGATTAAAGATAATTGAGCCACTGAAACAAATAATGAATAAATCGATTTACGAGATGAAATTCTAAAATGAACTCATCCTGCTCCAGTTTTCAAAGATCCAGAAGATAATTTGGAAGACGGTATTAGAAATGTCCATGCTCGATAAATATGATTCATTCTGATATTTATTTACAATGATGAGAGCCAACAATGTCCATTGTATGTGCGGGGTAAATAATGCAAATCTTGTAAGTATGCAAGAAAATCTCATGTGTCATTTCTTGTCTTTGTTCTCATATCTTTGGAAATGTATCCATAACTCTCTGTGCTGTAGTTATTGTGCTTAATTATGACATTTTTTGCAATGTATTAATCAGGGCTCATTCTAGAGGTCGCCTTTTGCGAAATAGTCGCCCTCGGGACCCTGACTTCGCCCCCTGGGGACCCCCCATTTTTTATTTTGGTTTTTTTTATACAATTTTCAGACAAAATAAGTATTGTCCAGTAAGATACACTGGCCATACGTAAAGCAGACCTTCTATTCTAATATTGTATTTAATGGTCATATTGTGTATTTTAATCCTATTATGTACACAATATAACCATTGCATACAACATCTGAATAATAAAGTGCTTTACAACAGCCAATGCAAGTTGTAACTTACTGGAAAAGATTTCACATGAAAATTGTAAAAAAAGAAAGTGGGGTCCCCAGGAGGTTACGTCCAGTCCCTAGGGTGATTATTTCGCCCATGTTCTCTAGCATGAGCCTTATGAGTGCAGGAATCATAGCTTCACATATTGTACACGAGTCTTTCTTCTAAGCCAATTGACATATTGCATTAAACCTTTGGTGTATTGTTCACCATAACTATATTCCAACTGTATGGAAACATTATGCCAGTATTTTCTAGCAATTCAAGGCGGCTGAGATATTTGTGTCCCTCTGATTGTTTTGATATACCGTTAAACCTGTGTTAGTGGTCACCTCTATTAAGCAGCCAACCTTTATTAGTTTCCAGATTCCCAATATGCTGTTACAATTTGACTTCTATTAAACAGCCATCTGTGCTGTGCAGTTATGGGTAGAGGCAGTAATCCCACAAAAAAGGTGGCAGTAAACTACAGCTGAAAAGTAGAATACTCTTCAATTGAAGATAACTTAACCCTACCCTTGTATTTCCCGATCTTATTCGAACATATCCGAAAACTCTCACAAGATTACTGCCAATTGTCCCAAGATTACTGCCAATTGTATACATGTATTTCGTTACTGCCCCCATCGTTATCGGTGCTATGCAGACACATTCTGTGATTCCCTTGGCTGGCTGTTTAAGACATGTTTAACTGTAAATGAGATGTGAATCTACCTGCACTGTCCTATATCTGAACTCAACAAATTCTCTACTGTTAAGTTTGACAATACAGTGGCATTAACTATATCATTTCATTCAATATCATGATATCATTTACAATTGTTAATGTTTTATACCATGTACGATATGACAAACAAATGTTCATCAAGTGTTCGGAATACATTAAAAAATATTTTATTAGATTATATTCTGTTAGTAGTTTCTTTCTTCATCTTCTGTGAGAAGCAAGGTTTTTGTTTGCTGACGTTTGTGATCATCAGATCTTCTGTGAGAAGCATGATTTTGGTCTTCTGAAGTTTGTGATCATCAGTTCTAATGTGAGAAGCATGGTTTTGGTCTTCTGAAATTTGTGATCTGTGAGAAACATGGTATTGGTCTTCTGACGTTTGTGATCATCAGATCTTCTGTGAGAAGCAAGGTTTTGGTCTTCTCAAGTTTGTGATCATCAGATCTTCTGTGGGAAGCATAGTGTTGGTCTTTTGACCTTTGTGATCATCGGGTCTTCTGAAGTTTGTAATCATCAGGTCTTCTGTCAGAAGCATGGTTTTGGTCTTCTGAAGTTTGTGATCTTCTGTGCGAAGCATGGTTTTGGTCTTCTGACGTTTGTGACCATCAGATCTTCTGTGAGAAGCAAGGTTTTGGTCTTCTGACCTTTGTGATCATCAGATCTTCTGTGGGAAGCATAGTTTTGGTCTTCTGACCTTTGTGATCATCAGGTCTTCTGAAGTTTGTGATCATCAGATCTTCTGTGGGAAGCATGGTTTTGGTCTTTTGACCTTTGTGATCATTGGGTCTTCTGAAATTTGTGATCATCAGATCTTCTGTGAGAAGCATGGTTTTGGTCTTCTCAAGTTTGTGATCACCAGATCTTCTGTGGGAAGCATGGTTTTGGTCTTCTCAAGTTTGTGATCATCATATCGTCTGTGAGAAGCAAGGATTTGGTCTTCTGAAATTTGTGATCACCAGATCTTCTGTGAGAAGCATAGTTTTTGTATTCTGAAATTTGTGAGCATCAGGTCTTATGTGAGAAGCATGGTTTTGGTCTTCTCAAGTTTGTGATCATCCGATCTTCTCGAGTTCAAATGCAGCTATTACTTGCCACCCATTGCTGTATGTTTGACTACCACTGCAGATGCCGGATTAATTCACAGCTAATGGAGCTGAATCATTGCACAACTGATAGCAATTAAGCAGGAAATCGTTGCTGAAACCAATGATCAAGATCAAATAAATGACCAGGTGGCCGTTAACTAAAATGACTGAAATTCTTCCGCATATCTGGCAACTTCATGAAATAAACTCGTATGCTAGTTAATTGGTATTCATCTGGGAACAGCTTGCACGAGTTCTACATTTTGATTGGAACACAGGACACCTGTACAATTAGGTTAATATCAAAATATATTATGAATCTGATGAACCTTGACAATTAAACAATGGGGAACCGAGACTGTCTGGCGTTGCTGGGGAACCGAGACTGTCCGGCATTGCCATAGCATATTACATATTGTCCATTTGATGTCCAGTCACATGAGCAAGTATCATTGGGATCTGTGTTGTGGTAGTGAACCATAACGACTTATGTATACTCTTGCTTTACATTTCTGTATACTGTATAACTTATTTGGTGTTTTATGGGCCGGTGGCCTTTAGCTACTAATCAATATCTTTGAATTGAATATATATTTGAACGAGTTCAGCTTGGAATAACCAGTGAGAGGAGACAGTAATTTCGTGGAATCAAGAGTCAAAGACCGCGTTGAATTAGCATTACTGTAGCTGTAGTCAGACGAATCATGAATCAACAAGGATGGAAGATGCATGGTATCAGTAGTAACACAACACATCAAATATGAGGAACGACAAGAGAGGCCATGTAACAGAAATGAGCAGAACCAGAGATCACATGGAAACAGTATGATCTGAGACTACATGGACAAAAGTAAGATCAGGTGACACATGGAATAAATACGATCGTAGGACACGTGCAATAAGCAGAATCAGACGACACCTGGAATTAGCAGGATCTAGGGGCATGTGGAAAAAGCCATCCAGGTGACTCGTGAAATAAGCATGATGAGTGGACTCAATAAATACTAGTACCGGTATGCTGGGTCATGCAGCACGTGGAATTAACAAGATGTTTGGAATCAGCAGGACGAGAGAGAACACAGAATATGCAAGATGATGTTATTTTATTGAACCATATTTTATTGCAAATCAATATTACATATGTCATACACATAACGAGACAATACATAGCATGAAAATACAAATGGTTTAGGCCAAACACAAGTTTTAACAACATTAGACAACGGCCCGTACCAGATAGTCAAGCTAACGTTTGATTAAATTAAATGACTGATTTTCTTTCTTGAAACGTGTACGCAAAATAGAATGTAAATAAAAAATTAAAAAACACTTAAAGAATCAGAAAAAGAAGACAAATTTATAATAAAAAAAGAGAAGAAGATATTGCTTAGATTGATACATGTATCTCACGATTCCACCTGCTGTTTCCCAAATATGATGATGTTATATAGATGTAGGTACGGTTGGTAGACGATGGTTCTCCGACACAAATCATACCTATTACGGTGATATTAGGCTGGGTTTCCGGACTGGGGCACTCAAAAAACGAAGACAAGAAGTCCATGGAAAAACCTTCAAAATAGAGTATTAACGGTTATAAACAAACATTCGATACAATATTCGCATTACTGTACACGTAGGTCAGTATGTCAGCATTAATCAATACACCACGTTATCTGTTAGCTATCGTATTACCTATGCAGTAGTGTAATATGCCAACAACGGTTTTATATTATTTCTTTACATTGAAAGCACAGGAGGTACTTAATAGATGTTGTTTGTGTTTCTGTTTCCTTTCTTTTGTTTTCATTTCTTTGCTGTATTTAGCAATCAGCATGGCTGATTTACGAGATGAAATTCTAAAACTAACTAATCCTGCTCCAGTTTTCAACGATCCAGAAGATAATTTGGAAGACGGTATTAGAAATGTCCATGCTGAATAAATTTGATTAATGCTGATATTTATTTACAATGATGAGCCAACAATGTTCAATTGTCATATATTTTCGCGATCTAATTTGATAGATTCCTAGGTCAGACACCGCTATTGAAATCTCCATAAGCCACCATTATAGCATGCAGTATCATTATATGTTCCCCACAAATAGTTTGGTACAAAAGAATATTTATCAACAGACCTACCTTAGAGCCACAAGAAAATGGCAAATTTCAATAGGGTTGACAGATTGGGCTTTTTTATTTGTCACTAAGTTGATTAACAGACTAAAGGCACCCACCCCGAGCCCTAGCGTTATTTAGGTGATAACGTATGAGAGTCTGATCGCATAAAATTTACAAATAACATTACCTAATAGGCTATTTGACGATTTTGATGGGTTTCATGAGCAATGGGTCCAGGATGGGTTTACCACTCGTATAAAACTCTGAAAGTCTGATTCACCATGAATCCAGGTGCTTCAGAACAACACCCTGAAGAAGCCGAACCCATGCATTATTTCGACATCCTTTGGGGGCAGGAACTTTGGAAACACTTGGTAACAGAGACCAACCGTTATGCCGAACAGGAAAGGACCAGAAACCCGCCTGCACCGAAGTGGTGCCTACCATGAAGGCATTCGTTGGCCTGACATTTTGCATGGGTATTTTATGTCTGCCTGCTAGGAATGATTACTGGTGACAGAAAAAGCGTATGTTCCGTACATCATGGAATGATGTGATGTCCCGAGACCGTTTCAACCTCATATGGCGCTACCTACATCTTGACAACAACGAGGACGAGTTACCAGCTCAACCCGACAAACTGCTGAAGATCCGTTGGTACCTCAACTATCTGAATACAACATTCAGTGCTATTTTGGGAGGGACTTAGCTATTTTGGGAGAAGTCCCTCCAGATGATTTCGGGAGAAATGAGAACATTTAGGGAGAAGTGTGGAGGCATTGACTTTTCACCGACTAAATAGTGAAACTGTATTTAGTCGAGGATATAGCAACTATTGTATGTTGATAAGCTATGTAATAGAGCATTGGGTTTATTGGGTCCTAAACAGAATCACAGGGATTCGGCACGTTTGGGGGTACTAGTATATATATTTAAGTACAGGGATTCTACTCTGTGGGATGTCAGATTTCGCATCGATCAGTAAAATGGCCATATCTGAAACAATTTTGTACAAAGCTGTCCAAATATAACGCCTATCCCGAGTCTTTATATTGTTCTTCAAATAAAACACAACTTTAAGCTGCATGCATGTATACTTTGCAAACAATTGCCACATACATTGGCCATAGCAGGTCACATTTCCATACTAGGACACGGGTTCTGTCAGCAACAAATAAAATCTTCGACGGGAGAGTTTTAACTGTGAATAACATTATCAATAAAATGTGTTTCCACTAACGTGTAGGTTTATTCGGCAAAAATGTACGTCAAAAAGAGATTTCGTAGCATTTTCAATTTGTTTTGAAAATTTCTAAAGCGGCGCAATTCGCGTTGAAACCAGCGTTGAAACCAGCGTACTGATTGGGTTATTAGAATGTAACAAGATGTTTTTTTATATATGAAGAACACTCATAATCCAATCAGAACGCCCTGACGGCTTGTGACGTGCCGTCTTATCAGGATCTGCACTTTTTGCCAGTAATAATTATTTTAATCTATTTAGATAAAATTACCCATTTTGATAAATGAACTGGTCCAAAGGTAATTTTCTTATTAATTTATTGGTCTAAAAATATCATGCATCAGTCCATGTCAGTTACTTGGTGTTGAATGGGTTAATTCAATGTGTGAATAATACTGACACATTTATGATTTATGTCTTTGACATGGCATTAAAGTAAAATCACAGACGGATCAGTAGTCCAGTGGATAACCCGCTGGACTGGTAATCCAGGGATCGCAGGTTGGATCCCCGGCTGACACTGATAAAAATCAACAGTCTTTCAGATGGGACTTTAAGCCGAGGTCTTGTGTCAATGCTTTGCACTCAATTTTTGTTTGGGGGTTGTAGTTGTTTTGTTGCATGCTCAGATTTTTGGAAGCCCTGTGTATGTCTTATCAATCAGTGCTTTGGATATAATTTGCATTGATGTCACTGGTGAAATTAACTTGTGTGTTACAGTGTAACTAGAATGACAGAAAAACAGATGACAAGAGCATTATTCAGATATAACTTTAATTTACTCTATATAGAAGCTAAATGCTATAGCAGGGTTTTTAAATGCATTATTGATATTAAAATAAAACATTTCTTAACAAATACCCAATTGACTATCCAATCGACCAGTATTGACCGGTATTGACCACTTGGGGAGTATTGACCGGGCCGGTTTTAACCGCCCAACATTGTTGATGTGACCGTTAATGCAAACCCTGTGAAATGTTATTAAACTTTAATGTTATGTTTTCAGAGACCAGTGCGAAACTTGTTGACCAGACTGTCGACGAGTATGAAGACATTTCTGAGCCGAGTACGTTGAGGCGGAAGACTGCTATAATACTAGGAGATACCGACCATAGATATGTGGGACAGAAGACATCGAGGAAGTCCCTAGATACAGAAATAACAAGTGGTTGGTTATTAATATACTCAAAGCAAATGACAATGTTGAATTTGAGCTGTAGAACAAGTTTAGTGCAGTTGTTAGCGGACCGAAAAGTATGTGAGATGGTACGGTCGCCAAATTGGACAGGTGGGTTTTCTCAGCGCACTCCGCTTTTCCTCCCACACGAATGACCGCACATTTCATCCGCGCCAACGAGAGTGATTAATATAAGTTGTTAAAGCTTGTTTCACAATCGTTATAAAATAAATAAAGTTTAAGCTAATCATGTTATGAGACTCGACACTCAAAACGTTTTATGAAGATTGGACAATAAATAAGACCATTATCAGTTGATTGTTCTAGAAATGCTGCCAGTCAGTCTCGTCCCTAGTAACTTTCAAACATTACGACCTGTTGCTTATTTATCCCAGCCACCCTGCATTTGTCCATACTCTAGATAAACACCGATACTGGTTGCTTATTTATCCCAGCCACCCTGCATTTGTCCATACTCTAGATAAACACCGATACTGGTTGCTTATTTATCCCAGCCACCCTGCATTTGTCCATGCTCTAGATAAACACTGATACTGGTTGCTTATTTATCCCAGCCACCCTGCATTTGTCCATGCTCTAGATAAACACTGATACTGGTTGCTTATTTATCCCAGCCACCCTGCATTTGTCCATACTCTAGATAAACACTGATACTGGTTGCTTATTTATCCCAGCCACCCTGCATTTGTCCATGCTCTAGATAAACACCGATACTGGTTGCTTATTTATCCCAGCCACCCTGCATTTGTCCATGCTCTAGATAAACACCGATACTGGTTGCTTATTTATCCCAGCCACCCTGCATTTGTCCATGCTCTAGATAAACACCGATACTGGTTGCTTATTTATCCCAGCCACCCTGCATTTGTCCATGCTCTAGATAAACACTGATACTGGTGATTTGTCCATACTCTAGATAAACACTGATACTGGTGATTTGTCCATACTCTAGATAAACACTGATACTGGTGATTTGTCCATACTCTAGATAAACACTGATACTGGTTGCTTATTTATCCCAGCCACCCTGCATTTGTCCATACTCTAGATAAACACCGATACTGGTTGCTTATTTATCCCAGCCACCCTGCATTTGTCCATACTCTAGATAAACACTGATACTGGTTGCTTATTTATCCCAGCCACCCTGCATTTGTCCATGCTCTAGATAAACACCGATACTGGTTGCTTATTTATCCCAGCCACCCTGCATTTGTCCATACTCTAGATAAACACCGATACTGGTGCTTATTTATCCCAGCCACCCTGCATTTGTCCATACTCTAGATAAACACCGATACTGGTGATTTATCCATACTCTAGATAAACACTGATACTGGTTGCTTATTTATCCCAGCCACCCTGCATTTGTCCATACTCTAGATAAACACTGATACTGGTTGCTTATTTATCCCAGCCACCCTGCATTTGTCCATACTCTAGATAAACATTGATACTGGTTGCTTATTTATCCCAGCCACCCTGCATTTGTCCATACTCTAGATAAACACCGATACTGGTGATTTGTCCATACTCTAGATAAACACCGATACTGGTGATTTGTCCATACTCTAGATAAACACCGATACTGGTTGCTTATTTATCCCAGCCACCCTGCATTTGTCCATACTCTAGATAAACACCGATACTGGTGATTTGTCCATACTCTAGATAAACACCGATACTGGTGATTTGTCCATACTCTAGATAAACACCGATACTGGTGATTTGTCCATACTCTAGATAAACACCGATACTGGTGATTTGTCCATACTCTAGATAAACACTGATACTGGTGATTTGTCCATACTCTAGATAAACACTGATACTGGTGATTTGTCCATACTCTAGATAAACACCGATACTGGTGATTTGTCCATACTCTAGATAAACACCGATACTGGTGATTTGTCCATACTCTAGATAAACACCGATACTGGTGATTTGTCATACTCTAGATAAACACCGATACTGGTGATTTGTCCATACTCTAGATAAACACCGTACTGGTGATTTGTCCATACTCTAGATAAACACCGACTGGTGATTTGTCCATACTCTAGATAAACACCTGATACTGGTGATTTGTCCATACTCTAGATAAACACCGATACTGGTGATTTGTCCATACTCTAGATAAACACCGATACTGGTGATTTGTCCATACTCTAGATAAACACCGATACTGGTGATTTGTCCATACTCTAGATAAACACCGATACTGGTGATTTGTCCATACTCTAGATAAACACTGATACTGGTGATTTGTCCATACTCTATGTTGGTGTTTGTCCATACTCTAGATAAACACTGATACTGGTGATTTGTCCATACTCTAGATAAACACCGATACTGGTGATTTGTCCATACTCTAGATAAACACCGATACTGGTGATTTGTCCATACTCTAGATAAACACCGATACTGGTGATTTGTCCATACTCTAGATAAACACCGATACTGGTGATTTGTCCATACTCTAGATAAACACTGATACTGGTGATTTGTCCATACTCTAGATAAACACTGATACTGGTGATTTGTCCATACTCTAGATAAACACTGATACTGGTGATTTGTCCATACTCTAGATAAACACCGATACTGGTGATTTGAAATGCTGTATTCTACATGCACAAGTACAGTCAAACCGGTGTTAGTGGTTACCTGTATTAAGCAGCCAACCTGTATTAAGCAGCCATTTTGTGATTCATGTTGTTTTACTATAAAGTTAACCTCTATTAAGCAGCCACCTGTGCTAAGCAGCCACTTTCTGTGATTCCCTTGGCTGGCTGCTTAAGACAGGTTTGACTGCATTAATATTCTGAATTCTGTTATGTATGAATGTAAAGTTGATAGAACAGCATATGAAAATGGATTGAAGCAACTGAAGTCGTGTTGCAACTGTTTCAGTCTACATGTATTTACGTTTTATCCAACTATTCATAATAAAGACGACTGGTTGTATCTGGTTATGGAAAAAATAGAACAATGATGTTTATCAACATTTCAGAAAGTGGGTCTGGGAGAGAATCTGGTGATGATAAATTGGATGATAATGGAATAAGTGATGATTATGATGATGACGACAATGCAGAGGATGATGAAGACTTCAATAAAAAATTTAGCGACTTTGGCACAAAGGAATTTGAGTAAGTGAATTGCATGTACTTCTGAGAACTTATGATAATGTTGATGATGTTGATGATGTTGTTGATGATGATGTTGATGATGTTGATGATGTAGCAGCAGCAACTTAGATGTTGTGAGTTAATTGCAGTGTGGGATGTGATATTTTAGGTTGATGTTTGTATTGTCATCAACTGGGTACAGTTGTGTCCCGTACCTTTATATCGGTCTGGATCATCCGGGTATATCAGAACTTAGATCACTACCAGTACCGTAGTTAACCTTGCATGATCGTAAGGAGCTTACCAGTACCGTAGTTAACCTTGCATGATCGTAAGGAGCTTACCAGTACCGTAGTTAACCTTGCATGATCGTAAGGGGCTTACCAATACCGTAGTTAACCTTGCATGATTGTAAGGGGCTTACCAGTACCGTAGTTAACCTTGCATGATTGTAAGGGGCTTACCAATACCGTAGTTAACCTTGCATGATCATAAGGGGCTTACCAATACCGTAGTTAACCTTGCATGATCGTAAGGGGCTTACCAATACCGTAGTTAACCTTGCATGATCGTAAGGAGCTTACCAATACCGTAGTTAACCTTGCATGATCGTAAGGGGCTTACCAATACCGTAGTTAACCTTGCATGATCGTAAGGAGCAGTTGACAGGGTCTGAACACATGAACATGTTGCTTCTGTGTGATTCCAGCACGAGTGAATGTTTACGTTATATATCTAACTTTATATTTTGATGTAATGAAAATGTGAAACCAACATGTTCAGTTCCGATTGGTGGTATTATATACTGAACTGTATTCGTGTGTTGTTAAACCCAACACAAACAACAATTGTAATAATAATAGATGGTAGGTGTGACAAGTAGTAATAATGTACCAAAGTTTAAAAATATCTAGATTTATATATAGATATTAAAAAAGACTTATGAAAAATATTTATGGATCAGTATTAAAAATGTCATACCAAAGTTTAAACATATTTAGATTTATATATTATGAATATTAATAAATACTTTATTATATTTATGGATCTTTTCTTCGTCGCTACTGTATTGATTTGTGGATGGGTCTCCAGTAAAAATCCGAACAGTTTGCCGATTAAGTCGCTGCAAAAGGACAAGTAGATATTTTGGACGTTTTTTGGACTGAGTAATTTGGTGGCCTAACTATTAAAGTATCCTCTATATATTCAATATGAAAAAAGTTCTCCCTGACCACAAAATAGGTACATGGGAATATATCTGCCAAAGGACTTGAACTCAAGCCTTCATACAGGTTGGCCTGTCTCAGATGTTGTACATACATTCATCATACGTGCAAGCCTTCATACAGGTTGGCCTGTCTCGGATGTTGTACATACATTCATCATACGTGCAAGCCTTCATACAGGTTGGCCTGTCTCGGATGTTGTACATACATTCATCATACGTGCAAGCCTTCATACAGGTTGGCCTGTCTCAGATGTTGTACATACATTCATCATACGTGCAAGCCTTCATACAGGTTGACCTGTCTCAGATGTTGTACATACATTCATCATACGTGCAAGCCTTCATACAGGTTGGCCTGTCTCAGATGTTGTACATACATTCATCATACGTGCAAGTCTTCATACAGGTTGGCCTGTCTCAGATGTTGTACATACATTCATCATACGTGCAAGCCTTCATACAGGTTGGCCTGTCTCGGATGTTGTACATACATTCATCATACGTGCAAGCCTTCATACAGGTTGGCCTGTCTCAGATGTTGTACATACATTCATCATACGTGCAAGCCTTCATACAGGTTGGCCTGTCTCAGATGTTGTACATACATTCATCATACGTGCACGCCTTCATACAGGTTGGCCTGTCTCGGATGTTGTACATACATTCATCATACGTGCAAGCCTTCATACAGGTTGGCCTGTCTCGGATGTTGTACATACATTCATCATACTTGCAAGCCTTCATACAGGTTGGCCTGTCTCAGATGTTGTACATACATTCATCATACGGGTCACACTAATATGTTGTACGTTATAGGTTCAAAGTTGATGGTGACTATGGAAAGTATGCAGATGATGATGATGATGATGATGATGGTGGTTCTATTGATGGACAGGATGATAATGACGATGGTGATGATTCTATGGATGGACAGGATGATGATTCTAATGATGATGACAACGATGATGACAAAGAGATTGCTAGTGAAGGTTTGTGCCATATCTGGGATATTCTAGCACCAAGTCGGCAACATTATTTTTTCACCTAAGTGAACTCTGTGTGACTGATTTCGTGTAGATTCATAAGAAGCACATTTAAATGGGTACCATTAACTAACCGTGCAGCTGTTAGATTTTGAGATAACAATTATACTAAATGTGGGCATTAAATACACAGTTCAAAAGCTGCTGATTTTATCAAAATTGATCGGTTTGGAACTGAATAATGTATCTTTCAGACATGATTGGTCAAATCTCATCGGGTGGCCGAGTGATTATGGTCATTGACTTTAAATCACCTGCCCCTCATCGTTGGTAGTCTCGAATTCTTTCATGTGAGGAAGCTATCTAGCTGGATTGAGGAAGGTTGGTGGTTCTACCTGTGTGTCTGCTCGTATCTGAAAAACATCTCGCAGGGACAGCTGGGGTCTTACTCCACCAATATTAGCTGAAGAGTCACCGTATGACCTAAGCTGTTGGTGCGACATTGGCCCCTAAGAAAACCACACAAATCTCACTCGGCCAACCTTCGGGATGGCAGACCTTCATAAACTAGAAACACCCATACCGTTGTTCATGTGTCTGTCCGCAAGTTCTTATCGACATGTTTTCTAAAATCTCTTATCGACATGTTTTCTAAAATCTCTTATCGACATGTTTTCTAAAATCTCTTATCGACATGTTTTCTAAAATCTCTTATCGACATGTTTTCTAAAATCTCTTATCGACATGTTTTCTAAAATATCTAGAAAAACTACAAGGCAAATCTTTATGATTTGTTTATACAAATTTATTTTAGCTCGATTGTGAAACAAGTTCTTTCAACTTATATTAATCACTCTTGAGGATTTTATAATTGAGAGAGAGAGTTAGAGATTGGAGACAAGATTATGTCCATATATACCCAGTAACATATGTATGTTTGTGTTTTCAGACGAGGGAATCGAGAAGTTTTCTCGTACAGCTACGGATGAAGTAGCTAAGGGCCAAGCTGCCAAAGAACAACTAGGTTTGTTGTGATGAACATTATCATGTGGTCGTTTATGTCCAAACTTTGCCATCTAACACCGATGTGTTAGCGCCTTGTTTTCTCCAACAAAAACACATTTTGAAACTTACGATAAAAAGAAAATTTGTTTGTTAGTTTATACAAATTTAATTTAGCTCGATTGCGAAACAAGTTCTTACAGCTTATATTAATCACTCTCGATACCTCATTCCTGATGGAATCTATCGCCACGAGGGAGGGAGAGAGCAGGCAATGTGGAATTTAAATGCCTTGTCAAAGGACACAATAGTAACAGCTGGAGCGGGGCTCGAACTCCGGGCCTTTCGCGCCTAAAGCGAATAAAAGTGCCCTGCTAGAACATTGACTATATCTCCCAAATCACCCTCCAGCTCCTGCCCTGCTAGAACACTGCTTCACACTTTATGCACACTTACAGGTTTGTGGGATGTACTACTTGAAGGACGGATTAAACTGCAGAAAGCCGTATCCATTATAAACCAGCTACCACAGACGGACAACTACACAGACTACAGTGATGCATCTGAAACATTTGCCGACGAGGCGGGAAAAGGTTTGTGTTTGCATATTTCATTATTGCATTCAAGTTACTTCTTCTCATGAACCAATAGAAGAACTGTTTCCACATTTAGTATGTAGCATCCTTGCCTCAACCTCTAGCAAGTGTGTTCGCATGGTTTCACTGGGGTATAAAACTAGGTCAGCTTCTGGAGACACGCTGGACTGGTAATCCAGGGACCTCAGGTTCGATCCACCCCCGTCTGACCCTAATAAAATTAATAGTCTTTCAGATGGGACTTTAAACAGAGGTCTTGTGTCGGTGCTTACGCCGTGTACGTAAAAGAACCAGAGGAGACTGGAATGGGTCATTGCACTATCCTCCAAAAATCTAAAATGACTAATCTCTTCAGGAGGCGTCGGTCATATGGGCAACCGGTAGCGACGATAAATAAACACACAGAAACCTTTCAATCATGTTCTCCTCATGACAATAATTGTTTTTTTCGATTTTTATTTCCTGATCAATATACATAATAATTACACATAATAATTACACATATACATAATAATTACACATATACATAATAAGTACACATAATAAGTACACATAATAATTACACATATAATAATTACACATATATTTTTTTTCATAATAATTACACATAATAATTACACATATACATAATAATTACACATATACATAATAATTACACATAAAAGTACACATAATAATTACACATATACATAATAATTACACATAATAAGTACACATAATAATTACACATATACATAATAATTACACATATACATAATAATTACACATAATAAGTACACATAATAATTACACATATAATAATTACACATATACATAATAATTACACATAATAATTACACATATACATAATAATTACACATATACATAATAATTACACATAATAGTACACATAATAATTACACATATACATAATAATTACACATATAATAATTACACATATACATAATAATTACACATATAATAATTACACATACACATAATAATTACACATATAATAATTACACATATACATAATAATTACACATATACATAATAATTACACATATACATAATAATTACACATATACATATAAATAAACACATATACACATAATACATTACACATATACAATAATAAATAAACATATAATAATAATTAAATAACATATACATATAATCACATAAATAAATTACACATATACATAATATAAATAACATAATAATTACACATATAATAATATACACATATACATAATAATTACACATATACATAATAATTACACATATACATAATATTACACATATACATAATAATTACACACTAATAATTACACATAATAATTACACATATACATAATAATTACACATATACATAATAATACACACATAATAATTACTATACATAATAATACACATATACATAATAATTACACATAACAAATTTACACATAACTAATATTACACATAAATAATTACACATATACATAATAATTACACATATACATAATAATTACACATATACATAATAATTACACATATACATAATAATTACACATATACATAATAATTACACATATACATAATAATTACACATATACATAATAATTACACATATACATAATAATTACACATATACATAATAATTACACATATACATAATAATTACACATATACATAATAATTACACATATACATAATAATTACACATATACATAATAATTACACATATACATAATAATTACACATATACATATAATTACACATATACATAATAATTACACATATACATAATAATTACACATATACATAATAATTACACATATACATAATAATTACACATACACATAATAATTACACACATAATAATTACACATATACATAATAATTACACATACACATAATAATTACACATACACATAATAATTACACACATAATAATTACACATATACATAATAATTACACATACACATAATAATTACACATACACATAATAATTACACATACACATAATAATTACACACATAATAATTACACATATACATAATAATTACACATACACATAGTAATTACACATATAATAATTACACATATACATAATAATTACACATACACATAATAATTACACATACACATAATAATTACACATACACATAATAATTACACATATACAAAATAATTACACATACACATAATAATTACACATACACATAATAATTACACATACACATAATAATTACACATATAATAATTACACATATACATAATAATTACACATATAATAATTACACATATACATAATAATTACACATATACATACTAATTACACATATACATATTACACATAAAATCAATAATTGTTGCATGGTTTGGTCAAAAGTATCTACTCAGTAACGTCGACCCTATTAGTTCTAACGAAGTAAAAGAAACCGTTTATATACATACGAGATGATAACAATAAAACAAGCGGACGTTATATATTATACTAACCAGATGTAGCGTGGTCGAGTGGTTAATGCTCTGGACTAGCAATATGAACATCGTGGCTTCGTATCGTATTACATTAGTATTTATGCACGTGTAAAACCCGCAGCTTCAGAAAAATCATCAAATATAAAGCTCACAGGAAAAAAGGATATACCCTATGTATGGTAAATCCATACTTTATGTTTGCAGCACAGCAAGCCGTACAACACTTGTTAGGAAGCCTTGTACACCTGCAAGATCTACTGTTGAATCAGAACTCCGAGACTAAATATCTCCTCGACGACAAAGCTTCAACCAGCTCCAAGAAAATGTAAGTTGACCAGTGTATGTATCTGTAGCAACCATCCGAGTGTGGACCTAAAATTGAATGTTATTGAGGGTAAGCTTAAAATTTCCTTAATTGATGTTGCCAAGTTATTTGCAGACTGGAAGTGTCAGTTAAATTAAATTGTTCTTGAAACAAGTTTTATGCTTGGGCTATTACAAATTAATTACTAGTTTTGTATGCCCCCCCCCCCCATATAGTAGAATGTCATCCACCAGGCTGTCCGAGATTAGCGCAGTGGTAGAGATGGTACGATGTTCATCAGATCGAACAGGTGGGTGTCTCCCGGTTTCCTCCCACATGAATGACCACATACACGTTTTTATCAGTGCCAAAAAGAGTGATTAATATAAGTTATAACAGTTTGTTTCGCAACCGTTTTAACCTAAATAATGTTTATGCTTTATACATTTATTTTAGACAAAATGTGGATGATATTTAATTATTATTGCTGATATCTAATTATTATTGATGGTATTTAATTATTATTGCTGATATCTAATTATTATTGATGGTATCTAATTATTATTGCTGGTATCTAATTATTATGGATGATATCCGATTATTATTGATAATTTCTAATTATTATAGATGATATCTAATTATACGGATAATATCTAATCATTATGGATGATATCTAATTATTATTGATGATATCTAATTATTATTGATTATATCTAATTATTATTGCTGATATCTAATTATTATGGATGATATCTAATTATTATTGATGATATCTAATTATTATGGCTGATATCTAATTATTATTGCGGATATCTAATTATTATGGATGATATCTAATTATTATGGATGATATCTAATTATTATTGATGATATCTAATTATTATGGATGATATCTAATTATTATGGCTGATATCTAATTATTATTGATGATATCTAATTAGTATGGCTGATATATAATTATTATGGATGATATATAATTATTATGGATGATATCTAATTATTATGGATGATATCTAATTATTATGGATAACATCTAATCATTATGGATGATATCTAATTATTATTGATGATATCTAATTATTATTGATTATATCTAATTATTATTGCTGATATATAATTATTATGGCTGATATCTAATTATTATTGATGATATCTAATTATTATGGCTGATATCTAATTATTATTGCTGATATCTAATTATTATGGATGATATCTAATTACTATGGATGATATCTAATTATTATGGATGATATCTAATTATTATGGATGATATCTAATTATTATTGATGATATCTAATTAGTATGGATGATATCTAATTATTATGGCTGATATCTAATTAGTATTGATGATATCTAATTAGTATGGCTGATATCTAATTATTATTGATGATATCTAATTAGTATGGATGATATCTAATTATTATTGATGATATCTAATTATTATGGATGATATCTAATTATTATGGATGATATCTAATTACTATGGATGATATCTAATTATTATGGATGATATCTAATTACTATGGATGATATCTAATTATTATGGATGATATCTAATTATTATGGATGATATCTAATTATTATGGATGATCTAATGATTAATATATCATGGATTTATTGTATGACATTATTTCAGTGCATGTGTTGTTTTACAGGCAGACAGCAGTTGATGATGATGAAGAGATACAGAGTGATTCTGAAGCCGAGATGGAAGCTGAAGATGTGAAACCACAAACCGTGTGTAGAAAGAGAAAGCTAAAGCTTGGTGAATATCCCGGTTTCTTGAAGAAACGACACGAAGGTTTTCAGCAATACAGGTAACGGGTAGTCAATTTATATCATTTTCGTGATGTTTCTATAAAGATGTCGGCATTGTGGCAGTACGATGTGATCGTCCGTCCGTGCAGTTTATTATGAATATAATTACATGATAACAAAGCGACACTACATCGGTGAAAATGCAAATTTCTACAGAATGTAATTTTCTATTATTTGGTATAATTATTTTCAAAATATTTGCGTCAAAAACTGAGTATTTCAACAAATAAACAAACGTCGTATACGCGGTTTGTTGACATAACAAAATAATGTAAATAGGGTCAACATTCAACGCGCTTATCCTGAATAACACGGGATATGGTACATATTTACCGTGATATTTCACATTCGTTACTACATATTTATTTGTAGACTAAGCATATTTATTTGTAGACTAATCTTAGTTAAATTATGTGTAATCGAAAGTATCGTGTGTTTATTATTGATTCCAATGACAAACACGCATCAATTCAGGAGCGTGGATTAGCGCAGTGGTTAGCGCGCTCGCTTCTCACCAATGCTCAGACCCGGAAGTATGTGAAATGGTACGGTGGTCGCCAGATCAGACAGGTGGGTTTTCTCTGGGTACTCCGGTTTCCTCCCACATGAATGACCACATTTACGCTTTCATCTGCGCCAATGAGAGTGATTAATATAAGTTGTTAAAACTTGCTTCACAATCGTTAAATAAATAAAGTTTTAAAAAAAAAGATCCCGATATTATATCATTATTCCTCCGTCGCCGATTGGTAACGGGTGTTGACTTCAAATCACATGTCCCACATCACTGTAAGTTCGAATAACGCTGGATGTGACAAATTGTTTCGAATTAGGATGCTATCCAGCTGGATGGTGATTTTAGTCGGGCGCTCGTGCCTAACATGCTGCTCGGAGGTCCACCAATAATAGCTGGAGAGCCCCCACCCAAAACCCCAGTCAAGTAAGCTTTAACCCTTTCCCTCATAGAAGCACCTCTTGACGCCATTACCAATACGACATACATTGACAATGTAGTAGCCAAACCAATGTTCATAATAAAGGACAGAATCTCATGTAGTCCCAGTAATATCTATGGAGTTGGGATAGATATGGTGACTACTTATCCACTGTATGATAGCTAAATGGCTGTCGTATGGAGATATAATAGTATATTAACCTAAATCTCTATGTAGTCCCAGTAATATCTATGGAGTTGGGATAGATATGGTGACTACTTATCCACTGCATGATAGCTAAATGGCTGTCGTTTGTATGGAGATATAATAGTATATTAACCTAAATCTCTATGTAGTCCCAGTAATATCTATGGAGTTGGGATAGATATGGCGACTACTTATCCACTGCATGATAGCTAAATGGCTGTCGTTTGTATTTAGATATAATAGTCTAAATTACTATGAAGGAAAGGGTTAAATATATTTATTTTCCAGTAATGTTAAATTGCAACGTTTAATTAATATTCATTTTGTAGGAATGCTACAATACAGAAATGGTTCGACAAGACCCGATTGGCAGCTGGGAAAATGAAAGGCAAATCATTCAGTGCATTTGATCAGTCAGCTGTAATCCAGATTAACCAGGTAATCTCACTCCCCCCCACCCCATCTTGTCCACCCCCGATTGTGGATGATAAGATAAGAGCAATTTTATTTTTGAGTCGGCAAGATAGCAACAGTAATATAGTATAGCAACAGTACAACAGTACAACACAAGCTCTGAGTGAGCTTTTGAGCCGACTATGATGGATGGAAGTTACCAGTCTGTCTCTGTCTGTCTGTCTGTCTGTCTGTCTGTCTGTCTGTCTGTCTGTCTGTCTGTCTGTCTGTCTGTCTGTCTGTCTGTCTGGCAGTTGGCAATTGGCAGTTTCTTACGGAGGTTGGTGCACCCAAGTACTGGTTAACCGCTGCAGCCTGCCCAGGAAAGGTGTTGTTAGGTAAACTGCCCACCGGCGATATAGCCCAAAATGGTGCTGATGCAGGCGTAACCTGAAACATAACTCTGTCTGTCTGTCTGTCTGTCTGTCTGTCTGTCTGTCTGTCTGTCTGTCTGTCTGTCTGTCTGTCTGTCTGTCTGTCTGTCTGTCTGTCTGTCACATTCTGGGAGATAATCTCAATAAGCTTTCGATTAAATCCATTCTCATTCTGTATACAATAGATATGTACTGTACATTATGAATTAACGAATATGTTTAAATTAATAAACTGAGACACATACAACCTAGTCATCTATCATTGTAGGCACATGGGATCATGGTCAGTTGAGCACTATTTTGGGCCAATAGGTCTAAGGTTACTGTCAACGAAGCCTCAAATTGAGGACCGTTGTCCACCCCAGTAACTGTGAACAATTGAGTGTAAAGTCTGCAAATCTTGGTCATGATCAATGGATCATTATGAGGTCAGAGGTCAAGGTTACTAGGGCCTTTCATTCCAAAACTGTTCTGATCCACATCTTTTAAAGCAATGAGAATAGCATTCTATATTTGTCATCCGATATCATCTTCGTCCGATATCATCTTCATCCGATATCATCTTTGTCTGATATCATCTCACAAGGATCAATAAATATAAATTACTTCACAAAGATCAATATAGACGGCTTTAGATCTTAACTCTCAAGGATCCGTAAAGATAACTGGCTTCAGATCTTACCTCTCAAGGATCCGTAAAGGTAACTGGCTTCAGATTTTACCTCTCAAGGGTCCGTAAAGATAACTGGCTTCAGATCTTACCTCTCAAGGATCCGTAAAGATAACTGGCTTCAGATCTTACCTCTCAAGGATCCGTAAAGATAAATAAATTGTCCCAATCTTGTTTTCTGATATTAGTGGACTAGGTGTGATTAAAATATTTATTGAATTGTGTTGATCCTCTTAGATATTGGCGGACAAAGCTCGGCTGATCAGAAGGACGCAACTGAAGCGGACTGTATACAGGGTGCTTGGTACAACGCCGAGACCAGAGCAAGCCGAGATATTGCCTACACAGCAGGTCAGTTTTACCTTCAGACATGTGTCAAGAATTAGGTTGTATGGGTAGGTGGGTCAGACTTCAGTATAGAAGTACATGCTGTGGCTTGTTTGACAATCATCGGAAGTGTGCTGCTTCTATACTCGACGTGACATGATTTATGTACTGTCTACATCCGCTATGTAAAAGTCGGTTATGTCAAATTATCCGGTTATCTCGAAGTCGGATCAAAGTCCTGTTTCAGACACTCTCATTTTACATATAACTGGCTCTGTTTATATTGAATTTTGCTAAGTCAAACTTCGGTTATGTCGGATGTATTTTGTTCAGTCCGACGGAATTCGTCATAACAGATGTAGACTATATCCTCTTACAGATGAAGCCAGCCTTCGTATTTTGATGTTTAATAGTCTCTTAACCCTTTCAACACCACAGACCTCTATTTATAGGCTTACAAAAAGTGTAGATCCAGATGAGCCGGCTCGTGACGAGCCGTCTCATCAGGATCTGCACTTTTTGCAAGTAGTATTACTAATTTTAGACAAAATTACCCATCTTGATAAATGAACTGGTCCGAATGTAATTTTCTTATTCATTTATTGGTCTAAGAATATCATGGACCAGTCCATGTCAGTTACTTGGTGTTGAAAGAGTTAACAAGGTTTTCAAATCTGCATCATGGGTCTCCATCAATAAAAACACTGGAAAATCACTATATGACCTAGTGTTCATGTGACTTTAAACCTTTTTGTAGCTTTGTGACATTTACGCATTCTAAAAAAAAAAAACATCAATTTTTTTGCTTTTAATGTATTTTGTTAGAATCGATATAATATTTGTATCTGCATTATTTATAGTCGAATAAAACTTGGTTTGTCGTTCTGAGCACCAGAATTAACCACTTAGGGTCTACGGCCATGTTTTATTCGCCAAATTAGAGAACAAATATCCATCAGTATGCACTGGTGTTCCACCCTCCGTGGTCAAAATATGTGGGCAGAAACTCGAGACATATTCTGAGCACTCCTTGTCACACACCACAGCATATGAAGAATAATCATTGTCCGGTTTTTCGTTCGGCTCTTGGTAGTTTTGTTTTCCGTAAGTTTTGTTTTCCGTAGCAAAAGAATGAATGTGTGCAAATCACATTAGGATGTTTTAATACGCAGTACTCGCATACAGTGAAATCTTGTCTTCTCACCAATGCAACCTGGGTTCGATCCTCGGACCGGGAAGTATGTGAGATGGTACGGTGGTCGTCAGATCGGACAGGTAGGTTTTCTCCTGGTACTCCGGTTTCCTCCCACACGAATGACCACATTTACGCTTTCATCCGCGCCAACGAGAGTGATTAATATAAGTTGTTAAAACTTGCTTCGCAATTGTTGTAAAATAAATAAAGTTTAAACTAAATATTGTCTGTATAGACATGAGTAGGACATTAAAATTTGCAAATTATTTACGAATGCAAGAACATCAAAATTTGCAAAGAAACATGTATTACAGCATTCAAATTCAACTTATCCATTAAATGGTATACCTTGCAACAATATTTTAATATTTTCAGTTTCCTCCCACACGAATGACCACATTTACGCTTTCATCCGCGCCAACGAAAGTGATTAATATAAGTTGTTAAAACTTGCTTCGCAATCGTTGTAAAATAAAGTTTAAACTAATATTTTAATACAATTTTATATAAAATATCGTGAAATTCTTTTGTGACCAATCTGTTCTTGTCCATAACTTATTGGAACCTATCGTAGCAAGTTGATCTATCGTAGCAAGTTGACCTATCATAGCAAGTTGACCTATCGTAGCAAGTTGACCTATCGTAGCAAGTTGACCTATGACCTATCGTAGCAAGTTGACCTATCATAGCAAGTTGACCTATCGTAGCAAGTTAACCTATCATAGCAAGTTGACCTATCGTAGCAAGTTGACCTATGACCTATCGTAGCAAGTTGACCTATCGTAGCAAGTTGACCTATCGTAGCAAGTTGACCTATCGTAGCAAGTTGACCTATCGTAGCAAGTTGACCTATCGTAGCAAGTTGACCTATCGTAGCAAGTTGACCTATCGTAGCAAGTTGACCTATGACCTATCGTAGCAAGTTGACTTATCATAGCAAGTTGACCTATCGTAGCAAGTTGATCTATCATAGCAAGTTGATCTATCATAGCAAGTTGATCTATCGTAGCAAGTTGATCTATCGTAGCAAGTTGATCTATCATAGCAAGTTGACCTATCGTAGCAAGTTGACCTATCGTAGCAAGTTGATCTATCGTAGCAAGTTGACCTATCGTAGCAAGTTGACCTATCATAGCAAGTTGATCTATCGTAGCAAGTTGACCTATCGTAGCAAGTTGACCTATCGTAGCAAGTTGACCTATCGTAGCAAGTTGATCTATGACCTATCGTAGCAAGTTAACCTATCGTAGCAAGTTGACCTATCGTAGCAAGTTGACCTATCGTAGCAAGTTAACCTTGACCTATCGTAGCAAGTTGACCTATCGTAGCAAGTTGACCTATCGTAGCAAACTTAAACCTATGACCTATCGTAGCAAGTTGACCTATCATAGCAAGTTGACCTATCGTAGCAAGTTGATCTATCAT
Organism: Archivesica marissinica; assembly: GCA_014843695.1. Lineage (NCBI taxonomy): Eukaryota > Metazoa > Mollusca > Bivalvia > Venerida > Vesicomyidae > Archivesica > Archivesica marissinica. Next base: position 83,778,295 of record CM026390.1, on the reverse strand, counting down.
AGCAAGTTGATCTATCATAGCAAGTTGACCAAGTTGACCTATCGTAGCAAGTTGATCTATCGTAGCAAGTTGACCTATGACCTATCGTAGCAAGTTGATCTATTAGCAAGTTGACCTATCGTAGCAAGTTGACCTATCGTAGCAAGTTGACCTATCATAGCAACTTAACCTATGACCTATCGTAGCAAGTTGACCTATCATAGCAAGTTGACCTATCGTAGCAAGTTGACCTATCGTAGCAAGTTGACCTATCGTAGCAAGTTGACCTATCGTAGCAAGTTGACCTATCGTAGCAAGTTGACCTATCATAGCAAGTTGACCTATCGTAGCAAGTTGACCTATCATAGCAACTTAACCTATGACCTATCGTAGCAAGTTAACCTATCGTAGCAAGTTGACCTATCGTAGCAAGTTGACCTATCGTAGCAAGTTGACCTATCATAGCAAGTTGACTTATCATAGCAAGTTGACCTATCATAGCAAGTTAACCTATCGTAGCAAGTTGACCTATCATAGCAAGTTGACCTATCGTAGCAAGTTAACCTATGACTTATCGTAGCAAGTTGACTTATCATAGCAAGTTGACCTATCATAGCAAGTTGACCTATCATAGCAACTTAACCTATCATAGCAAGTTGACCTATCGTAGCAAGTTGACCTATCATAGCAAGTTGACCTATCGTAGCAAGTTGACCTATCGTAGCAACTTGACCTATCGTAGCAAGTTGACCTATCATAGCAAGTTGACTTATCATAGCAAGTTGACCTATCGTAGCAAGTTAACCTATCGTAGCAAGTTGACCTATCGTAGCAAGTTAACCTATCGTAGCAAGTTAACCTATCGTAGCAAGTTGACTTATCATAGCAAGTTGACTTATCATAGCAAGTTGACCTATCATAGCAACTTAACCTATGACCTATCATAGCAAGTTGACCTATCGTAGCAAGTTGACCTATCATAGCAAGTTGACCTATCATAGCAAGTTAACCTATCGTAGCAAGTTGACCTATCGTAGCAAGTTGACCTATCGTAGCAAGTTGACCTATCGTAGCAAGTTGACCTATCATAGCAAGTTGACCTATCATAGCAAGTTGACCTATCATAGCAAGTTAACCTATCGTAGCAAGTTGACCTATCATAGCAAGTTGACCTATCGTAGCAAGTTGACCTATCATAGCAAGTTGACTTATCATAGCAAGTTGACCTATCGTAGCAAGTTAACCTATCGTAGCAAGTTGACCTATCATAGCAAGTTGACCTATCATAGCAAGTTGACCTATCATAGCAAGTTGACCTATCGTAGCAAGTTGACCTATCGTAGCAAGTTGACCTATCATAGCAAGTTGACTTATCATAGCAAGTTGACCTATCATAGCAACTTAACCTATGACCTATCGTAGCAAGTTGACCTATCGTAGCAAGTTAACCTATCATGACCTATCATAGCTCAACTTGTGAAATAAAGAAATAAATATTGATATAGGGAGAAGAAGTGACAGACAAGGAACATGAGAAGGAGCACGATGAAGAAGTGTTTGATGATGATGATTTTTACCACCAGATGTTACGTGAACTCATAGAAAAGAAAACATCAGACGTTAGTGATCCTGTAGCCCTCAGCAGGTAATTGCAATGTAGTCCTCAGCAGGTAATTGCACAGAACAGTCACAACAAAAACCATATGCTAGTGATCCTGTAGCCCTCAGCAGGTAATTGCACTGTACAGTCAGAACAGTAACCATATGTTAGTGATCCTGTAGCCCTCAGCAGGTAATTGCACAGAACAGTCACAACAGTAACCATATGTTAGTGATCCTGTAGCCCTCAGCAGGTAATTGTCGCATGTTCAACTTCCCTCACCGCTGACGGTTCAAATCCCACTGGGGGTAAGTCAAATACTTCCGTGAGGAACCTATCCAGCTGGCTTGCACAAAATTCGGTGGTTTCTACCCGTGTGCCTGAAATACTGCTCGGAGGGGCACCCAGGGTCTTCCTCCACCGATAACAGTTGGCGAGTTGCCATATGACCCAAGCTTGGAGGGGCACCCAGGGTCTTCCTCCACCGATAACAGTTGGCGAGTTGCCATATAATCCAAGCTTGGAGGGGCACCCAGGGCCTTCCTCCACCGATAACAGTTGGCGAGTTGCCATATGACCCAAGCTCGGAGGGGCACCCAGGGTCTTCCTTCACCGATAACAGTTGGCGAGTTGCCATATGACCCAAGCTCGGAGGGGCACCCAGGGTCTTCCTTCACCGATAACAGTTGGCGAGTTGCCATATGACCCAAGCTCGGAGGGGCACCCAGAGTCTTCCTTCACCGATAACAGTTGGCGAGTTGCCATATGACCCAAGCTCGGAGGGGCACCCAGGGTCTTCCTTCACCGATAACAGTTGGCGAGTTGCCACATGACCCAAGTTGTTGATGTTACAGTAAACTCCAGAAACAAAAGCGATAAGTATGGCGTCCATGCTCCATAACCTCTTCAAGTCTTGGTTTAAACATGTATAATACAGGCAAAGGTACGAACCATTAGACATTATCAATCTCAACAATAACAGATCAATATATCATCTCTGCATGACTTTAATTAGTATTCTAACATGACTTGACATTTTGTCTGTATATGCCATGAAGGAATTTACTGTTTTTAAATCTGTATTAAAACATGTCCGATATTCCTAGTCACAAATGATCCACAATGACATATTAAATTTCCTTCAAAGATTAACTTGACGAGTCCATGAGAATTGTAGAGTCCATTGGAAATTAACTTACCTATGAAATCTTGACAGACGGATCTGTAGTCCAGTGGTAACACGCTGGACTGGTAATCCCGGGATCGCAGGTTCGATCTCCCCGTCATTCCCTAATAAAATTAACGTTCCTTCAGATGGGACTTTAAACCAAGGTCTCGTGTTGGTACTTTACACCGTGCATGTAAAAGAACCAGAGGAGATTCTGGAATGGGTCTCTGTATCATTGAACTATCCTCCAAAAAAATGACTAATCTCTTCAGGAGACGTCGCTCATATGGGCAACCGGTAGCGACGATAAATAAACATAAAACACAAAATCTTGTACCATTAGATTCAATTGCTGACGATTTCTGGTTTTCAGACAATGGTTGGAGATACAGAAGTTACGATCTAAGAATAAGAAAAAGGTGGACACTCGTGCAAGCAAAGGAAGGAAAATACGGTAAGTTTATACCGTATATTGTACAACTATACTGTAGTACGGTAAGTTTGGTGTCAAAAACTAGACGACCATGTTAACTTCGAAGGAAACCTTTGAACAAATTCTTCTCATGAACCCTAGTTGGCATGGTGCTAAATTTGGTCTACTTACTTTTACAGGTATGATGTGCACAAGAAGCTGAGCAATTTTATGGCGCCTGTGGATTGTTGTGCATGGTCGCATGAAGCCAGGTAAAACTGTCCCGCAGAGAAGTTACTACATATATATATATACATATCTATAGTAACTTAAGTGGCATGGTGGTTTATATAATCACTTTTACCCTGACAACAGTAGGTTCTAATCTCAGCACAGGGAAGTCCGGGGAGAAATGGTCAGTGTTGCTCGAGTTTATGGTTTAGTTTGACCACAAAATCCACATATTATAATAATGACTTATATACGAGTTACCTCCCCTCCATTGTTGTAAAAGATATAAATATAGCAGGTATCACAGGTGTGATTTTCGTAGAAAAAGTTGTTAATATAATTATCATAGTTTGCGATCTGTCGTCATAATCATCATAGTTTGCGACCTGTCTTCATAATCATCATAGTTTGCGATCTGTCGTCATAATCATCATAGTTTGCGAACTGTCTTCATAATCATCATAGTTTGCGAACTGTCATCATAATCATCACAGTTTGCAAACTGTCATCATAATCACCACAGTTTGCGAACTGTCGTCATAATCACCATAGTTTGCTAAACTGTCTTCATAATCACCATAGTTTGCAAACTGTCTTCATAATCACCATAGTTTGCGAACTGTCTTCATAATCATCACAGTTTGCGAACTGTCTTCATAATCACCATAGTTTGCAAACTGTCTTCATAATCATCACAGTTTGCGAACTGTCTTCATAATCACCATAGTTTGCGAACTGTCTTCATAATCACCACAGTTTGCAAACTGTCTTCATAATCACCATAGTTTGCGAACTATCATCATAGTTTGCAAACTGTCGTCATAAAGATACAAAGGCAGTCGTATAATATTCTATGTTCTCTCCGTTTCAGGGATGACCTATTCAAGTCCTTATTTGGAAAGAGATTCTCGAATATGAATCAAATCTCATCTTGATGTACATAAACCTTTCACAGCAATAAAGTCATTGTATATTTGAGCTCATGTGAGCAGAACTTTGTTTCCCTTCATATACCATATACCAACTTGGGCCGAGGTATTGTAATCCAGTTTTACCCATTAACAATTCTATCCCAACACCTGGGTTACTGCGTGTAAGAGTAAGTGAAATTTAAAAGAAACTTTAGCGAGTCATAATTTTCCAAACTTTCCTTTCAATATACATCTGAAAATGCATTTCTCAAGTGGTAGTCGTGATGGCGCGTTCGCTTCAGGTCCGGATTTCGAGCCCCGCTGGAGCCATTACGATTGTGCCCTTAAGCACGGCATTTAAATTCCACTTTGCCTCTTCTCTCTCCTTCATGGCGATGGATTCCATCAGGAATGAGGTCTCGAGAGTGATTAATATAAGTTGAAATAACTTGTTTCGCAATCGAGCTAAAATAAATTTGTATAAACTAAAATGCACTTCTCATTCACTATTAGGCCAATTGTATTAAAAGTGAAAACAGGTAAAGTGGCGAACACATCCCATAACTCTACCAGGGTCCCGATTGGTAACGAAGTGAATGAGCAGACATGGCCATATTTACCAGGGCGAGTGCCTAATGCAGGACCAACCTCAACAATCGTATGCGGTGGTATAATTAGAGTTCTTGTTTTGGACCATGGTATAATTAGTTTGGACCATGGTATAATTAGTTTGGACCATGGTATAATTATTTAACGAGTTCTTATTTTGGACCAACGGTTCAGATGTACAAGAAATACGACTATGCAGTAATGTTTACTCGCCGGCCATATCGCTAAATATAGAAACGGAATTCTATCGGAAATCGCCGAACATGCACGATCATTTCCGAATATACACGAATGCTCCCGTAGACTCATTTACATTGCAAACATATAATGTCCCATTTCTGTGTTATATCGACGAGATGGCGGATTTTAACTATTACGTTTAGGTGGTAATGGGTCGATGCGGCGTAATTGAACTAAGGACGACTTAAATATTGAGTAAATATGTCAAATCAGACGCACATTGTACTTTTTAAAACTATTTATCGTTCCGTTAACCCGTAAACAATGGCCAATTATTTATCCACATGGCAGTGCCTCACTTTTGATTCAAGTACGTCGTTAATTAAGTCAAGTGCTAATAGGCCAATACTATTAATCGGATTAATGTGAGTCAATAATTACACGGACAATCCCCCAAGTTTCCCCAGGCGTTGATATGATCAGAAACTCAATACGGCCCAATTAATAATAGTCTAGGTGTTAAAATATATTTATTTGACTGATCAGGCAAAATATATCGACGCCTGTTCTCAGGCTATTGTTAATCACTATTGTAGATAAAGTTATACAGTAATCTCCCATATATACCTCGATAGCAAACATAGGCACAGTACATTGTTAAGAATACCAGAGTATCTACACATCATACCACAGGTCTGCATGTGTACTATAACAACGTACTCGTGCAAAACCTATATATATAGAGTACGAATAAGCTACATGTAATCAATGATGCATTTCAATTTGCCCAGTATCCGCCCGACAGCTTCCTTAATGCTTTTTACGATCGGATGGCTGGTGCCAACCAGTTGGGCTGTAAATCCGAGGGAGACATTCATGGTGGTCTGGGCTGTAAGTCCGAGGGAGACATATTCACGATGGTCTGGTCTGTAAGTCCGAGGGAGACATATTCACGACGGTCTGACTCTCTTCCCAATAGTTTCAGCTCAGTGATGGAACATAATGGCGTAAGCTACATCAGGGCGTTCATTTGACCCGAGCTCCCGGGTTTTGACGCACGAAAATTGATAAAGACGCTTTTTGACTCTTGGTGAAAATGCCCTGAGAGTCAACTTGACTCGGGGCGTTGATCGGCCATGCGTCGTGAAATATTTTCTCAGCAGAGTAATTATCAAAATATGTCTGTCTACGAGGTCGAAGACCGTAATCGTTCATATATAAAACGCAGTTATTTTCATCAAAAGTCTGCTGCATTTCGTTATGAACACGATCGTGATTTACGAGGGACTCACAATCAGACACAAATTTAATGGCGTCTAGGCAAACTTTACGTAAAATCTTTATCTCAACCAGCCGATCAGAATATAGTATCAACCACGCATAAAGCGCCTTCATCACTTGCGCCGCCCAGGGTTATGTTCAAAACGCGTGGTTGATGTCATTATTCAGTTGGGTGGTTGAGAAAAACGGCTTACCCAAACTTTAGTATCAAAGGGAAATAAATCTTTAATAACGTTTCTCTAATACCTGTACGGCTCGGTATTTTTCCGGTAAAAATTAGTTTTTATCAAAAGACAATTATTATTGATTGTCACAATAAACACCTTTAGCAAGTTTTGCAAACAACCAATTACCGTTTGTGTTGTTTGCCATCATATGTGCTGCTAATCATGAGAACTGAGAAGTTTAAGTAGGTGTTGACATTATGTGTATTGTCAATGTACAATCGGCATAGATAAAACGGTGTTTTTGTAACACGTGTATTGTCAATAATAAGTTGTCTGCTATTTGAGAAGCTTATAGTGGGCCACTGATATAGAAATTATACGCCGGAATCGTTTGATGATGACTTTTGCTATTGTTTGTTACAGATTTCTATGGGGTATTCATTGTGTGCACCACCCATTAATCATTTCATTGTTTCTACATTATTCCTTCATTTTCTGGAGAATATTCCTAAATCATTCTTAGTTATATTTTCAATCAGATCGGAGATAAAAAATTAAAGAGTATCAGTTTTAGAAATTAAATCTTAAATATGGTTCAGAAAAGCCTTAGTCACTTCGGAATTGGCACACCCAGCAAACGTAAGCTGAGTGATAGTGTTAGTGAACCTGGTACACCTAAACGCCATAAAGTAGACTGTGACACTCGTAAGTCTAAAGTGAAAAGAAAATTCAGGTCTGAGTGGCTTAATGAAACAAACTGATGATCAGATTCTGTTGTATTGTACTTGGTGTAGATATGCTAAAAAGAAAAATCCCTTCGCTAACAGTGGTAGCACTAACCTACAAAAATTACATGTATGTAAAGTACCAACATGCATATATTTGACTCTTGAAAATTCCAGCTTGACTCTTGAAAATTCCAGCTTGACTCTTGAAAATTCCTGTTTGACTCTTGAGATTTTGACCTCAAGGGTCATTGACTCTTGAGTTTCAAAGTCTAGTGAACGCCCTGCTACATTTTCCAAATATGACCTTTTTTTTATTTTTACAATTTTCATACAAAATTTTGTCCAGTAATATGTATAAAGCACTCGTATTCAAATGCTGTATTTAATGGTGATATTGTGCATTTTAACCATATTTTGTTGAAATTTAAAGGCGCTTTCTCACTTCTAACAATTCTGGCATAGAACGAGTCCTGTATAATGTAGAAATCGTAATGGAGAAGTTTGTTGACCCAGCCTAGTTTTTCCTCTATAACTAATCTTCTCAAAATAGGTAGAAGCGAGGGCAGGGCGATAATCCTCACCTCGCCCAATTTCTCCTAGCTCACGTCCCAATATAGTGAGCATTTGTCCGTCTGCTAATGCATTAGGCCAGAAACTTAAAGGTCAAAAGCCAGGACATAAGTGATAACGTTCCAGAAAAGTAAACGGCCACTTTTGTGTTTCTACATCTAGGCTATGATCGTGAAGTGAACACTGTAACGATGTTCCTGGAGAGTGTTTCTAAGCACTACGATGTTCCTGGGAGAGTGTTTCTAAGCACTACGATGTTCCTGGGAGAGTGTTTCTAAGCACTGTACGTTGTTCCTAGAGAGTGTTTCTAATCTTCTACACTTTTGACGACGACACAAGAAACCATTCACTATAAAAGTGTTGCAGTTCACACAACCACCTCATAGTGTGCACATATAGCATCTATCATGTCCGCTTTCCTCGTTCCTACACATGTAATGCCATTTTCACGGATCTTTTCTTTTAATATTGGAACAGTCAACTTTCCCAGCTGAAAAATAAAGTCATATTGAAGTGTTGCAAACATAATACCACTAATAAACTGCTGATTTATAAACGCATATTGCATGTATCAGAATACCGGACATGTACTAGGATACCTGACCTGTACCAGAATACCTGACATGTACCATTGCATGTATCAGAATACCGGACATGTACTAGGATACCTGACATGTACCAGAATACCTGACATGTACCAGAATACCTGACATGTACTAGGATACCTGACATGTACCAGAATACCTGACATGTACTAGAATACCTGACATGTACTAGGATACCTGACATGTACTAGGATACCTGACATGTACCAGAATACCTGACATGTACTAGAATACCTGACATGTACCAGAATACCTGACATGTACTAGGATACCTGACATGTACCAGAATACCTGACATGTACTAGAATACCTGACATGTACCAGAATACCTGACATGTACCAGAATACCTGACATGTACTAGGATACCTGACATGTACTAGGATACCTGACATGTACTAGGATACCTGACATGTACTAGAATACCTGACATGTACTAGGATACCTGACATGTACTAGAATACCTGACATGTACTAGGATACCTGACATGTACCAGAATACCTGACATGTACTAGGATACCTGACATGTACTAGAATACCTGACATGTACCAGGATACCGGACATGTACTAGGATACCTGACATGTACTAGGATACCGGACATGTACTAGGATACCTGACATGTACTAGGATACCTGATATGTACTAGAATACCTGACATGTACTAGGATACCTGACATGTACTAGGATACCTGATATGTACTAGAATACCTGACATGTACTAGGATACCTGACATGTACTAGGATACCTGACATGTACTAGAATACCTGACATGTACCAGAATACCTGACATGTACTAGAATACCTGACATGTACCAGAATACCTGACATGTACTAGAATACCAGACATGTACCAGAATACCTGACATGAATACATGAGATGTACCAGAATACCTGACCTGTACCAGATATGTACTAGAATACCAAATGTTGGACAAGCTTTCAACAAACTATCACTTTAAGGAGAAGAATTCTACATGTCTCATTCTTAGCCTTTATTTTCTATTCTTGTCATTTCTTGCTGTAATTATTGAAAAATAAACTAAAATATCACTTGAGAATCAATTGTGGCAACTAGTGGAGTTTTTATATAGATATAGTTTTGTGAAAATTTATTTAATGTTCAAGACAGCATCTACTATTTGTGATGTCATGGTAAATATTTGGGAGAAGTGGACAAATTATCAAGATGGACGCGCGATTTGTTTTAGCTCAGTTGTTATACCACAATAATTTATATGGGGCGATTTCAAATAGCAAAATATTTATGAGTTGTTGAATAAATAATTTCAGGAGATGGCCATTGTGGTTGGATTGTTGAATAAATAATTTCAGGAGATGGTCATCGCAGTTGGATTTCTGAACATATGTTAACTAAAAATGTTGGGACATATGAGGTAAATTAAAAACAGGTTCCAGGCGACCGACCCACCAATACCTCACACGGAGCACAGCTCTACCTGTTATAGACAACAATATAATGTTACATCTCAATATTTATATGAAATTCATTTGCAAGAGCAATAAGTAGGTAGTTACAAGCCGTTTGGTTTGGAACGACAGTTGTTAGAACAATATGAGATGGAAGTTTGGTTTGGAACGACAGTTGTTAGAACAATATGAGATGGAGGTTTGGAACGACAGTTGTTAGAACAATATGAGATAGAAGTTTGGTTTGGAACGACAATTGTTAGAACAATATGAGATGGAAGTTTGGTTTGGAGCGACAGTTGTTAGAACAATATGAGATGTAAGTTTGGTTTGGAACGACAGTTGTTAGAACAATATGAGATGGAGGTTTGGTTTGGAACAACAGTTGTTAGAACAATATGAGATGGAGGTTTGGAACGACAGTTGTTAGAACAATATGAGATAGAAGTTTGGTTTGGAACGACAGTTGTTAGAACAATATGAGATAGAAGTTTGGTTTGGAACGACAGTTGTTAGAACAATATGAGATAGAAGTTTGGTTTGGAACGACAGTTGTTAGAACAATATGAGATAGAAGTTTGGTTTGGAACGACAGTTGTTAGAACAATATGAGATGGAAGTTTGGTTTGGAACAACAGTTGTTAGAACAATATGAGATGGAGGTTTGGAACGACAGTTGTTAGAACAATATGAGATAGAAGTTTGGTTTGGAACGACAGTTGTTAGAACAATATGAGATGGAAGTTTGGTTTGGAGCGACAGTTGTTAGAACAATATGAGATGGTAGTTTGGTTTGGAACGACGCCAGTCGTAAGGACAATACGAGTTGTACCCTGCCAGCTTCTGCCTCAGTCTTGAGATCAATACCAGCTGCAGCCTGCTCTGTTTTGACTTTCTTGGCTGCCCCATCACCACCTCCGCCAGCCTGTGGATTGAACATAAAACCATTATATTGGACAACAATAGAAATGGGGGGGGGGGGGAATTCTTTTTATTGTTTGTTTTATATTTTCAAAGTTTAGTGTATTATATGAAAATGGTGGGTGTGAATCAGGTAATTAGTTGTGGAATAACCGATCGGAGAGAGAAACATATTAGATGGAAATCATGCGGTAATTTTTCATTCTTGGACCAGAAGTACATGGAGATAATAGTCTTGTTTCCTTCGCAACATCAAAATTTTATAGTGATGACAGGTGCAACATCAAATAGTGATGACAGGTGCAACATCAAATAGTGATGACAGGTGCAACATCAAATAGTGATGACAGATGCAACATCAAATAGTGATGACAGGTGCAACATCAAATAGTGATGACAGATGCAACATCAAATAGTGATGACAGATGCTACATCAAATAGTGATGACAGGTGCAACATCAAATAGTGATGACAGATGCAACATCAAATATAACAAGACTGTTACTGCTTGTTTATCGAACCTTGAATGTTCATAACACCATTTCTGCAAGAATCATGCAAAAAAAAATATGTGATGTAACATGTTCTGGTTTCTCCCATTGCTATCTGATGGTGTATGGCAGAGAATTGAACAATTACCAAACTAAACTACACATATTTTATCAAAAACATGTCCAGTGGGGAATATAATGCTTTTATATTTCCATAATATCTCTAATCTATACTTTGTTCTACCCCTGGTACATAACGGGCAAGAGGTTGTTAAATGTTTCCATAGTATCTCTAATCTATACTTTGTTCTACCCCTATTACATAACGGACAAGAGGTTGTTAAATGTTTCTATAGTATCTGCAGCCTACCTTTCGTTTTGCCCCTGGTACATAACGGGCAAGAGGTTGTTAAATGTTTCCATAGTATCTCTAATCTATACTTTGTTCTACCCCTGGTACATAATGGGCAAGAGGTTGTTAAATGTTTCCATAGTATCTCTAATCTATACTTTGTTCTACCCCTGGTACAGAACGTACAAGAGGTTGTTAAATGTTTCCATAATATCTCTAATCTATACTTTGTTCTACCCCTGGTACAGAACGTACAAGAGGTTGTTAAATGTTTCCATAATATCTCTAATCTATACTTTGTTCTACCCCTGGTACATAACGTACAAGAGGTTGTTAAATGTTTCCATAATATCTCTAATCTATACTTTGTTCTACCCCTGGTACAGAACGTACAAGAGGTTGTTAAATGTTTCCATAGTATCTCTAATCTATACTTTGTTCTACCCCTGGTACATAATGGGCAAGAGGTTGTTAAATGTTTCCATAATATCTCTAATCTATACTTTGTTCTACCCCTGGTACAGAACGTACAAGAGGTTGTTAAATGTTTCCATAGTATCTCTAATCTATACTTTGTTCTACCCCTGGTACATAATGGGCAAGAGGTTGTTAAATGTTTCCATAATATCTCTAATCTATACTTTGTTCTACCCCTGGTACAGAACGTACAAGAGGTTGTTAAATGTTTCCATAGTATCTCTAATCTATACTTTGTTCTACCCCTGGTACATAATGGGCAAGAGGTTGTTAAATGTTTCCATAATATCTCTAATCTATACTTTGTTCTACCCCTGGTACAGAACGTACAAGAGGTTGTTAAATGTTTCCATAGTATCTCTAATCTATACTTTGTTCTACCCCTGGTACATAACGTACAAGAGGTTGTTAAATGTTTCCATAGTATCTCTAATCTATACTTTGTTCTACCCCTGGTACATAACGTACAAGAGGTTGTTAAATGTTTCTATAGTATCTCTAATCTATACTTTGTTCTACCCCTATTACATAACGGACAAGAGGTTGTTAAATGTTTCTATAGTATCTGCAGCCTACCTTTCGTTTTGCCCCTGGTACATAACGGGCAAGAGGTCGTTAAATGTTTCTATAGTATCTCTAATCTATACTTTGTTCTACCCCTATTACATAACGGACAAGAGGTTGTTAAATGTTTCTATAGTATCTGCAGCCTACCTTTCGTTTTGTCCCTGGTACATAACGGGCAAGAGGTCGTTAAATGTTTCTATAGTATCTCTAATCTATACTTTGTTCTACCCCTATTACATAACGGACAAGAGGTTGTTAAATGTTTCTATAGTATCTGCAGCCTACCTTTCGTTTTGCCCCTGGTACATAACGGGCAAGAGGTCGTTATATGTTTCTATAGTATCTCTAATCTATACTTTTGTTTTACCCTGGTACATACGGGCAAGAGGTTGTTAAATGTTTCTATAGTATCTCTAATCTATACTTTTGTTTTACCCTGGTACATACGGGCAAGAGGTTGTTAAATGTTTCTATAGTATCTGCAGCCTACCTTTCGTTTTACCTCTGGTACATAACGGGCAAGAGGTCGTTAAATGCTTCTATAGTATCTGCAGCCTACCTTTCGTTTTGCTCCGGGTACATAGTTAGCAGGAAAGACAAGGTCTTTAAATAGATCGATAGCGTCTCCAGCTCGCTTCTTTATTCTGTCTTCATCAGGCACTGTTACCCAAAATAATATATTAATGCATATCAGGTGTGGCACTAAAATAAACATATTTTCGCTCCAAGATATGGCAGTCATCTTGGAGATCTGTGTCAAAATGATGGTAAAACGTAAAAGTGATGTCAGAATCAGGAATCCTCATGCTTGATTTAGTGGGAAAAGTGTATTTATACTTTATTCTAGTAGCACTGGTTCAAACGTTAAAGTTTTCAAGATGGTGCTGGCGGCCATCTTGGATATTTTGGTCAAAATTATGTTTTAGCGTAAAACTCATGTCAGAATCGGAATCCCCGTGGTTGATTTAGTGGGAAAGATGTATTTATACTTGATTCTATGTGCTCTGGTTCAAAAGTTAATTTTTCAAGATGCGGCCGGCAACCATTTTGGATTTGGCTCCCTAGCAAAAAATGGCGGCATGAAATGCTGTATTCATGAATAATGAATACGAATACTGATTACGAAAACACCATCCCTGGTTCATGGTAAACATTTCTTTGACCCGCTCTGACCCGAATCATCCCTCGACACAATTATCCATTACAACATAAAAGTAACTCTCACATTACCACATACCACATTACCACATACCACTACCACATACCACATACCACAATACCACATACCACATACATCCACACAGTGGTCAATCAAACAGAAACAGCCTCTATGTACTATTCACTACAATAGGTAAATGAAAACTGACTTTGACATGAGAGACCAACATACATGTATAATCTGTCATATCCTCGGGAGAATCTCTGTCTAAGGCGAGGGCCTCGATGTTTCTCCAGTGTTTCTGTAAGACCGGGTTCTCGAAGCTCTCGGACGTGTACGTGAATTGTAGCTTCTTTAGAATGTCCTTGGCAGCATCAATCTGCTCGGAATTCGCTAAAATAAACAAATTCATACATTCAACCTATGACAGGGAGCGCATGCCGCATCCTAAGGGGCGATATAGTCACCTTTGTTAGGGACTGTGTCTCCCACTTCTTAGACAAAAAGTATAATTATTATTTTTATACAATTTTCATGTAAGCTACACTATAAAGCATTACTTTTATTCAAATGTTATATCTAATGGTCATATTGTGTATTTTAACCCATTCCTGCATAGAGATATAGTTTTATTTCATACATTTGGCTGCAATTTACCAATCGTATGCAACGGATAAGCTATGTTCCGATCATTATTACAGCTTGTTTGACTACTAATGTCACGATCTATACACGTGTAATAGGCATTGGCGTCGAGAGGCGCTTCTAAGGGGGAAAGGATTAAGTCATATTTTGTTGAAATTTATTAAATAATACAATATAAGGGCGCAATTAGTTTCTCACGTCTACAAAAGAATTCTGACCAATGGATGAGCCCTGAGATTCCGAGCAAATATTGTAAACAATGTAAAATTAATTTTTTTATTTTTGGAAAGTTTTATTCAATACTCTTGGATTTCATTAAAGGCCGCTGGTTGGAAATCTGAAGACATAAATTTACACCAAGATTCGTGCTACATCATTGTAGGTCTCCATTGTAGGTCTTGTGATCATGCCCCATTGTCCAATAGGAAACTAGTAATTATGAGATATGGAAAAATCTGACACCTGCTGGAATCACACAGACCATACTAGTCCCACCTGTGGTCAGATCCTACTGGTCGCCCCCTGTGGTCAGACCCTACTGGTTGCCCCCTGTGGTCAGACCCTACTGGTCGCCCCCTGTGGTCAGACCCTACTGGTCGCCCCTGTGGTCAGACCCTACTAGTCACCCCCTACTGGTCGCCCCGTGGTCAGACCCTACTGGTCGCCCCCTGTGTTCAGACATTAGTCGCCCTGTGGTCAGACCCTACTAGTTGCCCCCTGTGGTCAGACCCTACTAGTCGCCCCCTGTGGTCAGATCCTAATGGTCGCCCCATGTGGTCAGAAACTACTGATTGCCCCCTGTGGTCAGACCCTACTGGTCGCCCCCTGTGGTCAGACCCTACTGGTCGCCCCCTGTGGTCAGACCCTACTAGTCGCCCCCTACTGGTTGCCCCCTGTGGTCAGACCCTACTGGTCACCCCTTGTGGTCAGACACTACTAGACGCCCCCTGTGGTCAGACCCTACTAGTCACCCCCTACTGGTCACCTCCTGTAGTCAGACCCTACTGGTTGCATTAATCAGGAAGTGATATAATCTCCAATATCACCTAAGGAATTTCGTAACCAGACAAGGTACACAAACTTGGAAACAACCAGAGACACTGGAAAATAGAATAGATTGATGACAAAGTACAGCCAAACTACGACTATTTTGGACTAAACACGAGCGATCTAGGAGACACCATATCACAATTGCAGTGTTTTTGTAAAATTCCCTATTAGAACTAGGACTTCCTTATTGGAACTACAACTCTCTTATCGAAACTAGTTTCCATAAGTAAACTACGTTTTACCTTTAATAGTTTGCTCGTACTTGACTTTCCTGAAGTCGTCGGCAAACGGCAGGAATATGACGTGGAAACCTGGAGGTCGAGACTGTACCTTATGTTCATCTAATTCCTCTTCCTGTTTTATACAATATACCATGTATATATATTATTGTAATAATACAATATACCATGTATATATATATTATCACCGAATATTCTCTCAAACGTCTGAATACTATTGCAGTATTCGAATATTCGGAAAAAATATTATACAGTGGAACCTCCCAAAACCGGACCCTCTCTAAATCGGAATACTCCCAAAACCGGACGTTTTTGAAAGTCCCGAATTGTTTCTTCTTTATTTCTTACATAAAATCACTCTGAAAACTGGAACCTCTCAACTCCGGAAACCGGACGAAAAAATTGCATAATTTGGGTACAGTTTGATGTAATTTCACCTCCCAAAACCGGAACAACTTTAAGGCGACATAGGTCTTCATCAATAAACTAAAAAGTGTTGAATTTGTTTGTGTATTCCGTCATAAATTGACACGCTGCTGACACTTTCCAATCTCGTTTGCGCATTTGATCTATGAACGTGTGATAATCGCGCAAGATTATAAGATGTCAGGCTGATTGATGACTACTGCAATTAGCACTCATGTACAGTTAATTTGTCGGCTAACTGGGGGATTATGTTATAATCACGTGTAGATTACTATCCTATAGGCAATTATAAAACTTGTTTGATAACGAATAAAGGATTTTGTGAATCTCGTAATTTATTGTTTGATGCAACCGTTTGATCACCTGTGAAAGCACAATATAATCCAGTCACACAAGATAATTATGATTTTCGCAACTTTTGACCATGTTTTACAAAATAATATTTAAAGAAGTGTTTTCAAAAATATTTCGGCAATAATACAGTATAAACTATAAAGGCATATGTACTTTATAAAGGTTATATGCAGTTTTGAAAACACATCAATAAAAAACCTCTGAAAACCGGAAACCTCTGTAAACCGGACTTTTTATCCAGTCCCGAAGATGTCCGGTTTAGAGAGGTTCCACTGTATTTCCAAAAATGACGTAAACTGTAGTCAAATCAGATACATTGTTTTCTCTCTTTTGAAACAAAAACCACTTACTATTCCAGTATTCGGAAAAAATATTATATTTGCAAAAATTAAGTAAACTGTCGTAAAATCACATACATTGTTTTCTCTCTTGAAAGCATCATAAAATCTTCCAATACAAAAGAAATCGCCCTAGGATGTGTGAATAAACCATCCGTAGCATGTGTTAATTCACTCTCTGCCATGTAATCGGATAATTACAGTAGGTGCTAAGATAGGTAGTATTTAATTATGATGTCAAAACTGTTTTAGAGGAGAACATTCTGTTGAAATATTTGACTCTTTGCAACTGTGAACAACATCCACCCCCCATGTATCTTACTGACATAACGTGTGTGAAATACTGCATATTTATACAGAAGGGACCAAAAAATAAATTTGATATAACAAAATATTTGACTACGAAATTCGACATAAACGTTAGTATCTGAAACGGGACTGTGACCCAATTTTGAGCTAACCGGACATGGAACATACATGATCATGGAGGACTATTTTTCAATTAAGGTGTACCAATAATTGAGGACTACTTTTCATTTAAGGTAATTACCCCAGAAGTACCAATCATGGGGAACTATTTTACATTTAAGGTAATTATCTATGGTGTAGCAATCACGGAGGACTGTTCTTCCCTGAATGTAGTTACCTGTGGTACAAGTGCTGCAAATCTCGGGGGACTACTTTTGCCAGGGATGTATTTACAGATGGGGATCACGTCACGGTCTGCACATTTCTTCAATAATGCTGTAAACAATGTAGTGCTGCCAATAACTGCCTGAAAACAGATGCGACAACGTAAGGAATGAAATCGGACACTGAATGAATTAATGACAAACAAAGGGCTTTATGCTTATCAATATTCTGATCAGTCAGGGAGTAAGTTAGAGGGAGACTTGTAGTCAGAGGGTAGTTGGTTGTGTAGAAGATAGAGGGCAGTTCCCGACAAAACCACAAGCCGTTAGTAACAGCGGTTATAATTTTTGGCTGCATCTGTGGACCGGATAACTTAAGAAGCTGCTTATGAAAGTTTGTGAATATATATCGGGGTTGGTCTAGGAGGAAGTGAATCGATATTGGGAGAAATCGGCCGAGGCCTGTGGTCAGGGGTGACCAATGAAGTGTCCACTGCCATCGACCTATATACCATTTTGTCCACTGCCATTGACCTATATACCATTTTGTCCACTGCCATTGACCTATATACCATTTTGTCCACTCCCATTGACCTATATACCATTTTGTCCACTGCCATTGACCTATATACCATTTTGTCCACTCCCATTGACCTATATACCATTACCATTTTGTCCACTCCCATTGACCTATATACCATTTTGTCCACTCCCATTGACCTATATACCATTTTGTCCACTCCCATTGACCTATATACCATTTTGTCCACTCCCATTGACCTATATACCATTTTGTCCACTGTCATTGACCTATATACCATTGTGTCCACTCCCATTGACCTATATACCATTTTATCCACTCCCATTGACCTATATACCATTTTGTCCACTCCCATTGACCTATATACCATTTTGTCCACTGTCATTGACCTGTATACCATTTTGTCCACTCCCATTGACCTATATACCATTTTGTCCACTCCCATTGACCTATATACCATTGTGTCCACTGCCATTGACCTATATACCATTTTGTCCACTCCCATTGACTTATATACCATTTTGTCCACTCCCATTGACCTATATACCATTTTGTCCACTGCCATTGACCTATATACCATTTTGTCCACTGCCATTGACCTATATACCATTTTGTCCACTGCCATTGACCTATATACCATTTTGTCCACTCCCATTGACCTATATATCATGTTGTCTACTCCCATTGACCTATATACCATTGTGTCCACTCCCATTGACCTATATACCATTGTGTCCACTCCCATTGACCTATATACCATTTTGTCCACTGCCATTGACCTATATACCATTTTGTCCACTCCCATTGACCTATATACCATTTTGTCCACTCCCATTGACCTATATACCATTTTGTCCACTGTCATTGACCTATATACCATTGTGTCCACTCCCATTGACCTATATACCATTTTATCCACTCCCATTGACCTATATACCATTTTGTCCACTCCCATTGACCTATATACCATTTTGTCCACTGTCATTGACCTATATACCATTTTGTCCACTCCCATTGACCTATATACCATTTTGTCCACTCCCATTGACCTATATACCATTGTGTCCACTCCCATTGACCTATATACCATTTTGTCCACTCCCATTGACTTATATACCATTTTGTCCACTCCCATTGACCTATATACCATTTTGTCCACTGCCATTGACCTATATACCATTTTGTCCACTGCCATTGACCTATATACCATTTTGTCCACTCCCATTGACCTATATATCATGCTGTCTACTCCCATTGACCTATATACCATTGTGTCCACTCCCATTGACCTATATACCATTTTGTCCACTACCATTGACCTATATACCATTTTGTCCACTCCCATTGACCTATATACCATTTTGTCCACTGTCATTGACCTATATACCATTTTGTCCACTCCCATTGACCTATATACCATTGTGTCCACTCCCATTCACCTATATACCATTTTGTCCACTCCCATTGACTTATATACCATTTTGTCCACTCCCATTGACCTATATACCATTTTGTTCACTCCAATTGACCTATATACCATTTTGTCCACTGCCATTGACCTATATACCATTGTGTCCACTGCCATTGACCTATATACCATTTTGTCCACTCCCATTGACCTATATACCATTTGCTTGTGTGTAACTTAACAGTATGGGGGCTTACATCTCACTGAGGTTTCATTGTCTGATTAGTGATAAGGTATAAATTCCTACATCAAATATTCAAAGACGGACAGATGGACCAAAATTAATATGGATATTATAATCAACAATAGTTTGCTGAAACTCACCGACAAACTTGACAACTAACCAAATACAGCCAGTAACTAACCAAATACAGCTGGTAACTAATGAAATACAGCCAGTAACTAACAAAATACAGTTGGTAACTAACGAAATACAGTCGGTAACTAAAGAAATATAGCCAATAACTAACCAAACACAGCCAGTAACTAACAAAATACAGCTGGTTACTAACGAAATACAACCAATAACTAACAAAATACAGTTGATAACTAACGAAATACAGTCAGTAACTAAAGAAATATAGCCAATAACTAACCAAACACAGCCAGTATCTAACAAAATACAGCTGGTTACTAACGAAATACAGCCAATAACTAACAAAATACAGTTGGTAACTAACGAAATACAGTCGGTAACTAAAGAAATATAGCCAATAACTAACAAAATACAGCTGGTTACTAACGAAATACAGCCGTTATGTAACCATATACAGCCAGTAACTAACCATATACAGCCAGTAACAAACCAAATACAGCTGGTAACTAATAAAATACAGCCAATAACTAACCAAACACAGCCAGTAACTAATAAAATACAGCTGGTTACTAATGAAATACAGCCGGTATGTAACCATATACAGCCAGTAACTAACCAAATACAGCCAGTAACTAACCAAATACAGTTAATAATTGAAGAAATATAGCCAATAACTAACCAAACACAGATGGTAACTAACCAAATGCAGCCAGTAACTAAGTAAATACAGCTAGTAACTAACCAAATACACCCGGTAACTAACAAAATACACCCAGTAACTAACGAAATACAGTCGGTAACTAAAGAAATATAGCCAATAACTAACCAAACACAGCCAGTAACTAACAAAATACAGCTGGTTACTAATGAAATACAGCCAATAACTAACAAAATACAGTTGGTAACTAACGAAATACAGTCGGTAACTAAAGAAATATAGCCAATAACTAACAAAATACAGCTGGTTACTAACGAAATACAGCCGTTATGTAACCATATACAGCCAGTAACTAACCATATACAGCCAGTAACAAACCAAATACAGCTGGTAACTAATGAAATACAGCCAGTAACTAACAAAATACAGTTGGTAACTAATGAAATACAGTCGGTAACTAAAGAAATATAGCCAATAACTAACCAAACACAGCCAGTAACTAACAAAATACAGCTGGTTACTAACGAAATACAGCCAATAACTACCAAAATACAGTTGGTAACTAACGAAATACAGTCGGTAACTAAAGAAATATAGCCAATAACTAACCAAACACAGCCAGTAACTAACAAAATACAGCTGGTTACTAACGAAATACAGCCAATAACTAACAAAATACAGTTGGTAACTAACGAAATACAGTCAGTAACTAAAGAAATATAGCCAATAACTAACAAAATACAGCTGGTTACTAACGAAATACAGCCGTTATGTAACCATATACAGCCAGTAACTAACCATATACAGCCAGTAACAAACCAAATACAGCTGGTAACTAATGAAATACAGCCAGTAACTAACCAAATACAGCTGGTAACTAACGAAATACAGCCAGTAACTAACAAAATACAGTTGGTAACTAACGAAATACAGTCGGTAACTAAAGAAATATAGCCAATACCTAACCAAACACAGCCAGTAACTAATCAAATACAGCTGGTTACTAACGAAATACAGCCGGTATGTAACCATATACAGCCAGTAACTAACCAAACACAGCCAGTAACTAACCAAATACAGCTGGTTACTAACGAAATACAGCCAATAACTAACAAAATACAGTTGGTAACTAACGAAATACAGTCGGTAACTAAAGAAATATAGCCAATAACTAACCAAACACAGCCAGTAACTAACAAAATACAGCTGGTTACTAACGAAATACAGCCAATAACTAACAAAATACAGTTGGTAACTAACGAAATACAGTCGGTAACTAAAGAAATATAGCCAATAACTAACAAAATACAGCTGGTTACTAACGAAATACAGCCGTTATGTAACCATATACAGCCAGTAACTAACCATATACAGCCAGTAACAAACCAAATACAGCTGGTAACTAATGAAATACAGCCAGTAACTAACCAAATACAGCTGGTAACTAACGAAATACAGCCAGTAACTAACAAAATACAGTTGGTAACTAACGAAATACAGTCGGTAACTAAAGAAATATAGCCAATACCTAACCAAACACAGCCAGTAACTAATAAAATACAGCTGGTTACTAACGAAATACAGCCGGTATGTAACCATATACAGCCAGTAACTAACCAAATACAGCCAGTAACTAACCAAATACAGCCAGTAACTAACCAAATACAGTTAATAATTGAAGAAATATAGCCAATAACTAACCAAACACAGATGGTAACTAACCAAATGCAGCCAGTAACTAAGTAAATACAGCTAGTAACTAACCAAATACACCCGGTAACTAACGAAATACAGTCGGTAACTAAAGAAATATAGCCAATAACTAACCAAACACAGCCAGTAACTAACAAAATACAGCTGGTTACTAACGAAATACAGCCAATAACTAACAAAATACAGGTGGTAACTAATGAAATACAGTCGGTAACTAAAGAAATATAGCCAATAACTAACAAAATACAGCTGGTTACTAACGAAATACAGCCGTTATGTAACCATATACAGCCAGTAACTAACCATATACAGCCAGTAACAAACCAAATACAGCTGGTAACTAATGAAATACAGCCAGTAACTAACCAAATACAGCTGGTAACTAACGAAATACAGCCGGTGTGTAACCATATACAGCCAGTAACTAACCAAATACAGCCAGTAACTAACCAAATACAGTTAATAATTGAAGAAATATAGCCAATAACTAACCAAACACAGATGGTAACTAACCAAATGCAGCCAGTAACTAAGTAAATACAGCCGGTAACTAACCAAATACAGCCAGTAACTAAGTAAATAGTCGGTAACTAACCAAATACTGTTTATTGATCAGAAGCAACTTACTCTTTCATCAGGGTAGATAAACGAGCATGGTTTCACTTTAAAGTGGATCTTCAGGCTACTCCGTGGCTTGAATCCCATCAGATACATCCCTGAAAGCAATACATCCAATTCTTGTACACATCAATTATAATATAATTATAATAATATATACCGGCTGTCCGATTAGCGCAGTGGTTAGCGCACTCGCTTCTCACCGATGCAAACCCGGGTTCGATCCTCGGACCGGGAAGTATGTGAGATGGTACGGTGGTCGCCAGATCGGACAGGTGGGTTTTCTCCGGGTATTCCAGTCAGTCAGTCCAGCTAATGTTTATATTAACCTCTGCCATAGGAAAGGGGGTTAGTGAAATCAATGGGAGTGGACATTTTGCGGACCGTCCTCACCACGGGCATTGGAACACTTCCTCCAACACCTGTGCCATCTGATCAGGCTCTATGCTTTTTGCTATATTCGGATAGTGGAGCTAAAACACTTGGCCGAATAGCAAATATCATAGATCGTGATCAGAATCGTAACGCTGCGGCTGATCTGGATCTATGTTGTTTGCAAATGTGATTTTTTATTTACTCAACAGGCAAAGTTTTATCAAATTCCATCAACAATGTTTTGAGTTGTCAACAGACTGTGTCACGAGGGGTTTGTATCTCTCCCAGACTGTCACGAGGGGTTTGTATCTCTCCCAGACTGTGTCACGAGGGGTTTGTATCTCTCCCAAACTGTGTCACGAGGGGTTTGTATCTCTCCCAAACTGTGTCACGAGGGGTTTATATCTCTCTAGACTGTGTCACGAGGGGTTTATACCTCTCCCAGACTGTGTCACGAGGGGTTTATATCTCTCCAGACTGTGTCACGAGGGGTTTATATCTCTCCAGACTGTGTCACGAGGGGTTTATATCTCTCCAGACTGTGTCACAAGGGTTTATATCTCTCCAGACTGTGTCACGAGGGGTTTATATCTCTCCAGACTGTGTCACGAGGGGTTTATCTCCCCCAGACTGTGTCACGAGGGGTTTATATCTCTCCCAGACTGTGTCACGAGGGGTTTATATCTCTCCCAGACTGTGTCACGAGGGGTTTGTATCTCCCCCAGACTGTGTCACGAGGGGTTTATATCTCTCCCAGACTGTGTCACGAGGGGTTTATATCTCTCCCAGACTGTGTCACGAGGGGTTTATATCTCTCCCAGACCGTGTCACGAGGGTTTGTATCTCTCCCAGTGATATTCTCTAGTTGCTTTCATGTATTTCTCAGGTATCAACATTCAACTTGATTTGCTTATTGTAATTACTGTCATTTCTGTGGACACTACTACAGTGGGTGAGGGTAATCATTGATATACATTTTGTGGGTCTAATGAGAACCTGTTCTTAAGGCATATATATAAAGATGGCAGATTGGTGTACATTTGAGAGAAGATATTGTGCACCTGTCATCCAGTCGTGTATGTTTGGGATGGCCAATTATGAGTGTTGTAGACAGTGTGGCAGTACTATTTGGGATGGACAGTAAGTTATGGTTGTTGCAGTATAGTGTTGGGATGGCCAGTTACGGGTGTGGCGGTATCAGTTGGGATGGCCAGTTATGGGTGTGGCGGTATCAGTTGGGATGGCCAGTTACGGGTGTGGCGGTATCAGTTGGGATGGCCAGTTACGGGTGTGGCGGTATCAGTTGGGATGGCCAGTTACGGGTGTGGCGGTATCAGTTGGGATGGCCAGTTATGGGTGTGGCGGTATCAGTTGGGATGGCCAGTTATGGGTGTGGAGGTATCAGTTGGGATGGCCAGATTGGGTGTGGAGGTATCGGTTGGGATGGCCAGTTATGGGTGTGGAGGTATCGGTTGGGATGGCCAGTTATGGGTGTGGAGGTATCGGTTGGGATGGCCAGTTATGGGTGTGGAGGTATCGGTTGGGATGGCCAGTTATGGGTGTGGCGGTATCGGTTGGGATGGCCAGTTATGGGTGTGGAGGTATCAGTTGGGATGGCCAGTTATGGGTGTGGAGGTATCAGTTGGGATGGCCAGTTATGGGTGTGGCGGTATCGGTTGGGATGGCCAGTTATGGGTGTGGCGGTATCAGTTGGGATGGCCAGTTATGGGTGTGGCGGTATCGGTTGGGATGGCCAGTTACGGGTGTGTGGCATAGGTTGGGATGGGCAGCTATAGGTGTGGCATAGGTTGGGATGGTCAGCTATAGGTGTGGCAGTACTGTTTGAGATGGTCAGTTAATGAGTTATACAGGGGTGTAGCGGTACCGACCTGATGGATCAAACCTCTTCATTTGATCCACCTCCTCATTCTCGAAGAAGATTCTCTTTCCTCCGTATGTCTGACATTTCTTCAAATCCTGCGGCATTAAAACCTCTCCAGTGTCCTACAACATACAACAATCAAAATTAATGTCTATAACCGATTAGTTTATACAAATTTATTTTAGTTCGATTAAGATACAAGTTATTACAACTTATATTAATCACTCTCGGAGACCTCAATCCTGATGGAATCCATCGCCACAAGGGAGAGAGAAGAGGCAATGTGGAATTTAAATGCCTTGCCTAAGCGCACAATCGTAACAGCTCCATTGGAGCTCAAACTCCAGGCCTTTCACACCTGCAGCAAACACGCTACCACTGCGAGATCACGACTTCCACAAACTGATTTGGTGGTGTATTCTTTAATATTTCTTTAAAACTGGTTTCAGGAAATGAAACAGGCTGAAAAAGGAGCAAATGAAATATTTCCTTTCTTGGAAAAAGCTCTCTAGGCAATATATCCAAACATTGAATGAGGGCAAACAAATTAACCCAGACTTGATCAATTATGTTTTATTTCGGGTTTTACGCCTGCATCAGCACCATTTTGGGCTATATCGCCGGCGGGCAGTTTACCTAACAACACATTTCCTGGGCAGGCTCCAGCGGTTAACCAGTACTTGGGTGCACCAACCTCCGTAAGAAACTGCCAACTTTTTCATATAAATGAGACACGGCCTGAGCGGGGCTCGAACCCGTGACCATCAGTGATGATAGGTTACAGTGGAATACAAGTCAGCGAAAACCTTAACCACTCGATCATGGAGGTGGACCAGACTTGATCAAACAGCCTGCCGGAATTAACAAATATCATTATGTAATAGGCTATTTCATTATCATTCTCCTTGATAAACAGTCAAATTTGTTCGAAAGACCACGTCTATTAAGAGATCACTATTTCAGTTCCTGATTCAGATGTTAAGGAACAAATTAACCTGTATTAAGAGACCATTCCTGCTTAACCCTTTCAACACCACATACCTCTAAATAGGTTTACAAAAAGTGTAGTCGTGTCATCAGGATCTTAACTTTTTGCCAGTAATATTACTATTTTAAGATAAAATTACACATTTTGATAAATGAACTGGTCCAAATTTTTAATTTTCTTATTAATTTATTGGTCTAAAAATATCATGCACCAGTCCATGTCAGTTATTTCATGTTGGATGGCTCAAAGAATGCTTTTTGCCCTTCCCTTTGGCGGTCTCTTATGACAAGTTTGACTGTGTTTAGTGCTGTATGATGACAAATACCTCATTAAGCCAATACAATTTAAATTAATTACTAATTTTTTAATTTTAAAACATGTATACATGTGTATTAGTGTAAAAATGATTTGTTTTGCTTTCTTCAATATAATTTAAGGGGCAGTATCAAAATGAGCAGATGGCGTCAAAAACGGAGCAGGTGTGACTGCAGCAATTTATTTATAATGACTTTATGTGCATCCCAGTTTTGTGCCGAGACTCAAATTGCTAATCCTGATATGAACATCGTAACGGAGCAAAAACTCACGGAAGCTTTATCATATAAACATACGTTGTAACGTGACATACACCTGGGCTGTTTTATCATATAAACATACGTTGTAATGTGACATACACCTGGGCTGTTTTATCATGTAAACATACGTTGTAATGTGACATACACCTGGGCTGTTTTATCATATAAACATACGTTGTAATGTGACATACACCTGGGCTGTTTTATCATATAAACATACGTTGTAACGTGACATACACCTGGGCTGTTTTATCATATAAACATACGTTGTAATGTGACATACACCTGGGCTGTTTTATCATATAAACATACGTTGTAACGTGACATACACCTGGGCTGTTTTATCATATAAACATACGTTGTAATGGGACATACACCTGGGCTGTTTTATCATATAAACATACGTTGTAATGTGACATACACCTGGGCTGTTTTATCATATAAACATACGTTGTAATGTGACATACACCTGGGCTGTTTTATCATATAAACATACGTTGTAATGTGACATACACCTGGGCTGTTTTATCATATAAACATACGTTGTAATGTGACATACACCTGAGCTGTTTTATCATATAAACATACGTTGTAATGTGACATACACCTGGGCTGTTTTATCATATAAACATACGTTGTAATGTGACATACACCTGGGCTGTTTTATCATATAAACATAGGTTGTAATGTGACATACACCTGGGCTGTTTTATCATATAAACATACGTTGTAATGTGACATACACCTGGGCTGTTTTATCATATAAACATAGGTTGTAATGTGACATACACCTGGGCTGTTTTATCATATAAACATACGTTGTAACGTGACATACACCTGGGCTGTTTTATCATATAAACATACGTTGTAACGTGACATACACCTGGGCTGTTTTATCATATAAACATACGTTGTAATGTGACATACACCTGGGCTGTTTTATCATATAAACATACGTTGTAATGTGACATACACCTGGGCTGTTTTATCATATAAACATACGTTGTAACGTGACATACACCTGGGCTGTTTTATCATATAAACATAGGTTGTAACGTGACATACACCTGGGCTGTTTTATCATATAAACATACATTGTAACGTGACATACACCTGGGCTGTTTTATCATGTAAACATACGTTGTAATGTGACATACACCTGGGCTGTTTTATCATATAAACATAGGTTGTAATGTGACATACACCTGGGCTGTTTTATCATATAAACATACGTTGTAATGTGACATACACCTGGGCTGTTTTATCATATAAACATACGTTGTAATGTGACATACACCTGGGCTGTTTTATCATATAAACATACGTTGTAATGTGACATACACCTGGGCTGTTTTATCATGTAAACATAGGGTGTAATGTGACATACACCTGGGCTGTTTTATCATATAAACATACGTTGTAATGTGACATACACCTGGGCTGTTTTATCATATAAACATACGTTGTAATGTGACATACACCTGGGCTGTTTTATCATATAAACATACGTTGTAATGTGACATACACCTGGGCTGTTTTATCATATAAACATACGTTGTAATGTGACATACACCTGGGCTGTTTTATCATATAAACATACGTTGTAATGTGACATACACCTGGGCTGTTTTATCATATAAACATACGTTGTAATGTGACATACACCTGGGCTGTTTTATCATATAAACATACGTTGTAATGTGACATACACCTGGGCTGTTTTATCATATAAACATACGTTGTAATGTGACATACACCTGGGCTGTTTTATCATATAAACATACGTTGTAATGTGACATACACCTGGGCTGTTTTATCATATAAACATACGTTGTAATGTGACATACACCTGGGCTGTTTTATCATATAAACATACGTTGTAATGTGACATACACCTGGGCTGTTTTATCATATAAACATACGTTGTAATGTGACATACACCTGGGCTGTTTTATCATATAAACATACGTTGTAATGTGACATACACCTGGGCTGTTTTATCATATAAACATACGTTGTAATGTGACATACACCTGGGCTGTTTTATCATATAAACATACGTTGTAATGTGACATACACCTGGGCTGTTTTATCATATAAACATAGGTTGTAATGTGACATACACCTGGGCTGTTTTATCATGTAAACATAGGTTGTAATGTGACATACACCTGGGCTGTTTTATCATATAAACATACGTTGTAATGTGACATACACCTGGGCTGTTTTATCATATAAACATACGTTGTAATGTGACATACACCTGGGCTGTTTTATCATATAAACATACGTTGTAATGTGACATACACCTGGGCTGTTTTATCATATAAACATACGTTGTAATGTGACATACACCTGGGCTGTTTTGTCATATAAACATACGTTGTAATGTGACATACACCTGGGCTGTTTTGTCATATAAACATACGTTGTAATGTGACATACACCTGGGCTGTTTTGTCATATAAACATACGTTGTAATGTGACATACACCTGGGCTGTTTTGTCATATAAACATACGTTGTAATGTGACATACACCTGGGCTGTTTTGTCATATAAACATACGTTGTAATGTGACATACACCTGGGCTGTTTTGTCATATAAACATACGTTGTAATGTGACATACACCTGGGCTGTTTTGTCATATAAACATACGTTGTAATGTGACATACACCTGGGCTGTTTTGTCATATAAACATACGTTGTAATGTGACATACACCTGGGCTGTTTTGTCATATAAACATACGTTGTAATGTGACATACACCTGGGCTGTTTTGTCATATAAACATACGTTGTAATGTGACATACACCTGGGCTGTTTTGTCATATAAACATACGTTGTAATGTGACATACACCTGGGCTGTTTTGTCATATAAACATACGTTGTAATGTGACATACACCTGGGCTGTTTTATCATATAAACATACGTTGTAATGTGACATACACCTGGGCTGTTTTATCATATAAACATACGTTGTAATGTGACATACACCTGGGCTGTTTTATCATATAAACATACGTTGTAATGTGACATACACCTGGGCTGTTTTATCATATAAACATACGTTGTAATGTGACATACACCTGGGCTGTTTTATCATATAAACATACGTTGTAATGTGACATACACCTGGGCTGTTTTATCATATAAACATACGTTGTAATGTGACATACACCTGGGCTGTTTTATCATATAAACATACGTTGTAATGTGACATACACCTGGGCTGTTTTATCATATAAACATACGTTGTAATGTGACATACACCTGGGCTGTTTTATCATGTAAACATACGTTGTAATGTGACATACACCTGGGCTGTTTTATCATGTAAACATACGTTGTAATGTGACATACACCTGGGCTGTTTTATCATGTAAACATACATTGTAATGGGACATACACCTGGGCTGTTTTATCATATAAACATACGTTGTAATGTGACATACACCTGGGCTGTTTTATCATGTAAACATAGGGTGTAATGTGACATACACCTGGGCTGTTTTATCATGTATACATACATTGTAATGTGACATACACCTGGGCTGTTTTATCATGTAAACATAGGGTGTAATGTGACATACACCTGGGCTGTTTTATCATGTAAACATAGGTTGTAATGTGACATACACCTGGGCTGTTTTATCATGTAAACATACGTTGTAACGTGACATACACCTGGGCTGTTTTATCATGTAAACATAGGTTGTAATGTGACATACACCTGGGCTGTTTTATCATGTAAACATAGGGTGTAATGTGACATACACCTGGGCTGTTTTATCATGTAAACATAGGTTGTAATGTGACATACGCCTGGGCTGTTTTATCATGAAACATAGGTTGTAATGTGACATACACCTGGGCTGTTTTATCATGTATACATAGGTTGTAATGTGACATACACCTGGGTTGTTTTATCATGTGTACATAGGTTGTAATGTGACATACACCTGGGCTGTTTTATCATGTATACATATGGTGTAATGTGACATACACCTGGGCTGTTTTATCATGTATACATATGGTGTAATGTGACATAGACCTGGGCTGTTTTACTGTAACGGGTATTAGATGAAATCTGTTTGATGCAAACCTTTAGGTAAGTTTTTGTGTGACTCTTTAATTCCTCATTGGTCCTTTTGTCAAGCTTGACTGCGTTCGGCTTGGTGCATGGCCTCACAAGGTTGTATCTGAGAATAAAATACATCTTCATGGACTGTTTCGTGGCAAGCAATCATGCAGTAACATTTTCCTGGTAAATCCATGGATTTGATCAATTGATTTATGGGTTAACTGTTTCAACATCAATACCTCCAAGTAGGCTTACAAAAAGTGTAGATCCAGATGAGATCTCATCAGGATCTACACTTTTTGCCACTAATATTACTAATTTTTAAACAAAATTACCCATTTTTACCCATTTTGATAAATGAACTGGTCCAAATGTAATTTTCTTATTAATTTATTGGTCTATAAATATCATGGACCAGTCCATGCCAGATACTTGGTGTTGAATGGGCTAATTGGTAGAGGAAGGCTCCAGGTGCCTCTCCAAGCCATATTTCAGGCACGGGCAGGTACCCGAGTTGAACCACCGATATTTCACAAGGCAGCTGGGTAGCTGTCTCACATGAAAGAATTTAACGCATCAAGTGGGATTTGAACTTACAGCAGTGAGGGGGCAAGTCATTTGAAGTCAACGACCTGAACCACTCTACAGTCTTCGTAGACTTGAAACATTCAATTCGTTTCTTTCCAAATTCCAATATTTCAGCATAAATTTCATAGCATGTCATTATTGTTTTTTATAGGGTATCATACTTGTGATACATGTATTCATGAAATCATATATTTCTAAGAAACTTGGCCAGCAATAAAAAAAAAATGATGTGGATTTAGTTTAAACATATTTTATTTCCCAATGCATACATCACACATAATCAAAATACAGAAAAAGGATTAGAATGAAAGACAGAGTCTTATATAATTCTTCTCCTCTATGTGGATTTAGAGTACAGACGGATATGTAGTCTAGTGGTAACACGCTGGACTGGTAATCCAGGGATCGCAGGTTCGATCCCCCGTCTGACCGTAATAAAATTAACAGTCTTTCAGATGGGACATTAAACCGAGGTCTCGTGTCGGTGCTTTACACCGTGCACGTAAAAGATCCAGAGGAGATTCTGGAATGGGTCTGTCTGTATCATGCACTATCCTCCAAAATTTAAAATAACTATTCCTCCAAAATCTAAAATAACTAATCTCTTCAGGAGTCGCTCACATGGGCAAATGGTAGCGACGATAAATAAACGTAAAAACACAACACATGGATTTAGAGTATGATCAACAACAAATTAGCAGTGGAGAGAAATGCACAGGCGACACATTGAACATTACTGGTGGAGGAAGACCCTGGTACCCCCTCCGAGCAGTACATTATGTTACGGACGGGCACCTGGGTAGAACCACTGACCTTCCACAAGCAAGCTGGATACCTTACTCACTTGAAGGAATTTGACACCTCCAGTGGGATTTGAACCTGCAGCAGTGAGGGGTTGGTCATTTGAAGTCTAAACATTATTAATTTTCGTGAGAGTGGTGTCCCTTTGCAGAATGATTTTCATTGAAAACAAGATCTCTAACGGAAGGCGATTCATACTCAACCCACACCAATGAGCAGGTAGCGACCGCAGGTAGCGACCGAGGCCTCGTCAGAATCATGGTGGAGGTGTCCTTTCGGAAAGGCACTTAAATCCACACTGTCTCTTCTTTCCCTTTTGATAATCTTAACAGAATATGAAACAAGCATACTTACACACCGACTCCCATTTGTAGACCGTCTCCAAGAGACAGTGAGATATGACGCAGTGCCCTCTTCTTATGGTCTTTTGATCTAACTCTAAAATTCAAAGTACAAACTCATATCATTCAACATACGGTCTAATAATCTGCTATGTACCCATAATTTCGAAAAGGTGTTTGACAATTACATTTAGAAATTAATAGCCAAAAATATTATTTCATGAAATATTCAAAGTCCACGATGGTGGCATCCTGCCTATCTATATTAAAATAACAAAAAGTCTGTCTGATTAGCGCAGTGGTTAGCACGCTCGTTTCTCACCAATGCAATCCGGGTTCGATCCTCGGACAGGGAAGTATGTGAGATGGTACGGTGGTCGCCAGATCGGACAGGTGGGTTTTCTCCGAGTACCTCCCACACGAAGAATGACCACATTTACGCTTTCATCCACGCCAACGAGAGAGTGATTAATATAAGTTGTTAAAACTTGCTTCGCAATCGTTGTAAAATAAATAAAGCTAAAAAAAAAAATAACAAAAACTAACAAAACTTTTTAAATATGTTTATTTGCTTCTAGGGTTTGAAGTCGCACCAACAGCGTAGGTTATACAGCGACCCTCTAGCCGTTATTGGTGGAGGAAAATCCTGGGTGCACTTCTGAGCAGCATTGCAGGCACGGACGGTCACACGGGTAGAACCACTGACCTACCACAAGTCAGCTGGATTGCTTCCTCACATGAATAATTTGACACCCCCAGTGGGATTCGAACCTACAACGGTGACTTTTTAAATAATAATCTGATTTTGTTGCAGTTTTCAGCAAAGGTAACGA
Organism: Archivesica marissinica; assembly: GCA_014843695.1. NCBI lineage: Eukaryota > Metazoa > Mollusca > Bivalvia > Venerida > Vesicomyidae > Archivesica > Archivesica marissinica. The sequence goes on along the minus strand of CM026390.1, from coordinate 83,744,990 downwards.
GTGTTCGAGCTTCAAACAACAAGTGATACTAAACTCCAACTTTGCATTATCCAAGTAAACGGCAAGTACAAGAAAGTGTTCTACAAACCTAGAGAGAAGTTCTTCGAGTTTCTCGGCAGGATCGGCTAGCTCGGTTATTTCATCATCATCAGTGTACAGTAAATCCTGCAGTGTAAATTAGGATGTGAACCATTTCTAGAAATCCAAGGGAATACACCTCGTTCCCATACAGAAATCCGAGGGAACACACCTCGTTCCCATACAGAAATCCAAGGGAATACACCTCGTTCCCATACAGAAATCCAAGGGAATACACCTCGTTCCCATACAGAAATCCGAGGGAACACACCTCGTTCCCATACAGAAATCCAAGGGAATACACCTCGTTCCCATACAGAAATCCAAGGGAATACACCTCGTTCCCATACAGAAATCCGAGGGAATACACCTCGTTCCCATACAAAAATCTGAGGGAACACACCTCGTTCCCATACAGAAATCCGAGGGAACACACCTCGTTCCCATACAGAAATCCGAGGGAACACACCTCGTTCCCATACAGAAATCCGAGGGAACACACCTCGTTCCCATACAGAAATCCGAGGGAATACACCTCGTTCCCATACAGAAATCCAAGGGAATACACCTCGTTCCCATACAGAAATCCGAGGGAATACACCTCGTTCCCATACAAAACAAAATCTGAGGGAACACACCTCGTTCCCATACAGAAATCCGAGGGAACACACCTCGTTCCCATACAGAAATCCGAGGGAACACACCTCGTTCCCATACAGAAATCCGAGGGAACACACCTCGTTCCCATACAGAAATCCGAGGGAATACACCTCGTTCCCATACACATAAACCATGGGGACATCTCCTGTTCCCATACATGCAAACCATGGGGACATCTCTTGTTCCCATACATGTAAACCATGGGGACATCTCTTGTTCCCATACACGTAAACCATGGGGACATCTCTTGTTCCCATACACGTAAACCATGGGGACATCTCTTGTTCCCATACATGTAAACCATTGGGACATCTCTTGTTCCCATACACATAAACCATTGGGACATCTCTTGTTCCCATACACATAAACCATGGGGACATCTCTTGTTCCCATACATGTAAACCATGGGGACATCTCTTGTTCCCATACATGTAAACCATGGGGACATCTCTTGTTCCCATACATGTAAACCATTGGGACATCTTTTGTTCCCATACATGTAAACCATGGGGACATCTTTTGTTCCCATACATGTAAACCATGGGGACATCTCTTGTTCCCATACATGTAAACCATGGGGACATCTCTTGTTCCCATACACATAAACCATGGGAACATCTCTTGTTCCCATACACATAAACCATGGGGACATCTCTTGTTCCCATACATGTAAACCATTGGGACATCTCTTGTTCCCATACACATAAACCATGGGGACATCTCTTGTTCCCATACACATAAACCATGGGGACATCTCTTGTTCCCATACATGTAAACCATCGGGACATCTCTTGTTCCCATACATGTAAACCATCGGGACATCTCTTGTAAACCATTAATTTCTAGAGCCCGAGTAGAACACGTCACAATAGCCACGTCTAAACATCAACAACCATTCCAGCAAAGGCAATAATTCTTATCTACAGAAGTCTATTGGACCTCACAGGTTACGAGTTTACAACTTAACTGTCAGTTTATGACAAAATGGTACAGGAGGAATGTATGTCGGTAAGACAAGGCCACTGCCCCCAAGGGTGTCTCCATACGGGTTTATTGACTGTATAAGTGGAACGGTATGCTGAAAGATTCGCAGCAATATTTTTGGGGTCAGTAAAAAAATTTCATAAAACAATGATGTAAGAGTATTTTGGGTCATAAATAATTTCTGAAATCCTAATAGTTTTGGACAAATTTCAGAGTTCAAGGTCACTGGCATGATGTGGGGGACTTACTGTGGGTGTAGAGAATTAGCTGTTGGATGTGTATGTAAAGCTTCAAAGAAATTTGGAGAAATGATGTTCGAGAATTTCAGGATGTGTGAAATATTTCTCAAAATCACACCATTATTTTGCCAAAATTCAAGGTCACTCTTGGGGATGGAGGTGGTTAGGGGGTCAGGGAGCAACCCAATAGTATGCAACTTATCAAACCATTAGATGGTATTTTAGTCATATGCAATATTATATGAAATTGACTGTGACAGACAGACAGAGACAGACAGTAGATTTCATTATTTATAGAGGGTGACCTAATTAGTTCTAAACTAATCTTCCTTAGGGCCCTCTGTTATGTCTTGCCTTCCGCTAACGTGGGAGTAACAAAAACTCATATCAGTTTTTATTTACCTTGTAGAATTTTGTGACATCAAAGGTTTCCCCTGGCAACTGTAGATGCATCAACTCCAGGTCAATTCCCGTCTCATTGAGATCACTTGCTTTCGTCTTCGCTTGGCGCTGTAGTCACCACAGTTATCAATATAATTGATCACATTAATCAACATTTATATACAGTGTATACACAGCAATGTTGATTTACTTTAAGAAATAAAGTGTTTTTTGTCTATTCACCTTTAACCCTTTCAACACTACAGACCTCTAAATATGCTTACTATTTACTACTTGGATCTGCACTAGTTGCCAGTTACTATTTTTAGACAAAATTACCCATTTTGATAAATTACCTGGTCCAAATGTAATTTTCTTATTAATTTATTGGTCTAAAAATATCATGCACAAGTCCATGTCAGTTACTTGGTGTTGAATGGGTTAAAGATCAAAGGAGTCTTTTTCTTACGATATTGTCCTATTCTAAATAAACCAACATGAAACACTAAAAAAGCATGTGTTAACATTATTGCAATGAATAATTATTAGCTCACAAGGTCCTAGTCAAACAATTATACATGACTTATTTCCCTTGACTAATCTTTATTGGAAACAAGGAAGGATGGATCTGTGTTATTTATCTTTCATTATAAATACTTTCTATGCGGCAATATAGTTCTCCAAATTAGAATGAGTTTGGCCAAACAATGAAATTTTCAACCATTCAGTATGTATGGAAAATAGATGTTTTAAAATTTATATTAATACTAAATGTATTGTGGACATGATATTATTCGAGGCATAGTTAGTGACAAAAATATCAAATTAAATTTCATCCCACGGAGGACATGTCGCTATATTGAAATTTTACGAAATTAGTGATATAAATAGCTTTGTAATTTGACGAAAAGTACAATAGTAACACTCGATTATTTTGACAACCTAAACTAGAAATTGTTTTTGAAAAATGTGTATGGCTCCCCACTCAATGTTGCTTCAGTGGAGTAATATTTGAAGTCATTGCAATAAAAAGTCACATATAGTATTATGAAGTTTAGGTGATGAAGTGCTTTGTGTTATAAAAAATGTTCAAGAGCCATAAATCCGCAAAAACAAATCGAAACGTCCAGAACAGGATTACAATATGCATATCTAGACACAATACTGATGCTTCCTGGAAAGCTTGGTGAAAATCCAACAACGGGTTTTGGAGATGAAGCACAAACAAGCTTTGTGTTATAGGAATATTTCAAATGAAAGTAAATTCGCAAAAAAAACTCAATAATGTGCACAATTAGACATCATACCAATGCTTCATGTAAAGTTTGGTGAAAATCCAACAAGGGGTTGTGAAGATGAAACGCCGACTAGGTCAGGGTCCCCGCTGTCAGTCGCCAATTGCGAGAAAAAACCAAATACTGCCGCTAAATTTTGTTGATTGGCGTAAATATTTGAAGCAGCTTTTTAAAAAAAATTGTTTTTTGGCACATGTTTTGTCAAATATATGGCTTCAATATATATATCTGTAACTATATGGCTCTTAGTTGGTTCCAAGTTTTTCAAATTGGCTCCAGTTTTATTCAATTGGCGACAGAAGTGGTGCAGACAAAAATTCAGACAGAGGGAACCCTGCATGGTATGTATTACAATATACCTGTAACTGTTGATGTCCGGAATGCGGGTTGTCATTACAAGTAAACAGTAGAATCCTCTTGGAATTTACCTTCTGTGAACTATAATAAATACATTCAAACCTGTGTTAAACAGCCAGCCAAGGGAATCACAGAAAGTGGCTGCTTAACACAGGTTGGCTGCTTAATAGAGGACAAATGTATAATAAAACAACATATTGGGAATCTGGAAACTGGCTGCCTAATACAGGTTGGCTGCTTAACAGAGGACAAATGTATAATAAAACAACATATTGGGAATCTGGAAACTGGCTACTTAATACAGGTTGGCTGCTTAATAGAGGACAAATGTATAATAAAACAACATATTGGGAATCTGGAAACTGGCTGCTTAATACAGGTTGGCTGCTTAACAGAGGACAAATGTATAATAAAACAACATATTGGGAATCTGGAAAATGGCTGCTTAATTAAATGTATAATAAAACAACATATTGGGAATCTGGAAAATGGCTGCTTAATACAGGTTGGCTGCTTAATAGAGGACAAATGTATAATAAAACAACATATTGGGAATCTGGAAAATGGCTGCTTAATGCAGGTTGGCTGCTTAATAGAGGACAAATGTATAATAAAACAACATATTGGGAATCTGGAAAATGGCTGCTTAATACAGGTTGGCTGCTTAATAGAGGTGACAACTTACACAGGTTTGACTGTACTAATACAGGTTGGCTGCTTAATAGAGGTGACCACTAACACAGGTTAGGCTGTATATAATAATAATTAGTTTGCATCATGGCAATGTACTGAAACCAGTTTTGTCATAAAGTTAGTATTTGTTTAATACCCAGTTTATAAAGTATACGCCCCCCCCCACCAGTTGTCTTCTAAAATAATATTTTAAGTCAAGTAGGGTCCAATCTCTTATTAATGTGCTTTAATATGAATGGACCGACAAGAAAATATACAAATCAAACAATCCGGCAAAAGGTTCCTCTTGGGAGAAAGTTTAATAAGTGTGCTCTAGTCATGTTTGTAAAATGGACAAGTTGTCTGTTTCAAAGTCAGACAGCCACATTGCATACACATTTAATATGTTACCCAAGATCTGGTTTCAGTTCAGCATGGATGGACAGACAAACACATTCCATAAACACGCTATCCATCGAAAATGATAATATGACTATATAAAGAGCCAGATCTACGAAATGACAAAATGAATATACATGGAGAGGTTGTGACCTATAACAATGAATATACATGGAGAGGTCAGGACCTATAACAATGAATATACATGGAGAGGTCAGGAACTATAACAATGAATACACATGGAGAGGTCAGGACCCATAACAATGTTTATTCCTTTCAACACTACAGACCTATAAATAGGCTTACAAAGTGTAGATCCAGATGAGCAGGAGCCGTCTCATCAGGATCTGCACTTTTAGCCAGTAATATTACTATTTTTAGACAAATTACTCATTTTGATAAATGAACTGGTCAAAATGTCTTATTAATGTATTGGTCTAAAAATACCATGCACCAGTCCATGTCAGTTACTTGGTGTTGAATGCACCAGTCCATGTCAGTTATTTTGTGTTGAATGCACCAGTCCATGTCAGTTACTTTGTGTTGAATGCACCAGTCCATGTCAGTTACTTTGTGTTGAATGCACCAATCCATGTCAGTTACTTTGTGTTGAATGCACCAGTCCATGTCAATTACTTGGTGTTGAATGCACCAGTCCATGTCAGTTACTTGGTGTTGAATGCACCAGTCCATGTCAGTTACTTGGTGTTGAATGCACCAGTCCATGTCAGTTACTTGGTGTTGAATGGGTTAACATTGCAGATTACCTATTTGCAAACATATTCTGGCATGTCCACAAAGCCTCACTGAGCGAGAAAGCTGGACTGTGACCATAATCCACTGTAAATGTTTTGTACTTCTCTGAAACAAGTAGATAAACTGACGCTGATACAACACAGTACACACACACTTGCTGATTCAGGAGAGGAAGATGGAGTTACACTAGCTGATTCAGAGGAGGAAGATGGAGTTACACTAGCTGATTCAGGAGAGGAAGATGGAGTTACACTAGCTGATTCAGGAGAGGAAGATGGAGTTACACTAGCTGATTCAGGAGAGGAAGATGTAGTTACACTAGCTGATTCAGGAGAGGAAGATGGAGTTACACTTGCTGATTCAGGAGAGGAAGATGGAGTTACACTTGCTGATTCAGGAGAGGAAGATGGAGTTACACTTGCTGATTCAGGAGAGGAAGATGGAGTTACACTAGCTGATTCAGGAGAGGAAGATGGAGTTACACTTGCTGATTCAGGAGAGGAAGATGGAGTTACACTTGCTGATTCAGGAGAGGAAGATGGAGTTACACTAGCTGATTCAGAGGAGGAAGATGGAGTTACACTTGCTGATTCAGGAGAGGAAGATGGAGTTACACTTGCTGATTCAGGAGAGGAAGATGGAGTTACACTAGCTGATTCAGAGGAGGAAGATGGAGTTACACTAGCTGATTCAGGAGAGGAAGAAGGAGTTACACTAGCTGATTCAGAGGAGGAAGATGGAGTTACACTAGCTGATGTAGGAGAGGAAGATGGAGTTACACTAGCTGATTCAGGAGAGGAAGATGGAGTTACACTAGCTGATTCAGAGGAGGAAGATGGAGTTACACTAGCTGATTCAGGAGAGGAAGATGGAGTTACACTAGCTGATTCAGGAGAGGAAGATGGAGTTACACTAGCTGATTCAGGAGAGGAAGATGGAGTTACACTTGCTGATTTAGGGGAGGAAGATGGAGTTACACTTGCTGATTTAGGAGAGGAAGATGGAGTTACACTAGCTGATTCAGGAGAGGAAGATGGAGTTACACTTGCTGATTCAGGAGAGGAAGATGCAGTTACACTAGCTGATTCAGGAGAGGAAGATGGAGTTACACTAGCTGATTCAGGAGAGGAAGATGGAGTTACACTAGCTGATTCAGAGGAGGAAGATGGAGTTACACTAGCTGATTCAGAGGAGGAAGATGGAGTTACACTAGCTGATTCAGGAGAGGAAGAAGGAGTTACACTAGCTGATTCAGAGGAGGAAGATGGAGTTACACTAGCTGATGTAGGAGAGGAAGATGGAGTTACACTAGCTGATTCAGGAGAGGAAGATGGAGTTACACTAGCTGATGTAGGAGAGGAAGATGGAGTTACACTAGCTGATGTAGGAGAGGAAGATGGAGTTACACTAGCTGATTCAGAGGAGGAAGATGCAGTTACACTAGCTGATTCAGGAGAGGAAGATGGAGTTACACTTGCTGATTTAGGGGAGGAAGATGGAGTTACACTTGCTGATTCAGGAGAGGAAGATGGAGTTACACTAGCTGATTCAGGAGAGGAAGATGGAGTTACACTTGCTGATTCAGGAGAGGAAGATGCAGTTACACTAGCTGATTCAGGAGAGGAAGATGGAGTTACACTAGCTGATTCAGGAGAGGAAGATGGAGTTACACTAGCTGATTCAGAGGAGGAAGATGGAGTTACACTAGCTGATTCAGGAGAGGAAGATGGAGTTACACTAGCTGATTCAGAGGAGGAAGATGGAGTTACACTAGCTGATTCAGAGGAGGAAGATGGAGTTACACTAGCTGATTCAGAGGAGGAAGATGGAGTTACACTTGCTGATTCAGGAGAGGAAGATGGAGTTACACTTGCTGATTCAGAGGAAGATGGAGTTACACTAGCTGATTCAGAGGAGGAAGATGGAGTTACACTAGCTGATTCAGAGGAGGAAGATGGAGTTACACTAGCTGATTCAGGAGAGGAAGATGGAGTTACACTTGCTGATTCAGAGGAGGAAGATGGAGTTACACTTGCTGATTCAGGAGAGGAAGATGGAGTTACACTAGCTGATTCAGAGGAAGATGGAGTTACACTTGCTGATTCAGGAGAGGAAGATGGAGTTACACTTGCTGATTCAGGGGAGGAAGATGGAGTTACACTTGCTGATTCAGGGTAGGAAGATGGAGTTACACTTGCTGATTCAGGGTAGGAAGATGGAGTTACACTTGCTGATTCAGGAGAGGAAGATGGAGTTACACTTGCTGATTCAGGGTAGGAAGATGGAGTTACACTAGCTGATTCAGGAGAGGAAGATGGAGTTACACTTGCTGATTCAGGAGAGGAAGATGGAGTTACACTTGCTGATTCAGGAGAGGAAGATGGAGTTACACTTGCTGATTCAGGGTAGGAAGATGGAGTTACACTTGCTGATTTAGGGGAGGAAGATGGAGTTACACTTGCTGATTCAGGAGAGGAAGATGGAGTTACACTTGCTGATTCAGGAGAGGAAGATGGAGTTACACTAGCTGATTCAGGAGAGGAAGATGGAGTTACACTTGCTGATTCAGGAGAGGAAGATGGAGTTACACTTGCTGATTCAGGAGAGGAAGATGGAGTTACACTAGCTGATTCAGAGGAGGAAGATGGAGTTACACTTGCTGATTCAGGAGAGGAAGATGGAGTTACACTTGCTGATTCAGGAGAGGAAGATGGAGTTACACTAGCTGATTCAGAGGAGGAAGATGGAGTTACACTAGCTGATTCAGGAGAGGAAGAAGGAGTTACACTAGCTGATTCAGAGGAGGAAGATGGAGTTACACTAGCTGATGTAGGAGAGGAAGATGGAGTTACACTAGCTGATTCAGGAGAGGAAGATGGAGTTACACTAGCTGATTCAGAGGAGGAAGATGGAGTTACACTAGCTGATGTAGGAGAGGAAGATGGAGTTACACTAGCTGATTCAGGAGAGGAAGATGGAGTTACACTAGCTGATTCAGGAGAGGAAGATGGAGTTACACTTGCTGATTTAGGGGAGGAAGATGGAGTTACACTTGCTGATTCAGGAGAGGAAGATGGAGTTACACTAGCTGATTCAGGAGAGGAAGATGGAGTTACACTTGCTGATTCAGGAGAGGAAGATGGAGTTACACTAGCTGATTCAGGAGAGGAAGATGGAGTTACACTAGCTGATTCAGGAGAGGAAGATGGAGTTACACTAGCTGATTCAGAGGAGGAAGATGGAGTTACACTAGCTGATTCAGAGGAGGAAGATGGAGTTACACTAGCTGATTCAGGAGAGGAAGAAGGAGTTACACTAGCTGATTCAGAGGAGGAAGATGGAGTTACACTAGCTGATGTAGGAGAGGAAGATGGAGTTACACTAGCTGATTCAGGAGAGGAAGATGGAGTTACACCAGCTGATGTAGGAGAGGAAGATGGAGTTACACTAGCTGATGTAGGAGAGGAAGATGGAGTTACACTAGCTGATTCAGAGGAGGAAGATGCAGTTACACTAGCTGATTCAGGAGAGGAAGATGGAGTTACACTTGCTGATTTAGGGGAGGAAGATGGAGTTACACTTGCTGATTCAGGAGAGGAAGATGGAGTTACACTAGCTGATTCAGGAGAGGAAGATGGAGTTACACTTGCTGATTCAGGAGAGGAAGATGCAGTTACACTAGCTGATTCAGGAGAGGAAGATGGAGTTACACTAGCTGATTCAGGAGAGGAAGATGGAGTTACACTAGCTGATTCAGAGGAGGAAGATGGAGTTACACTAGCTGATTCAGGAGAGGAAGATGGAGTTACACTAGCTGATTCAGAGGAGGAAGATGGAGTTACACTAGCTGATTCAGAGGAGGAAGATGGAGTTACACTAGCTGATTCAGAGGAGGAAGATGGAGTTACACTTGCTGATTCAGGAGAGGAAGATGGAGTTACACTTGCTGATTCAGAGGAAGATGGAGTTACACTAGCTGATTCAGAGGAGGAAGATGGAGTTACACTAGCTGATTCAGAGGAGGAAGATGGAGTTACACTAGCTGATTCAGGAGAGGAAGATGGAGTTACACTTGCTGATTCAGAGGAGGAAGATGGAGTTACACTTGCTGATTCAGGAGAGGAAGATGGAGTTACACTAGCTGATTCAGAGGAAGATGGAGTTACACTTGCTGATTCAGGAGAGGAAGATGGAGTTACACTTGCTGATTCAGGGGAGGAAGATGGAGTTACACTTGCTGATTCAGGGTAGGAAGATGGAGTTACACTTGCTGATTCAGGGTAGGAAGATGGAGTTACACTTGCTGATTCAGGAGAGGAAGATGGAGTTACACTTGCTGATTCAGGGTAGGAAGATGGAGTTACACTAGCTGATTCAGGAGAGGAAGATGGAGTTACACTTGCTGATTCAGGAGAGGAAGATGGAGTTACACTTGCTGATTCAGGAGAGGAAGATGGAGTTACACTTGCTGATTCAGGGTAGGAAGATGGAGTTACACTTGCTGATTTAGGGGAGGAAGATGGAGTTACACTTGCTGATTCAGGAGAGGAAGATGGAGTTACACTTGCTGATTTAGGGGAGGAAGATGGAGTTACACTTGCTGATTCAGGAGAGGAAGATGGAGTTACACTAGCTGATTCAGGAGAGGAAGATGGAGTTACACTAGCTGATTCAGGAGAGGAAGATGGAGTTACACTTGCTGATTCAGGAGAGGAAGATGGAGTTACACTTGCTGATTCAGGAGAGGAAGATGGAGTTACACTAGCTGATTCAGGAGAGGAAGATGGAGTTACACTTGCTGATTCATGGGAGGAAGATGGAGTTACACTTGCTGATTCAGGGGAGGAAGATGGAGTTACACTTGCTGATTCAGGAGAGGAAGATGGAGTTAAAAAGAGAGAATCTAGAGACCGATTATACTTGTTTTGAACCATGGGACCTCATGTCAACAATAGTTAAAGGTTACTGCATCAATACATGCTACAGATCAAATTTGGAAACATTCGTACAATTGGTTCATGTGAAAGATATGAATGCAAGTGTTACAGAAAAAGGACAAACGTATTTCTTTTTCAATGATTGTGAAAAAAGCTTTAATACCTTAACATATATTTATCACTCTCGTTGGTGCATGTGGTCATTCGTGAGTGCGGAAACCAAAGTACCCGGAGAAACCCACATATCTGATCTGGCGAACAGCGTACCATCACGCATGATTCACAGTCTGAGGATCGATCACAGATTGCATTGGTGAAAAGTGAGTGTGCTAACCACCAGCCAAGAGCTGAGAGGGAGAGCTGATGCAGGGGAGGGAGAGCTGATGCAGGGGAGGGAGAGCTGATGCAGGCGAGGGAGAGCTGATGCAGGCGAGGGAGAGCTGATGCTTGGGAGGGAGTTGATACAGGGAAGGGAGAGCTGACGCAGGGGAGGGCGAGTTGATGCAGGGGAGGGAGAGTTGATGCAGCGGAGGGTGAGCTGATGCAGGGGAGGGAGAGCTGATACAGGGGAGGGAGAGCTGATGCAGGGGAGGGAGTTGATACAGGGGAGGGAGAGCTGATGCAGGGGAGGGAGAGCTGATGCAGGGGAGGGAGAGCTGTTGCAAGGGAGGGAGAGCTGATGCAGAGGGAGAGCTGTTGCAAGGGAGGGAGAGCTGATGCAGAGGGAGAGCTGTAAATGTCATGATTGTGCCCTTAGGCAAGGCACTTAATTTCCACATTGCCTCTTTTCTCTCCCTCATGGCGACGGATTACATCAGGAATGAGATATCAAGAGTGCTTAATATAATGTTGGAAAAAGTTGTATAAACAAATCATGTCAATTAATAATGAGATAGAACTATATAGAAGTATTAAAAACATAGTATTTTCGTTTTCTAAAACCAAGCTTAAATACATTAAATATATGCAATGAAAATGCTTGTTCTCAGACCCAAATGCCAGACTTAAATTGTCAAATTTCTTTTTAATTACATGCAAATATCATGTGTATATAGAAGTAATACATGTACAATGCATTAAATATTACACAAGTATTGCGAGGTTATATACATTATTTTCGTACCTTCAAACATTTCCTCGAGGTCCAAGATCCTAGGTGCACCAGGTTGCTCCAAATCCTGAAAATAACACACACACACACAAGTCAACCCAACGTACGGTCTGTTCCACCTACATTGGTTCATTAACTTCATACATACCGTACTTACTCACCAAATAACACGCGATTTTTATCACAATATTATCTCCAAAAGTGGTATCTAATCTTATAAGCGAGTGATAAAAATCAAAACTTTTTTAAAAATCAAATTGTTCTAACTCAAAAATTGATGAACTTTGATAAATAATTGAAAGAGTATAACAAAAGCATGGACTTTCACAGCTCTGTCTGTAAACTGAACTTGTCAATAGCATTTTAGCAAATCATATGTATTGTTATTTATATGCATTGTTATTATGATTTGACATAATCTATAGTGCTTTTACAATATCAATTTTATTGATCTTTACTTCAGAGTGGTTGCCATTTTCTCAACCCCTCTTATACGCGGGTCTATGCAAAATATCACTGATTTAAGACCAAAGTTGGGGAGTCGTCTTATAATCGAGATCGTCTTATAGTCGGGTAAATATGGTACATATAACATGTATATTTGTAGTTTATTCTGTTTTAGTTCACTAATATTTTATTTTCTCTATACATGTATACAATCAACACATAGCAATCAATTCTCAACCCATCTTATACGGGTCTATGCAAAAGACCAATGTTGGGGGGTCGTCTTATAATCGAGATCGCCTTATAGGCGAGTAAATGCGGAACATGTAAATAAGCAAAAGGCAAATAACTTGAAGGGACGTCTTTATTTCTTTTCAATTTATCTCATTTTGAAGTTGAAAGGATTCTCATTAAGTTGACCTAGTTATTGACCTTGAACAAACAATTGCAAATGACCAGTAAAGAAATCTTTAATCAAAACGTACCTGATATATATAAATATGTTTGAAGTCATTTGGGTTCTTTGATTTCTCCTAAAACAAAAATACACGCATAGTGAAGTAATCTCGCATAGTGAAGTAATATCGGTCAACAATTAGTAACGTTTCACTCAACTTCTATATATTGATTTATTCTTTATTTTAGTCTCATTGTTGTACAATCTTCTCACCAATGCAACCCGGGTTCGATCCTCAGACCGGGAAGTATGGGAGATGGTACGGTGGTCACCAGATCGGACAGGTGGTTTTCTCTGGGTACTCCGGTTTCCTCCAACACAAATGACCACATTTATGCTTTCATCCGCGCCAACAAGAGTAATTAATATAAGTTGTTAGAACTTGCTTAGCAATCGTTGTAAAATAAATAAAGTTTAAACTTTAAACAATACATAAAACATACACAACAAATTATCGTGGTAAAGTACAACACAATCCATTATAAAAGAATTATAAGAGACTAATCTAATCACAGATAATGAAACTATCACAGTCTACTGACATATTATTATATTTACCATACAATGACACAGGGCCAGTATTAACAATTTGCATTGCCCGAACTCTACAATCAATTATGCTAGTGATTATTATTTGTCGCCTAATTCTACAGTGATATTTGATTCTGGGAGTGATAATATTTTACACAGTGATCACTCAAACCTACCTAGCTTAAACAAACAAGGGCTCATGCATTTAAACTTAATAAAAGACAATGTCGATTAGATGTGAGAAAACTGTTCCCTGTTGGGAAGGGTCGAATCTAATGTTTAAGAACTTGTGACCCGACCCATTTGCCATTATCGATGTTGTTGTTTGTGGTGTATTATATTATTGTATGTGTACTTGTATTGGCAATAAAATATGTTTAAACCGAGAAAACTGTTCTTCTCATCTAGAGTTGTCAATGTATGGAACGCTCTACCAGCAGCGCTGGTTACCACACTAACATTGAATTCATTTAAAAACAGTCTTGTGGAAGTCGTGATAACGCAGTGGATGCGCGTTCGCTTCAGGTCCGGAGTTTGAGCCCCGCTGGATCTGTTATGATTGTGCCCATAGGCAAGGCATTTAAATTCTACGTTGCATCTTCTCTCTCCCTCGTGGCGATGGATTCCATTAGGTATGAGGTCTCGAGAGTGATTAATATAAGTTGTAAAAACTAAAAACAGCCTAGACAAACATTTCAATGAGAAACAATACGCCGCCTGGATGGACTACACACAGAGCTACAGTACAGAGGGGGGTCGCTATAAGCTTTAAAGCTTGTGACCTTCTACCGGATATTCATGTATAGTGTAGATATATCAATGGGTGAGTACTCGTGGAGAGGAAACTGATTGAGAATACATACCGTGCCAAAGAAGACGACACCGAGCAGGTCCTTCTCACTGCTGATGATCTTGTTTTGTAAGGTAGTCTTGCAGCACTGAAATACACACGATATCTACTCGTGTAAGTTTCTATAATATACCCTGTGCAACCTGATACAACATATCAATCATTAGGCTGTCCGATTAGCGCGCTCGCTCCTCACCAATACAACCCTGGTTCGATCCTCGGACCGGGAAGTATGTGAGATGGTATGGTGGTCGCCAGATCGGACAGGTGGGTTTTCTCCGAGTACTCCGGTTTCCTCCCACATATACATTTTCATCCGCGCCAATCAGACTGAGAGTGATTAATATAAGTTGCTAAAACTTGCTTCGCAATCATTGTAAAATAAATAAAGTTTAAACATTAAACTATCAATCCTTACTGTGACATGTTGATATAATAGATTAATGAAACACTGAAATCAATCTAAAGGTTAGTCGATTGATATTTGTGTTTTGTTGAATTAACTTTGTACAGTAAATACGATATGTTATATCTGTTAAATTAACATATCATATACTTTTTCTTGCTCCATGAGATGGTGGCATCATATAAGAGTGGGTGGAGATGAATATCTAGCAACTTATGGCGTTAGGTCCATGCCTACATGAATACTCAACATCCATATATTCAGAACATTAACACACACCGCAACACAATCTGGTGGTAATAGTTAACTGGTTCCCAGTGTGTGTAGGTTGCATAATGGAATGACACTAAAATTACTGTGGTTTCCCCCTCACAACAACTGCACTTCATTCTAATTCATTGTGGAAGTCGTGATAGCGCAGTGGATGAGCGTTCGCCTCAGGTGCGAAAGGTCCAGAGTTCGAGCCCCGCTGAAGCTGTTACTATTGTGTCCTTAGGCAAGGCATTTAAATTCCACGTTGCCTCTTCTCTCTCCCTCGTGGCGATGGACTCCATCAGGAATGAAGTCTCGAGAAGAGTGATTAATATAAGTTGAAAGAACTTGTTTCGCAATCGAGCTAAAATAAATTTGTATAACTAATTCTGCCCTATTACCATCAGTATCATAGCAACTTGTAACACTGTTGGCTGTGGAACACCAAATCTTCTAACATCTGTTCTGTCAGGTGCAAGATTAGGTCACTGACAATATCATGAGGTGTGAGTCCCCCATTTTGATGCTTGTGTCCCTTTATTCTATATGAGTGTAGGGGGTCGAGGGAGAAGTGATTTCAAATGCGACTGTAAAGAGGCAAAAAACTTCTCCAAAATAGATCTACATTTATATAATACTGCTCCCTATTTTGAAGTTCTGTGTTAATTAATGCTAATCAATGAGGGGAGGGTGGGGTACAGTCACAATGTTTACAGATATTTCACATGTATGTATAGGCATCGTACCTTGATACAGAGCTGGAACAAGCTTTCATCCTCATCTTCAACATCTAACATAGGCTTTGTACAGTCTACCAACATAATCAACCCATCTCTCAGGCCTGTAGGGAACTGAAAATACAGCCGCATAATTCATTTATCAACATAATCAACAAATCTCTCAGGTCAGTAGGAAACTGAAAATATAACCATCTATAGATCTAAGAAACATAATAATAATCAATCTATCTCGTAGGCCTGTCATATTAATAAGACTAAGATTATATTTCGGGTTTTACGCATTTTGGGCTATATCGCCGGCGGGCAGTTTACCTAACAACACCTTTCCTGGGCAGGCTCCAGCGGTTAACCAGTACTTGGGTGCACCAACCTCTGTAAGAAACTGCCAACTTTTTCATATAAATGAGACACGGTCTGAGCGGGGGCTCGAACCCATGACCATCAGTGATGATAGGCTACAGTGGTATACAAGTCAGCAACCGTAACCACTTAACCACGGAGGTGGACAAGGCGTTAAGAGGACATCCATGTAAGAGACAATCCATTTATACCAACATTAACCTATACCGTTGTAATTTACTACAATTGTTTATTAACATACAGTGATTATCGTTTACAATACACACCTGTGGATCAAACTCTTCATCTTCATCACCATCCTCTCCAAACTTCTGGAAACCAAACTCAAAAGCCATGGCCACCTGTTGTATGATTGAACATTATTTTGGTATCAGTAGCACATTCACAACCACATTACCTTCAGAGTAGTGAGTCTTTAAAAAAAACTGAATTGGTAACACTATTATATCCAGGGTATACCAATTACCAGTGACAGAAGCAATAACCTGTGTATTTGTGTTTCAAAACGAGGCTGCGCAAATAATGTTCACTCTCAATTAAGCATAATATTATATATTTTATTGTATGCAATATCAGTTAGTAAGAACTAAATCAATAACAAAGTGAAAGCAACAGCAGTGACCTCCATCTTTTATTTATGCGGTGATACCAATTATCCTGACAATGTTATGTTATATTACGGGTTTTACGCCTGCATCAGCACCATTTTGGGCTATATCGCGGGCGGGCAGTTTACCTAACAACACCTTTCATGGGCAGGCTCCAACGGTTAACCAGTACTTGGGTGCACCAACCTCCGTAAGAAACTGCCAACTTTTTCATATAAATCAGCGTTGGATATTCGCACTCGCCAACTCGCCATGGCGATAACGTTTTTAGACTGGCGAGAAACGTTTACTACGCACTCGACATCGTGGCGAGATGTCTTTTTTTTTTTTTTTTTTAATTTTTAAAATTTTTTTTATACTTTATTATTTTACAACGATTGCGAAGCAAGTTTGAACAACTTATATTAATCACTCTCGTTGGCTCGGATGTAAGCGTATATGTGGTCATTCATGTGGGAGGAAACCGGAGTACCCGGAGAAAACCCACCTGTCCGATCTGGCGACCATCGTACCATTCAGTCCTAAAAATGATTCAAAATCAACCCCCTTAGTTAAACAGTTACTTACATAGCAATTTTGAAGAAAAATTATCTAAAAAAGTGACAAAATTTAAGATAAAAAAAGAGGTTGATTTTACCCCAAAGTCCACCAGAATGCACCATTTTGTGTCTACTTAAAACAAATTTCGTGGGGGGCATGCCCCCGGACCCCCCTAGCATGGCAATTGCCTGTGGCACTTGCATCCGGTTGCTTTGGCCACCGGACAGAACCACATTCAATGACCTGTACCATTTATTTGCGGCCGGAACTAATTCTTAAGTACAGGCCAAAAATTGGCCTGTACTATTTCATCTTGGCCGGTACCTTTTCTCAAGTACAGGCCAAGTTGGCCGGAACATATTGACACGAATATCCAACGCTGTAAATGAGACACGGTCTGAGCGGGGCACGAACCCGTGACCATCAGTGATGATAGGTTACAGTGGTATACAAGTCAGCGACCTTAACCACTTGACCACGGAGGCGGACTCCTGACAATGTAAATTTTGACTCATAGTCAAATAATAAATTCATTGAATTGATGCATAGTTTGAAAACCTTGATAGTAAAATGTCACATTTTGAAGTCTAAATATTTGACCTACACACACACATTGCTTAGTACTAGTTAACTGCTTAGCTTGGATATGTCTGCCCAGGAAAATATCTCTAGGTCTCCGCATAGGGTTTGACATTAATGGTACATACCGATACCAGGGTCACTGGGGATAATATGAGACTATTGAATTGTCCTCGCAATGGGTTTGACATTAATGGAACATGTATGTATGTATGTTCCTTTAATGTCAAACCCCTCGCGGGGACTTAGACATGTTTTCCTGGGCAGGCTTAGCCGACCTAAGCGATTAACCAGTACTAAGCAATGTGTGCGAGGTGCCTTGCTCAATGACACTACATACGTGGCGTGACCGAGTATCCAACCCGGGACCGTTCGATTCCAAATCGGACGCTCTAGCACTGGACCACGGACGCCACACAACATACAAGTAACATCTTAGGCAAGTTAGTGTTTTTAAAGGGTAAAGGAAAAATAATTTGACACACTATTTTGCGGGAACATATAATATATATACATGATAACGGAGGCCTATGGTAGTATGGAACTTTCAATAGTGGTGTTTGTCCAGGTCAGACGGTGAAAATGACTTCTAAATATTAAAATACAATATATGAGCTGCATTTTGGAATATTTAAAAATATTTGCAGACAATTTGGTGACAAATAAACAGCATATTATAAATGCAGGTGTCAGTGCAACATTCACAACTAAATTACCTTCAGAGTAGAGGGTGGGTGCCTTTAGTGGGAAATAAATCGGTAAACCCCATTGAAATTTGACATTTTCCTGTGGCTCAAAGGCCAGTCTGTTGAAAACTACTGTCTTTTGTGCCAAACTATTTTGGGGAGAAATATAATGACACTGTATGTTATAATGGTGGCCTATGGAAATTGCACTAGCGGTGTCTGATCTAAAATTTAAAAACATATCGCAAACATATATGATAATGCTAAACCATCACAATAAATTAATTAAGGTTAATTTAACATGTCTTGTAAAGACGTCCATGACTTCAGCTTTCTTTTATAACATACATAAGAGGAGGAAAAATAATCTAAAGACTAACTTACTTGTTTATTGTACAAAACTTGCAAAATTTGCAAAAATTTGCGGTCTTATCCTTGACGCGCTTGCCAAGCGTCTATTGTAAAGGGCAGGGTAAAAATAACCATAACATCATTGTCATCGCTCTTTGGCGCAGTTTACATTTTCCATGACAAAGTGACCCTCTCACATGGCACACACGTCTAAAGTGTTTGCAACATCTTCCGTTGAGGTAATGTTTTTATTCGATATACATGTATTTAAATGTCCTAAATAGTTGGATTTCGATTTTCCACTAATTCATCAACATCATCATCTTTAGTAATCGCATCACTCTGTCTAGAGTATAAGCCTACTCGCGATAGAAGTATTCTCACCATATCCCAAACCTTTTAAATCCTAGTGTTAAGTTTGGACACATAACTTTTCCAGGAATCCCTTTTAGAGAATTTCAAAATTGTGACCACAAACTATTTTAAATGAGTTTAAATTTTCTTTTGTTGGGGCACGTTTGGGGGTACTAGTATATATATTTAAGTACTTAAGTACTTAAATATATATACTAGTACCCCCAAACGTGCCGAATACTTAAATATATATACTAGTACCCCCAAACGTGCCGAATCCCTGTGGTTTTACAGTCATCATTAAACCAGAGCTTCTTACGTGTGTACAATTTGCCGATGATTTTAGTATACATTCGTCTGCTATTTCATGTAAAATAAGTGTTCTAATATGACCTTCAGTATGCATTAAATTGTCTGTTGATATTCGATCTTCACACAGTTGAAGAATTAGCTTTATTTAATGTCCAGCAGTGAATATTATCATTTGCCACTGGTTGTAAACATTTGAAAAAATTTGGAAAGTGATCACTTCCACAAAGGTTTCTTCGGAGAATCTCCTACTTTACATTGAAAATCCAGAAAGATGGATGGGTGACAAGTACGGACTAATTTCCAGTTGCAGGGTGAATATAAATATCAAATCAAATGTTAGTTACTGTCGGCATGGTACATACAATTAACATAAGCTATGTATAGCTTTTGACCGACATTAACAATATACATGTATAACAGATAATAACAATAGTTTCAGTTGCTAAGAAGACATATGCCTACATGTATACATAATCTTGCTGTATTAAATGATAACATAGTATAGTATACATGTATTACTATTACAATGTATGTTAAAAGCTATGTGGTAATTGCTGATCTTGACCTTAATATAAAAACTGCCATAAAAGGTCCACATGGAAAGTTAGTGTAGAGGATGGCTCTCATTCCCATGTGTAGGTTAACATAACAGTGTATGGCATGACTTATTCTACTTTGTAGGTCACCTTTACAGTGTAGAGGATGAATTGATTCCCCTTTGTAGGTCAACTTTACAGTGTAGATGAGGACTGTTATTTCCTTTTGTAGGTCAACTTTACAGTGTAGAGGAGGACTGTTATTCCCCTTTGTAGGTCAACTTTACAATGTAGAAAATGACTCTCATTCCCCTTTGTAGGTCAACTTTAAAATGTAGAGGATGACTGTTATCCACTTTGTAGGTCAACTTCTCAGTGTAGAGGATGAATGTATTCCCCTTTGTAGGTCAACTTTTCAGTGTAGAGGGTGACTCTCATTCCCCTTTGTAGGTCAACTTTACAATGTAGAGGATGGCTGTTATCCTCTTTGTACTGTAGGTCAACTTTACAGTGTAGAGGATGACTCTAATTCTCCTTGGCAGGTGAACAGTACTGTAGAGAACTGCTCTCATGTGCAGGTTAACAGTACATTGTAGAGGATGACACGAATTTCCCATGGCAGGTGAACAGTACTGTAGAGAACTGCTCTCATGTGCAGGTTATCAGTACATTGTAGAGGATGACACTGATTTCCCTTGGCAGGTGAACAGTACTGTAGAGAACTGCTCTCATGTGCAGGTTAACAGTACATTGTAGAGGATAACACTGATTTCCCTTGGCAGGTGAACAGTACTGTAGAGAACTGCTCTCATGTGCAGGTTATCAGTACATTGTAGAGGATGACACTGATTTCCCTTGGCAGGTGAACAGTACTGTAGAGAACTGCTCTCATGTGCAGGTTAACAGTACATTGTAGAGGATAACACTGATTTCCCTTGGCGGGTGAACAGTGAGAATATTGTACAGTACTCCTAACCTATAATGGGAAGACAAAGATAAAAAGCCAGTATCCAATATTCATGAGTTTTTTTAATTACTTGTTATTTTGGATTTCCGTTTCGTAAACAATACAAAAGCCATTGTTCTATACAGACAATCTAAAACACAATTATATGTATACTCTTTGGTAACAATCAACAACTGTAAAATTAAAATTAAGAACAGTTTTGTAAATATGACATTAGCAACATTTACAACAAATTACACATAGGACAAACTAAAAAAGGATACTTTTCAGCAAGAACATTAAAGCGACACTACATAAGCGAAAATGAATTTTTTTTACAAAATGTAATTATTATATAATTTTTTTTCCAATATTTGCCTCGGAAACTGAGTATTTCAACTGATAATTAAAAGAAAATAATGTAAATAGTCGACATTCACGCGCGTATCTTGAATAACATGATTTATAGTACAGAGTTACCGTTATATCTCACATTTCTGCCTATGCATGTTTATTTGTAAACAAATCTTAGTTGAATTATCACTAAACGACAGTAAACACGAGTTCAGTATAGACTCCAATGACAAACAAACGTCAATTCAGTAGCGTGGATAACCGCTATATGAACTCCTACTTTCACTTTTGAAAGTTTTATACCACAAAAGCACTGTTTATTGATTTAATGTTAGTGTTCAAATGTATTCGCAAAAAATTGTATTAGTTAGCAATGCATCTATACGTGAAAAAATGCATTTTTTTGCTTTTTGCGATGTAATGTCGCTTTAATTATACACATTGGAATACATTATTTGGGACAAATTTAGCACTTAAATGTAGAACAATACAGAAGAAAATGTCTGTTTGCTAACAAAACAAGGTTATTAATCGACAGTGGTTAATCTAATATGGTGAACATGTTTTCCTCAATGCAATACACGTAATGCAAATCACTGAATATTCGCATGAGCTTTGATTAGAGATTTTCACGCTCTCCCCCCCCCTCCCTGCAAAAAATTAATACAAGTGTGTGGACAACCAAATCACAAACGACATATGTAAAAGATGCAACAGAATTATATATTAGTCAAACTGTCAATTAGGATTCACATATATTCAGTGTTAAATATATTATCAGGGCCGTCGCTGGAGCTATTTTGATGATACGCACGGCCAAATTTGATTGTTTGTCAAGTGAGCATAGCGAGCGAGTATGCTAGGGGGTCCGGGGGCATGTCCCCCCAGAGATTTTTTGAAATGAGGAAGCAATTTCCTGCATTTCAATGCATTTTGTAACATACAATTGCCAGACTAAAGTTCTTACGACAATCCGTATAACAATATCAATTAAGGCTAGATGTATAATACATGTATACATGATCTATCGCCCTTATCAATTAAACAAGCACGTAAAATAGCACAAACTAAATTTCGAGATGCACCATATTTGCAATGGGCTCAATTATTCCACCACTCCACACATCACGGCACCTATGTATCCCTACTACCCCACCTCCGGGTTTTATTGCATTTTTGGATTTTTTATTTTCCGAGATCAATGATACGCACGTGCGTACATGCGTATGCCCAGCGACGGGCCTGATTATGCATGTATAACAACCAATTGATAGGGAGAAGAACTATATAGGTTTTCATTCGTTCTAATACCTTTCAGAGAAGAATTATATTAGACTCTGTCTTCCATTCTAATCCTTTTTCTGTATTTTGATTATGTGTGATGTATGCATTGTTTAATATGTATTATATTGGGAAATAAAATATGTTTAAATTAATCCCTTTCAGTCTATTGCTGTTAATTTATATGCAAAATGTTAATTCTATTATGTATATGTAAAATAAAATGTTTAAACTAATTTGTCGATTTGTGAGAGTTTTCTTTCATAATTTATAACGAAAATGAAAATCACACAAAAACCACCGATATACAGTAGGTTAGGTCACTGCCAGGATGTGTCCAAAAATAGCATACAGGTAAGTTGAGTGCCAGGATGTGTCCAAAAATAGCATACAGGTAGATTGAGTGCCAGGATGTGTCCAAAAATAGCATACAGGTAGATTGAGTGCCAGGATGTGTCCAAAAATAGCATACAGGTAGGTTGGGTGCCAGGATGTGTCCAAAATAGCATACAGGTAGGTTGGGTGCCAGGATGTGTCCAAAAATAGCATACAGGTAGGTTGGGTGCCAGGATGTGTCCAAAAACAGCATACAGGTAAATTGATACTACTAGTTACACAAGACTTACAGTGCCCATGTGATTTGACTGCGGCTGCGTGCTCAGGTGAGCTAAAATCACCATACAAAAGTATGTGTGCATGTTTTTGGGGAATAACGTCACACCTACAGCTTGGATCAGGTGGCGACTCTCCTGCTATTATTTGTGGAGGAAGACAACAATGCGTATTTCAGGCGTGGCCAGGCACCATGGTAGAACCACTAACCTTCCGCAAACCAGCTGGATAGCTTCCTCACATGAAATAACCATACAAAATTAAACGACTCTTGTCAAATATAATAAAAGGATCAGTAAGTATAACGAATCCAAACTGCATAATGATATGGTGTTACGAATATAGAATGGAATGTTTCCGAGATTGTCTCTAAAATATACGTACCTGAACAAATGATACATGTAGAAAGATGCATGCTCTGGAATGATTAGGAATGCTTAGAGGGATTGAGAGGCATTTTTCAGTCATTCCGTTAGAGAAAATCTCTACAGTCAAACCTGTGTTAGTGGTTACCTCCATTAAGCAACCAACCTGTA
Source organism: Archivesica marissinica (assembly GCA_014843695.1). Lineage (NCBI taxonomy): Eukaryota > Metazoa > Mollusca > Bivalvia > Venerida > Vesicomyidae > Archivesica > Archivesica marissinica. The sequence goes on along the minus strand of CM026390.1, from coordinate 83,721,383 downwards.
TTAACCCATTCAACACCAAGTAACTCACATGGACTGGTCCATGATATTCATAAACCAATAAATGAATCAGAAAATCACATTTGGACAAGTTCATTTATCAAAATGGGTAATTAGGTCTAAAAATAGTCATATCACTGGCAAAAAGTGCAGATCCTGATGAGACGGCTCGTCACGAGCCGGCTCATCTGGATCTACACTTTTTGTAAGCTTATTTAGAGGTCTGTGGTGTTGAAAGGGTTAAGCAGCCAGTTGCAAGATTCCCAATTTGTTGATTTTGTTATACATATGACCTCTATTAAAGCAGCATTACATCGTAATAAAGGATGTTTTGGGTAAAATATAAATACTAATGTGTGTGTGTTTACAAAAATCGAAATAGTCACTCAGAAACGATAAAATTCCAATAAATTTAAACCGTCGTATACGCGAATTTGTTTATCAACACACGAAATGTAAACACGCACAGCGCGCATGCGTGAAACAACAGAGAATGTAGAAAACAACGTATATATTTTGAACATGAAATACTATCTATCTTCCTCTAATGTCGAACTCCTCGCGGGGATGTAGAAATGTCACTAAAAGACTTAGCTAACAGAGGTATGAATCACAAGTAATTTAATTAAAAAAGACAATGTGGGACAAATTGGGTCGATACATTCCGAATGTAAACAAGTGCGGACGATGTGTTCCGGTTGTAAACAAGTGCGCAAAAAAAACACTGTTTACCAAATGAATATAAGCATACAAAGTATAATGTTAGAATGTGTAGCAGCATTGCTACCCATACATAAAATTTGAAGTTTTCAAATATCTTTTATTTCATACGATGTAATGCTGCTTTAAGCAGCCACCTGTGCTAAGCAGCCACTTTCTGCAATTCCCTTGGCTGGCTGTTTAAGACAGGTTTGACTGTATGTTTCATGTAGGTGTCATTTGAACAGATGCCAGACAGACGGACACGGGAGAATTCACTTATTATAATAGCCCACCCGTTGCTCAGGCGAGCCCAAAACGTTAATGGAGGCAGCATTGACATCATCAGTCTGTGTTACTATTAATAGAATTCTAAATGCATTAAATATTGACTTTTTCATTTACCCCTCATTACATACATAACAATTTTGGGGAGGGCCGTAACTAATGTTGTTAAAACTTGTGGCCCAACCCATTTGCTTCAACATATATTGACAATCCTTGTACAAACAATGTCACGAATCGTATATTATGCTTACTTATATAATTTGTTCATTTGTCTTGTATTGTACATTGTATATATAGAATGAATGCAATAAAATATGATTCAACTAAACATACATAATATTTGCTAAGTACACCAATAAATGCTACCGGTATGTGGATTATTAAATATTCTATTAATAGTAACAGTGACAAATGCTACCGGTATGTGGATTATTTAATATTCTATTAATAGTAACAGTGACAAATGCTACCGGTATGTGGATTATTAAATATTCTATTAATAGTAACAGTGACAAATGCTACTGGTATGTGGATTATTAAATATTCTATTAATAGTAACAGTGACAAATGCTACCGGTATGTGGATTATTAAATATTCTATTAATAGTAACAGTGACCAATGATATCATTAACCTACAGTGGTTTATTATACAAGATAATTCGAATGTGTTATATCTCATGTCACATCCACCATAGCATACTAACATGACTCATATCATAGTCTTTCGGATGAGACTTTAAACCAAGGTCTTGTGTGGGTGCTTTACACTGCGCATGTAAAAGAACCACAGGAGACTCTAGAATCGGTCTGCACACAGGCACAAGACACAAAAATTGTTTGCCCTTAGTATGGTCATATAGTAAGTAATGTTAAACATTAAACATTACTTACTATATGACCATACTAAGGGCAAAAAAAATTGGTGTTTAACATTACTTACTATATGACCATGGGGCAAAAAAAAAATTGTGTCTTGTGCCTGTGGGTCTGCACTGTCCTCCAAAATCTAAAATGACAAATCTCTTCAGGAGGTATCGCTCATAAGAGCAACCGGTAGCAACGATAAACAAATGTAAAACACACACACACATATCTCATTAGTATACCGATTGATTTCGATTTTAAAACAGGCCTCAATCTGTTCAAGATATAAAGAGTCTGTTGTAAGAAATGCCTCCCCATTCCATATAATGTTCCTCTTAACCCATTCAACATCAAGTAACTGACATGGATATTTTTAGACCAATAAAGTAATAAGTAAATTACATTTGTACCAGTTAAAGTTTAAACTTTATTTATTTTACAACGATTGCAAAGCAAGTTCTAACAATTTATATTAATCACTTTCGTTGGCACGGATGAAAGCGTATATGGTCATTCGTGTGGGAGGAAACCGGAGTACCCGGAGAAAACCCACCTGTCCGATCTGGTGACCACCGTACCATGTCACATACTTCCCGGTCCGAGGATCGAACCCGGGTTGCATTGGTGAGAAGCGAGCGTGCTAACAACTGCGCTAATCGTACCAGTTCATTTATCAAAATTGGTAATTTTGTCTACAATTACTGTAGTAATATTACTGGCAAAAAGTGCAGATGCTGATGAGAGCCGACTCATCTGGATCTACACTTTTTGTAAGCCTATTTAGAGGTCTGTAGTGTTGAATGGGTTAATAATGGAAATGGATTCTCAATAGAACAACAATATACCGATATACATGACTATTGCAAATTAAAACAATAAATAAGCAAGCACAATTAACGATAAAGTGACAGCTTGACAAACACTAAATATTGCACACAACTGTTAAATATAAAACTACATGTATGTAACCAAAATCACGATTGGTCAAGTTCATTGTCTAACTATTATCTCACAGCTAAGAAACAATAATGTGTACGTTTCTTTTGTCAATATCAGCACGAAGGCTATTTTATTTGACACATTTTGGTTCCCAGCTGTTAAATATCGCCAATGTGAACTTTCCCCTGGAATACCTTTTCCGGACAAACTATCTTCACCCCATGTTTCATTTCAATATAAATACAGGACAGGACGGAAATTCATCAACTGTAAAGCATTTTTCTACTTCTGGGTAACAAGTGGACCGTTGACATGAGGAACCCCAAAATCTATCCCGTTCCTTTTCATGCATGCTTTCTATTTTGTAAGCTTCATTAAATTCCATTACCATAGCAATTACTTTATACAAATTTATTTTAGCTCGATTGCGAAACAAGTTCTAGCAACTTATATTAATCACTCTCGAGACCTCATTACTGATGGAATCCATCGCCATGAGGGAGAGACAAGAGGCAATGTGGAATTTAAATGCCTTGCCCAATGGTACAATCGTAATGGCTCCAGCGAGGCACGAACTCCGGGTCTTTTCGCACCTGAAACGAACGCGCTACCACAGCGCTATCACGACTTCATTAAATTCTTTTACCATAGCAATTGAATGGACACGTTCAAGTTGATGATCATCCGGCCGCCAAACTGCCAACATTTCACAACATAATATCTAGGATTTTGAAACAGGGTTAATAATTACTTAGAATTCCACTTATAACCAACCATCCCCGTGGATTATCAGTACAGATTGGTTTGTATGTAAAAACTAAAAACCATATACAATAAGAGAAACATTAACTAACATAGCACTTCTGGTATATGCTGTAAACCTAATACTTATTACAATATTGTACGATATCAATGCATGTTATCTCGGTCACAGATCGACAATAAATACATATCAACATGGTATGTGACTCATTGGATCTCCGACCAGCACTAATATATGCTATAATATATGGTACTTGCATACACTGCACAAAATGCAAACAATTTAAACTGGCAAGAGTAATCAGACAAACGTTCGCAAAACTGTAAAACTGTAAAATTAATTTCCGATATTTTCTTTCGCAGGAAATGCAAGGGAAACATGATATTTCAGACTCTATACGGTCATCTGCTTAAAGACCTATCTTCTAGATCATAAACGACTACTCAACTCCCCTCCCCCAAAATCACACAATATCATCTGTTACTGAAGTTTAAACTTTATTTATTTTACAACGATTACGAAGCAAGTTCTAACAACTTATATTAATCACTCTCGTTGGCGCGGATGAAAGCGTAAATCTCGTCATTCATGTGGGAGGAAACCGGAGTACCTGGAGATCATCTCACATACTTTCCGGTCCGAGGATCAAACCAGGGTTGCATTGGTGAGAAGCAAGCGTGCTAACCACTGCGCTAATTGGACAGCCTGTTACTATACCATAGCACTAGCTTGACAGGTAGACATTGGTATAACAATTTATACGGGGAAGGCCCAATCAGGCTTGCACATGCTATATATATATAACATATACGAGACACGTGTACACAAAATATTAAAAAGTACATGAAAAAGAACATAACACTTACAACTCAATTATCCAAATCTACAATGTTTGGTCCGATCTCATCTCACCGTTGGTGTCAATTACACGATGACACAAGTGGCGCTCTATTATTAGCACATTTCGTGATTTCTACAAATAATATTTTAACGCCTACAAGAAAAGCATAATCATTGTCATCATTTTATCTTTTATCTATCTTTAATTTATGCTTTGGAATGAAAAATAGAAATGTTTTATTTCTCACTGCTTGGTAGTCGATGCATGTTGTCAACGCAAATGTTTTGGACTCAAAGGTCAAATTTCCTGGTATTCGATTAAGAAAACATCTAGGCAATAGATAAATACACGAAACGTGCAGTAATTATATTTCATGTGTCACTTATTGTACTTTTTTCATCAACTAATTGTTAACCGATATATTCAAACTTCTCAGAAAACTGTATCATGTATTTCACTATTTGTCAAACTTCATCATTTGTGGCTATAAATGTGTTTATGCTACTTAACCCATTCAACTGTAACTGACATGGACTGGTGCGTGCAGATCCTGATGAGACGGCTCGTCATGAGCCGGCTCATCTGGATCTAGACTTTTTGTAAACCTATTGAGAGGTCTGTGGTGTTGAAAGGCTTAATGCCAATAAACATTACGTTATGTTATTTTCCACTATTCAGAGTATTTCTCAAGGCAGGAAACATCTCCCCCTCTCCCTCCCCCTCCCGACAACCCTGCACTATACCAATATCTTGTGCAAGGAAATCCATGTTTATGCAATACAATAATAATCTAGACACCAATAATCTAGACAAGAATTAATAATCTAGACAAGAATTAATAATCTAGACAATAATTAATAATCTAGACAAGAATTAATAATCTAGACAATAATTAATAATCTAGACAAGAATTAATAATCTAGACAAGAATTAATAATCTAGACAAGAATTAATAATCTAAATCTAGACAATAATTAATAATCTAGACAATAATTAATAATCTAGACAAGAATTAATAATCTAGACAAGAATTAAGAATCAATAATCTAGACAAGAATTAATAATCTAGACAAGAATTAATAATCTAAATTAATAATCTAGACAAGAATTAATAATCTAGACAATACTAATCTAGACAAGAATTAATAATCTAGACAAGAATTAATAATCTAGACAAGAATTAATAATCTAGACAATAATAATCTAGACAATAATAATCTAGAGAATAATAATCTAGACAAGAATTAATAATCTAGACAATAATAATCTAGACAATAATAATCTAGACAAGAATAATCTAGACAAGAATTAATAATCTAGACAAGAATTAATAATCTAGACAAGAATTAATAATCTAGACAATAATAATCTAGACAATAATAATCTAGACAAGAATTAATAATCTAGACAAGAATTAATAATCTAGACAATAATAATCTAGACAAGAATTAATAATCTAGACAAGAATTAATAATCTAGACAAGAATTAATAATCTAGACAGTAATAATCTAGACAGTAATAATCTAGACAAGATGCTGTCTTGACAGAAGCACACATTTTCATTTGGAATGTATATATATAATAACAAGCAACACAGTACGTGTAATAAATATCATACAGTGATGGAATGAGACATCTCAAATTTTCTAAATTACCTCCCTTGGCAGATAAAGTCCAATTTATTCCAAAATGTGAATAGGTCCTTTTTAGTTAGAATCCCTTTGTTTTTACTGTTGTCCCCTAACGGTTACCAGATGTTGCGGTATGATAAATGTGATTATATCCAAATTGTGTTAAATAACTGAAAACATTCTTTTAGAAATAAGTACCCATTGCATATACTGTATGAGATCTGTCGAGATATACCGGTAGTAATTTAATAATCATAAGAAGCCATAGTGGAATAAAATTGCTAGCATGTTGTGCAAAGGAAACAACGATAAAAACAGAGGAAAACGCTATCTACTTTTAGAGAGTATTAAGGGGCAGTAACTGACCGACGTCTCTCATTAGAGCAACATTTTCTTTCATGCTTTCCACTCAATGAGAAGAACTTTCTCAGTGAAAGCTACACCCATCTTTCAACATTTTACATTATTGATTCTCTACCATTATCACCTAAGATATGATATCGTAATGGAAGGTTTCTAACATAAGGTAGCTGGGGATTATCGTTCGATCTATTACACCTTTGGTTCCCCACCTCTATCATTTAAAATGATATCGCCAATGAAGTTTTCAGACGGATCTGTAGTCCAGTGGTAACACGCTGGACTGGTAATCCAGGGATCGCTGGTTCGATTCTCCCTAATTGAAATACAAATGTATCCCCTACTTCTGTCATTATTTCATTGTTAAATGTTAGTCTGGAACACCTACTGTGAAGGTGTTAGCACTAGCTATGCAAAATTAAAGTTTAAACTTTATTTATTTTACAACGAATGCGAAACAAGCTTTAACAACTTACATTAATCACTCTCGTTGGCACGGATGAAAGCGTAAATGTCGTCACTCGTGTGGTAGGACACCGGAGTACCCGGAAAAAACCCACCTGTCCAATATGGCGACCACTGTACCATCTCACATACTTCCCGGTCTGAGGATAGAACCTGGGTTGCATTGGTGAGAAGCGAGCACGCAAACCACTGCGCTAATCGGACAGCCCGAGCCTATGCAATTTATATACTCCAGTATATAGGTATTCATAGCTAGACTCACAATAACAATAAATAAGTTTGTGAACATACATATGTAGTTGAACTTAAAACTGCCAAATTTCTGTCCCAAAATGCAAAACTTAACTGCCAGCGTTTTAAAATGTTTAAATATCCCCACAATATTAGGTCATGTGGCGATTTTCCAGCCTTTATTGGTTAAGGAAGACACCTGATTGAAGACAACAGTGGGTTGTACCTCAGGCACAGATGAACACTCATGGGTAGAACCACTAACCTGTGGCAAGCAAGCCCAAGTGTACACACACTGGGGTTCAGCTATACACACACCTAAATTGTCCATAGTATGTCCTGGATTGTCACTGCTGATCTTCAAACTGGATTTCCTGATTCTTGGTGTACAACATGCATGATCCTTGGTGTACAATATGCATGATCCTTGGTGTACAACATGCATGATTCTTGGTGTACAACATGCATGATCCTTGGTGTACAACATGCATGATCCTTGGTGTACAACATGCATGATCCTTGGTGTACACCATGCATGATCCTTGGAGTACAACATGCATGATCCTTGGTGTACAACATGCATGCTTCTTGGTGTACAACATGCATGATCTTTGGTGTACAACATATCAGATGTTTGGTGTATAACATATCAGATGGTGTATGACATATCGGATGTTTGGTGTATAACATATCGGATGTTTGGTGTACAACATATCAGATGGTGTATGACATATCGGATGTTTGGTGTATAACATATCGGATGTTTGGTGTATAACATAACAGATGTTTAGTGTATAACATATTGGTGTACAACATATTGGATGTTTGGTGTATAACATATCAGATGTTTGATGTATAACATATCAGATGTTTGGTGTATAACATATTGGATGTTTGGTGTATAACATATTGGATGTTTGGTGTATAACATATCAGATGTTTGGTGTATAACATCTCGGATGTTTGGTGTATAACATATTGGATGTTTGGTGTATAACATATCAGATGTTTGGTGTATAACATATCGGATGTTTGGTGTACAACATATCGGATGTTTGGTGTATAACATATTGGATGTTTGGTGTATAACATATTGGTGTACAACATATCGGATGTTTGGTGTATAACATATCGGATGTTTGGTGTATAACATATTGGTGTACAACATATCGGATGTTTGGTGTATAACATATTGGATGTTTGGTGTATAACATATCGGATGTTTGGTGTATAACATATTGGATGTTTGGTGTATAACATATCAGATGTTTGGTGTATAACATATTGGTGTATAACATATTGGTGTATAACATCCTGGATGTTTGGTGTATAACATATTGGTGTATAACATCCTGGATGCTTGGTGTATAACATATTGGATGTTTGGTGTATAACATATCGGATGTTTGGTGTATAACATATCGGATGTTTGGTGTATAACATATCGGATGCTTAGTGTATAACATATTGGTGTATAACATCCTGGATGTTTGGTGTATAACATATTGGATGTTTGGTGTATAACATATTGGATGTTTGGTGTATAACATATCGGATGTTTGGTGTATAACATATTGGTGTACAACATATCGGATGTTTGGTGTATAACATATCGGATGTTTGGTGTACAACATATTGGATGTTTGGTGTATAACATATTGGATGTTGGTGTACAACATATCGGATGCTTAGTGTATAACATATTGGATGTTTGGTGTATAACATATTGGTGTATAACATAGCGGATGCTTAGTGTATAACATATCGGATGTTTGGTGTATAACATACCGGATGTTTGGTGTATAACATATCGGATGTTTGGTGTATAACATATTGGTGTATAACATAGCGGATGCTTAGTGTATAACATATTGGTGTATAACATACTGGATGTTTGGTGTATAACATATTGGATGTTTGGTGTATAACATATCGGATGCTTAGTGTATAACATATTGGATGTTTGGTGTATAACATATTGGTGTAGAACATATCGGATGTTTGGTGTATAACATATCGGATGTTTGGTGTATAACATATCAGATGTTTGGTGTATAACATATTGATGTACAACGATGGTAGGATATATTTATGGCACATGTGGGTTTTGCTTGCATTGTTTTTAGAACAATAACACAGGTTGTTGTCGAACTTCTAACACATCTGAAATATACAAAATCATCACCGATCGAGATTGATTACACGAGAAGCGTCATGGTCGAGCAAGCAGTCAGTTACAACTCGCCTTTCAATACTCTCCAATGCCGAGAGTTTGCTTCATATAAAGGATAAGTGACTAACAAGAGTGCCGAAGGTCAAAATATAGACATGTCAGACACTTCAATGGCTAGTACTGGGGCAATCCAGCTGCTTATCGAACTTGGCCAAGCTATTACGCCAACAAACATTTGTGTGCAAGTTTGGTGAAAATTGGAGAAAAACTGTTTAAGACAGAGAACGGACATCATTGTGGATGCTGCCCATCCACTGGAAGTGAATGCATATATAATATGACAAGTTTTTCAAACGGACGTATAAAAATGATATACAAGAATATTCACAGTCGCATACGGAGGTTGAAGAATCGAGTACTGGTGCTTACTCAGGCAATGGTGTTGCTCTTCCATCCACCAAAACAGACTGACCTCCGAGGCATAATTAGAAAAGGATTGTTGTGTACGAAATTAATAAATTAATTTACATTGGTTAAAATGCAAACCGGCTAAATCTGACCCCAATAAAATTAACAGTCTTTAAGATGGGACAAAAATATTAGAATGACATGAGGTGTGGTGGGGGGGGGGGGGGACATCCGATTTCGGCCCGGACCGATTTGGTTTTGAAAATTTTAGAAGCCCTGGTAACAACTGTAGTATTAATTCCAGTGTTAGCAAAGTAAACGGTAAGTGTCAGAACTGAAGTATTTACCTATCCAACTAATACCATAGACGAGCATGTATAAATTATGGTCAGATATATAAAAAGATGCATGTCTAACTAGCATGTGACAGCTTGCTGTTTTAATGGATTCCGAGACAAATCAGCTCTGAAACCAGATAGCCATTACAAATATAGTATAGGTTTTCTATGTTTGCAGCACAACAATTGGCCATCACAAATATAGTATAGGTTGTTTATGTTTGCAGCGCAACAATTGGCCATCATAAATATAGTATAGGCTTTCTATGTTTGCAACACAACAATTGGCCATCACAAATATAGTATAGGCTTTCTATGTTTGCAGCACAACAATTGGCCATCACAAATAGTATAGGCTTTCTACCGGTATGTTTGCAGCGCAACAATTGGCCATCACAAATATAGTATAGGCTTTCTACCGGTATGTTTGCAGCGCAACAATTGGCCATCACAAATATAGTATAGGCTGTTTATGTTTGCAGCACAACAATTGGCCATCACAAATATAGTATAGGCTTTCTACCGGTATGTTTGCAGCGCAACAATTGGCCATCACAAATATAGTATAGGCTTTCTACCGGTATGTTTGCAGCGCAACAATTGGCCATCACAAATATAGTATAGGCTGTTTATGTTTGCAGCACAACAATTGGCCATCACAAATATAGTATAGGCTTTCTACCGGTATGTTTGCAGCGCAACAATTGGCCATCACAAATATAGTATAGGCTTTCTACCGGTATGTTTGCAGCGCAACAATTGGCCATCACAAATATAGTATAGGCTGTTTATGTTTGCAGCACAACAATTGGCCATCACAAATATAGTATAGGCTTTCTACCGGTATGTTTGCAGCGCAACAATTGGCCATCACAAATATAGTATAGGCTTTCTACCGGTATGTTTGCAGCGCAACAATTGGCCATCACAAATATAGTATAGGCTGTTTATGTTTGCAGCAATTGGCTTCCAACTTGGCTATGATTAATATGAATGTATGGAGCACAAAGTGAAATGAATAAATGAAATAACTGGTAATAATAGGGTTATTTCTAGAGCCGAACAGCAGGGCGCTCCGCACTGCCAATTTTAGCCCCGCCCCATTAGCTCCACCCTTATAAAAAAATTTGTTTTAATATATATACTGGTATATATTTTTAAAATTCTTTTTATATATATGCCTGAATAGGTGAGGGCAAGCAGACCTATATAACTTAACATAAATTGTCCTCTTCACAGTGCACGTAAAGAGATTAGTAATTTTAGATTTTTGGAGGATAGTGCAATGATACAGACAGAGACCAATTCCAGAGTCTCCGCTGGTTCTTTTACGTGCACGGTGTAAAGCACCGACACAAGCCCTCGGTTTAACGTCTCATCTGAAAGACTGTTAATTTTATTAGGGTCAGATGGGGGATCGAACCTGCGATCCCTGGATTACCAGTCCAGCGTGTTACCACTGGACTACAGATTGCATAAAAGATACAAACCTCCTATGATTCTGTACCATGGTAGCGTGACGTAGGTTAGATATGCATTTAATGATACGCTGTTTGCTCGTCGTCTCTCCCGGAACCAGCCCCATGCCTGCCCAAACGATTTGCCCCAGAATCCATTGTATTGCCCGGAATCTTCTAGCTCTATAAGAGGAGGACAATATGAAACACTGACTGAATGGCAAACAAATCATTATTATTAACCCATTCAACACCAAGTAACTGACATGGACTGGTCCATGATATTATTAGACCAATAAATTAATGAGAAAATTACATTTGGACCAGTTCATTTATCAAAATGGGTAATTTTGTCTAAAATTAGTAATATTACTGGCAAAAAGTGCAAATCCTGATGAGACGGCTCGTCATGAGCCAGCTCATCTGGACCTACACATTTTGTAAGCTTACTTAGAGGTATGTAGTGTTGAAAGGGTTAATTACTTAGTTTAAACATATCTATTCAGATCAAATACATGCATAGATATATAAACAATATATTTTATTTTTTACATTGAAGTCGATATGGATTGAGAAACAAGCTTAATGCTTATGTGAATCCCTTTCCTGATGATGTTTGGAGTACTTTTAAAGGGTACAAATTGCTAGACGAATAATAATGGCGTATAATTACTTAATTAATAACTTTAGTTTAAACAATATTTATTTCATGTAGGATTGAGGAGAAAGCAACCTGCTTGTATGGTTACCTCTTTCCTATGTACATACATGTAGGATTGAGGAGTAAGCAACCTGCTTGTATGGTTACCCCTTTCCTATGTACATACATGTGGGATTGAGGAGAAAGCAACTTGCTTATATGGTTACCTCTTTCCTATGTCCATACATGTAGGATTGAGGAGTAAGCAACCTGCTTGTATGGTTACCTCTTTCCTATGTCCATACATGTATGATTGAGGAGTAAGCAACCTGCTTGTATGGTTACCTCTTTCCTATGTCCATACATGTAGGATTGAGGAGTAAGCAACCTGCTTGTATGGTTACCTCTTTCCTATGTCCATACATGTAGGATTGAGGAGTAAGCAACCTGCTTGTATGGTTACCTCTTTCCTATGTCCATACATGTAGGATTGAGGAGAAATCAATCTGCTTGTATGGTTACCTCTTTCCTATGTACATACATGTAGGATTGAGGAGTAAGCAACCTGCTTGTATGGTTACCTCTTTCCTATGTCCATACATGTAGGATTGAGGAGTAAGCAACCTGCTTGTATGGTTACCTCTTTCCTATGTCCATACATGTAGGATTGAGGAGTAAGCAACCTGCTTGTATGGTTACCTCTTTCCTATGTACATACATGTAGGATTGAGGAGTAAGCAACCTGCTTGTATGGTTACCTCTTTCCTATGTCCATACATGTAGGATTGAGGAGTAAGCAACCTGCTTGTATGGTTACCTCTTTCCTATGTACATACATGTATGATTGAGGAGTAAGCAACCTGCTTGTATGGTTACCTCTTTCCTATGTCCATACATGTAGGATTGAGGAGTAAGCAACCTGCTTGTATGGTTACCTCTTTCCTATGTCCATACATGTAGGATTGAGGAGTAAGCAACCTGCTTGTATGGTTACCTCTTTCCTATGTACATACATGTAGGATTGAGGAGTAAGCAACCTGCTTGTATGGTTACCTCTTTCCTATGTCCATACATGTAGGATTGAGGAGTAAGCAACCTGCTTGTATGGTTACCTCTTTCCTATGTACATACATGTAGGATTGAGGAGTAAGCAACCTGCTTGTATGGTTACCTCTTTCCTATGTACATACATGTAGGATTGAGGAGTAAGCAACCTGCTTGTATGGTTACCTCTTTCCTATGTACATACATGTAGGATTGAGGAGTAAGCAACCTGCTTGTATGGTTACCTCTTTCCTATGTCCATACATGTAGGATTGAGGAGTAAGCAACCTGCTTGTATGGTTACCTCTTTCCTATGTACATACATGTAGGATTGAGGAGTAAGCAACCTGCTTGTATGGTTACCTCTTTCCTATGTCCATACATGTAGGATTGAGGAGTAAGCAACCTGCTTGTATGGTTACCTCTTTCCTATGTCCATACATGTAGGATTGAGGAGTAAGCAACCTGCTTGTATGGTTACCTCTTTCCTATGTCCATACATGTAGGATTGAGGAGTAAGCAACCTGCTTGTATGGTTACCTCTTTCCTATGTCCATACATGTAGGATTGAGGAGTAAGCAACCTGCTTGTATGGTTACCTCTTTCCTATGTCCATACATGTAGGATTGAGGAGTAAGCAACCTGCTTGTATGGTTACCTCTTTCCTATGTCCATACATGTAGGATTGAGGAGTAAGCAACCTGCTTGTATGGTTACCTCTTTCCTATGTCCATACATGTAGGATTGAGGAGTAAGCAACCTGCTTGTATGGTTACCTCTTTCCTACTAATCATATACAAAACCATACCATTTACATTAGGCAACATTTACTATCAAATAAATGTATTGAGTAACTCAATAGTTTTTTAATGTTAGAAATAGATATTAATTTCGAAATATATATTAAGATATATATGATGGTGGGTTTGCAACAGAAAGACCAAATGCACTTAGCATCAAACTACACAACCACAATTGGCTATGATAATATTGTATTATTGGAGATAGAAAACAAAATAAAAATTGGAGGAGAGATTTAGATGCGACTGGCTCGTGCATGTACCGAAACTGAGCAGGCATTTCCATATTGACTGTCCGATTAGCACAGTTGTTAGTGCGCTCGCTTCTCACCAATAAATCCGGGTTCGATCCTTACACAATAAGATGAGAAGGTGTATGAAAATTGTTATTATGTTATGTTATATTTCGGGTTTTACGCCTGCATCAGCACCATTTCGGGCTATATCGCCGGCGGGCAGTTTACCTAACAACACCTTTCCTGGGCAGGCTCCAACGGTTAACCAGTACTTGGCGGCACCAACCTCCGTAAGAAACTGCCAACTTTTTCATATAAATGAGACACGACCTGAGCGGGGCTCGAACCCGTGACCATCAGTGATGATAGGTTACAGTGGTATATAAGTCAGCGACCTTAACCACTCGACCACGGAGGCAGACTTGTGGATGAAAATTGATAGCGTGTTGTGCAAAAGAAACAATGATAAAAACTGAGGAACAATTTAAAAGGACCTAGATACTTCAGGGAGTATTCAGGGGCAGTAACTGACCAATGTCTCTCAATACATTTAAAATCCCGGTTCCAAGCTTATATACTGACCATCATATAGGGTACCAGCCTCTACTTCCTGCTCTCCGTTCCCTATCACATCAACATTCTCTGCCTCTGATCGAGACTTTTTTATTGCACGCTGCATAAACGAGGTTATCGCCAGACTAGGATCACTCATTCTACGCTGGGTGTAATCATTTTGCTGCAAAAATGAAGCAAGGGAAGGTTGTGCAAATGGTGGACTGCAGAATGCTGGGAGATTATCGTAAGTTTCCGTATGGTTGATATTTGATTCAAGATGTGCCATTTGATCAAGACGTGTTATAAATTTGGGATTGGGGAGGAAATAAATCTCAGAGCAGATCATACATGTACCTCTATCTTCCTGAAATTGACAAACATTTTGTGTGGTAATAACGTTTTCTTGGAATCCTTACGTCCACAACAAGGTGTAAGTGTATCCATCAGCTTACACACACTGTATGGTCACATATTATGACATAGAGGATAGATAAATAGAGAATATTAGGTTACTGTCTTATAAATTTTATTTATTAGGCGAGTCGGAGAAGAGCCTAATAAACATTCTATTTATCCTACATTCTGAGTGTGCATCCGACACAAAAACAAACAAACTAGCCATGACAGCTTACAAACTCGCTACGCACTTGGTAATATGTTGCGCAATGATATTTCTATTTTTATCCATTGTTAGCCCTATGACGTCACGAAAGCTTTATTAGGCACTGACTAATAAAGCAAAATTTATTAGGCAGGCCGTTTTTGTACGTTATTTCGCATGACGGTAGGATAATTGTGTTTATTAGTGTAAAATAGGATTTTATTTCATCTCGTGATCACCGAAATATATTTCAACTCGTTAAAACACAAATCTTCTTTTTCTTTTATGATTTCCAATGATTTTGGCTAATATAATAGTTATCAAATTTAATTCATTTTAACTGCCCGTCGGGAGCCTCATTTACTACATTCCACAACCGCACAACCACTTCTGTTAGTGTGAACGTCCGTAATAAGAAATAGTTCCGGTATCATTTTCAAGTTAGTTTCTGTTTGCTGTCAAAATTAAAAACTACAGACAGAACAAATTCATTAGAATATATTACTTTATAATTAACTGTTCATGATAGTCAGAAAATAGCTAGAGTACAAAAGTACATCTAACCGCACAGGAATACGAAACACAACAAGTGGCAGAGAAAATGCCATCTTTCACCATTTGAAAATAGTGGAAGATGGAGTTTTCCTGCACTGAGAAATCTCATTCATTCACTGGAAAGAATAAAAGAGACCCTTATATTACTTATGAAATATATGTGTGTGTTTTACGTTTATTTATCGTCGCTACCGGTTGCCCATATGAGCGACGCCTCCTGAAGAGATTAGTCATTTTAGATTTTGGAGGATAGTGCAATGATACAGACAGAGACCCATTCCAGATTCTCCTCTGGTTCTTTTACGTGCACGGTGTAAAGCACCGACACGAGACCTCGGTTTAACGTCCCATCTGAAAGACTGTTAATTTTATTAGGGTCAGACGGGGGATCGAACCTGCGATCCCTGGATTACCAGTCCAGCGTATTACCTCTGGACTACAGATCCGTCTGTATATGAAATATAAATAAATATCAAGGGGGTATATGAAGTGATTGCAGAGATTTTGCTATATTCGAATATTCAATTTAGTCCACATATTGAAGTATCACTTTACCATAAATTATGAAGGAACACAGAATGATCAAACACTACATATTTTTATTGCACATAATTATCAGACTACACAACAAAGTATTGTGTCAACGAGAGACCATCATATTGTCTATTATCCGATGCTATTTTATTTAAATTTTCACCATTTATTGCAAATATTTGATTTTTTAAATTTAATTTCCGAATATTTGAATTTGAATTCGAGCTACGTCGCCAGTCAGGGACATATAGTGATTTTCCAGCATTTGCCTCTCAAACTTCTCCCTTGTACACCTCAAACTTCTCCCTTGTACACCTCAAACTTCTCCCATGTACACCTCAAACTTCTCCCTTGTACATCTCAAACTTCTCCCTTGTACATCTCAAACTTCGCCCTTGTACACCTCAAACTTCTCCCATGTACTCCTCAAACTTCGCCCTTGTACACCTCAAACGTCTTCCATGTACACCTCAAACTTCTCCCTTGTACACCTCAAACTTCGCCCTTGTACACCTCAAACTTCTTCCATGTACACCTCAAACTTCTCCCTTGTACACTTCAAACTTCTCCCTTGTACATCTTAAACTTCTCCCTTGTACACCATAAACTTCTCCCTTGTACACCTCAAACTTCTCCCATGTACACCTCAAACTTCTCCCATGTACACCTAAAACTTCTCCCATGTACACCTAAAACTTCTTCCTTGAACACCCTAAATTTCTCCCTTGCACACCTCAAACTTCTCCCTTGTACACCTCAAACTTCTCCCATGTACACCTAAAACTTCTCTCATGTACACCTTAAACTTCTCCCAAGTACACCTAAAACTTCGCCCTTGTACACCTCAAACTTCTCCCATGTACACCTCAAACTTCTCCCATGTACACCTCAAACTTCTCCCATGTACACCTCAAACTTCTCCCATGTACACATCAAACTTCTCCCTTGTACATCTCAAACTTCTCCCTTGTACACCTCAAACTTCGCCCTTGTACACCTCAAACTTCTCCCATGTACACCTCAAACTTCTCCCTTGTACACCTCAAACTTCTCCCATGTACACCCCAAACTTCTCCCTTGTACATCTTAAACTTCTCCCATGTACACCTTAAACTTCTCCCAAGTACACCTAAAACTTCGCCCTTGTACACCTCAAACTTCTCCCATGTACACCTCAAACTTCTCCCATGTACACCTAAAACTTCTCCCGTGTACACCTTAAACTTCTCCCAAGTACACCTAAAACTTCGCCCTTGTACACCTCAAACTTCTCCCATGTACACCTCAAACTTCTCCCTTGTACACCTCAAACTTCTCCCATGTACACATCAAACTTCTCCCTTGTACATCTCAAACTTCTCCCTTGTACACCTCAAACTTCGCCCTTGTACACCTCAAACTTCTCCCATGTACACCTCAAACTTCTCCCTTGTACACCTCAAACTTCTCCCATGTACACCCCAAACTTCTCCCTTGTACACTTCAAACTTCTCCCTTGTACATCTTAAACTTCTCCCTTGTACACCATAAACTTCTCCCTTGTACACCTCAAACTTCTCCCATGTACACCTCAAACTTCTCCCTTGTACACCTCAAACTTCTCCCATGTACACCTCAAACTTCTCCCTTGTACATCTCAAACTTCTCCCTTGTACACCTCAAACTTCGCCCTTGTACACCTCAAGCTGCTCCCATGTACACCTCAAACTTCTCCCTTGTACACCTCAAACTTCTCCCATGTACACCTCAAACTTCTCCCTTGTACACTTCAAACCTCTCCCTTGTACATCTTAAACTTCTCCCTTGTACACCATAAACTTCTCCCTTGTACACCTCAAACTTCTCCCATGTACACCTCAAACTTCTCCTTAGTACACCTCAAACTTCTCCCATGTACACCTCAAACTTCTCCCTAGTACACCTTAAACTTCTCCCTTGAACACCTCAAACTTCTCCCATGTACACCTCAAACTTCTCCCATGTACACCTCAAACTTCTCCCATGTACAACTCAAACTTCTCCCTAATACACCTCAAACTTCTCCCATGTACACCTCAAACTTCTCCCTTGTACACCTTAAACTTCTCCCTTGTACACCTCAAACTTCTACCTGTTTTAAAAGTTTAGTTTAAGCCCTGATTTGTCTTCACAAAATAGGTAAGACAGTAGTAACAATTACATGTATATACATTTGATTGCATGAGATCAGTAACTCGTGTAAAATTATTTGATTTACAGTGACCTAACCTGATTCTCTTCAAAATCATCAACAGGGAAGTTTTCTAGGTCAGGGGTTTCCGGGCCAGACCCTTTCATTCGTGACACAGCAATCTCGGCAAACCCTTTGCTAGAAGGGCCCCTCATTCGGACGTATTCCACTCGTTTATGTGTTTTGCTGATCCAGCCCAGTGACATTCTCTGAACCATGTTGGTGGTAAGGCTTGACTGTAAAAATATATATAGATCTATCAAGCAACAGTTGGGTACCAGCTACTGGAACACCTGATCTGGGGTAAAAATATGCATATATCTATCAAGCAACAGTTGGGGAACCAGCCAGGTACCAGCTCATGGCAACAAGTTCTCTATCAAACAACAGTTGGGGTACCAGCTTCTGGAACACTTGATCTGGGGTAAAAATATACATAGATCTATCAAGCAACAGTTGGGGTACCAGCTACTAGAACACTTTATCTGGGGTAAAAATTAACATAGATCTATCAAGCAACAGTTGGGGTACCAGCTACTGGAACACTTGCAGGATATCACTCATGACAACAAGTTCTCTATCAAACAACAGTTGGGGTACCAGCTACTGGAACACTTGATCTGGGGTAAAAATATATATAGATCTATCAAGCAACAGTTGGGGTACCAGCTACTGGAACACTTGATCTGGGGTAAAAATATATATAGATCTATCAAACAACAGTTGGGGTACCAGCTACTGGAACACTTGATCTGGGGTAAAAATATACATAGATCTATCAAGCAACAGTTGGGGTACCAGCTACTGGAACACTTGATCTGGGGTAAAAATATATATAGATCTATCAAGCAACAGTTGGGGTACCAGCTACTGGAACACTTGCAGGATATCACTCATGGCAACAAATTCTCAATAAACAACAGTTGGGGTACCAGCTACTGGAGCACTTGCAGGATATACATGTAGCTCATGGCAACAAGTTCTCTATGAAACAACAGTTGGGGTACCAGCTACTGGAACACTTGCAGGATATACATGTAGCTCGTGGCAACAAGTTCTCTATCAAACAACAGTTGGGGTACCAGCTACTGGAACACGTGAAGGATATCACCCATGGCAACAAGTTCTCTATCAAACAACAGTTGGGTACCAGCTACTGGAACACGTGAAGGATATCACCCATGGCAACAAGTTCTCTATCAAACAACAGTTGGGTACCAGCTACTGGAACACGTGAAGGATATCACCCATGGCAACATGTTCTCTATGAAACAACAGTTGGGGTACCAGCTACTGGAACACTTGAAGGATATACATGTAGCTCGTGGCAACAAGTTCTCTATCAAACAACAGTTGGGGTACCAGCTACTGGAACACGTGAAGGATATCACCCATGGCAACAAGTTCTCTATCAAACAACAGTTGGGTACCAGCTACTGGAACACGTGAAGGATATCACCCATGGCAACAAGTTCTCTATCAAACAACAGTTGGGTACCAGCTACTGGAACACGTGAAGGATATCACCCATGGCAACATGTTCTCTATGAAACAACAGTTGGGGTACCAGCTACTGGAACACTTGAAGGATATACATGTAGCTCGTGGCAACAAGTTCTCTATCAAGCAACAGTTGGGGTACCAGCTACTGGAACACTTGCAGGATATACATGTAGCTCGTGGCAACAAGTTCTCTATCAAACAACAGTTGGGGTACCAGCTACTGGAACACTTGAAGGATATCACTCATGGCAACAAGTTCTCTATCAAGCAACAGTTGGGTACCAGCTACTGGAACACTTGAAGGATATCACTCATGGCAGTAAGTTCCCTATGATACAACAGTTGGGGTACCAGCTACTGGAACACTTGAAGGATATCACTCATGGCAGTAAGTTCCCTATGAAACAACAGTTGGGGTACCAGCTACTGAAACACTTGAAGGATATCACTCATGGCAGTAAGTTCCCTATGAAACAACAGTTGGGGTACCAGCTACTGGAACACTTGCAGGATATACATGTAGCTCATGGCAGTAAGTTCCCTATGAAACAACAGTTGGAGTACCAGCTACTGGAACACTTGAAGGATATCACTCATGGCAGTAAGTTCCCTATGAAACAACAGTTGGGGTACCAGCTACTGGAACACTTGAAGGATATCACTCATGGCAGTAAGTTCCCTATGAAACAACAGTTGGGGTACCAGCTACTGGAACACATGCAGGATATACATGTAGCTCATGGCAGTAAGTTCCCTATGAAACAACAGTTGGGGTACCAGCTACTGGAACACTTGAAGGATATACATGTAGCTCATGGCAGTAAGTTCCCTATGAAACAACAGTTGGGGTACCAGCTACTGGAACACTTGCAGGATATACATGTAGCTCATGGCAGTAAGTTCCCTATGAAACAACAGTTGGGGTACCAGCTACTGGAACACTTGCAGGATATACATGTAGCTCATGGCAGTAAGTTCCCTATGAAACAACAGTTGGGGTACCAGCTACTGGAACACTTGCAGGATATACATGTAGCTCATGGCAGTAAGTTCCTTGGTGGGGTTTGGCATTGCAGGATATACATGTAGCTCATGGCAGTAAGTTCCCTATGAAACAACAGTTGGGGTACCAGCTACTGGAACACTTGAAGGATATACATGTAGCTCATGGCAGTAAGTTCCCTATGAAACAACAGTTGGGGTACCAGCTACTGGAACACTTGCAGGATATACATGTAGCTCATGGCAGTAAGTTCCCTATGAAACAACAGTTGGGGTACCAGCTACTGGAACATTTGAAGGATATACATGTAGCTCATGGCAGTAAGTTCCCTATGAAACAACAGTTGGGTACCAGCTACTGGAACACTTGAAGGATATCACCCATGGCAACATGCTCTCTATCATACAATAGTTGGGGTAACAGCTACTGGAACACTTGACCATGTATAGGAATATGTAACGACATGGAACGGCCGCTGTATGTGGGTAGCACTAAAAGTGGTATTTATACGGAGTAAAGTGTTAAGAGACATATAAACTAGATACACGGGCTCATTCTAGAGGGCGATGTGGGCGAAATAGTCGTCCTAGGGACCCTGACTTCGCCCTCTGGGGACCCCACTTCTCGCAAAAACTTTAATAAATTTTCATACAGAATTTTGTCCAGTATGATACACTGGCCCATTATAAATCACTCGTTCTATTCAAATGTCACATTTAATGGTGATACTGTGCATTTAATGGTGATACTGTGCATTTAATGGTGATACTGTGCATTTAATGGTGATACTGTGCATTTAATGGTGACACTGTGCATTTAATGGTGATACTGTGCATTTTAACCATATTTTGTTGAAATTTATTACCGTAAGTAGGGCCTAACGACACTACGTGATCGCAGGCTTTCTCACTTATATAATTTATTCTCACAATATTCTGACCTAGAACGGTCGCTGTGATACAATACAAAAGCTCTTACCCTGGAGTCATAAACTTTCTTTAAATGTTCGTATCTAATTGAGCCAAGAAAGATAACCCCTTGAAGGTCGCCATCTCGATCTGAGGCCACTAACTCCACGGTGACTAACTCGCTGTCTCGGACAACTATATCTGTAAAAGCCTTAAAAAGAATTCAAAATAACTATGTACACATCTAATGGCATAAATAATGTTATTTATATTTCGGGTTTTACGCCTGCATCAGCACCATTTTGGGCTATATCGCCGGCGGGCAGTTTACCTAACAACACCTTTCCTGGGCAGGCTCCAGCGGTTAACCAGTACTTGGGTGCACCAACCTCCGTAAGAAACTGCCAACTGTTTCATATAAATGAGACACGGTCTGAGCGGGGTTCGAACCCGTGACCATCAGTGATGATAGGTTACAGTGGTATACAACGGCATAAATAAAGAAATCCTATTAAAAATCAGAGTTACCGGTAAAGTGTGTTTTACGTTAATTTATCGTCGCTACCGGTTGCCCATATGAGCGACACCTCCTGAAGAGATTAGTCATTTTAGATTTTGGAGGATAGTGCAATGATACAGACAGAGACCCATTCCAGAGTCTCCTCTGGTTCTTTTACGTGCACGGTGTACATCACCAACACGAGACCTCGGTTTAACGTCCCATCTGAAAGACTGTTAATTTTATACGGGTCAGATGGGGGATCGAACCGGCGATCCCTGGATTACCAGTCCAGTGTGTTACCACTGGACTACAGATCCGTCTGTATCAGAGTTCAACACATGGACTGGTGGTTATAAATGGTTACTCATATCTCAACTCAAACTGCATTGTTCGCCGGTGGTGAGGGTAAATAAACTCAATTATCATCAACTTAAAATGAAATTATTTGATTGAGTTGAAGATTTGAGTCTTTACGACCTCAAAATAAGTATATGCAGTCAGACTTTTGTTAGTGTTCATCTCCATTATGCAGCAAACCTATATTAAGCAGCCAGTTTCAAGATTCCTAATATGTTGTTTTAATACACATTTGCCCTCTATTAAGTAGCCACCTGTTTTAAGCAGCCACTTTCTGTTATTCCCTTGTTTAGCTGCTTCAGGCAGATTGTACTGTACATATCTAACTGAGTGAAGCAAGAAAACGCCCCAATGCACGCCTAAATCAGAGTCTAACATGTGGGGGGGATATTTCCTATAACATCGAGTATACCTACCTACCTACCTTGGGGAGGGAATATTTCCTATAACACCGGTATACCTACCCAACCTGGGGAATATTTCCTATAACACCGGTATACCTACCCAACCTGGGGAATATTTCCTATAACACCGATATACCTACCTACCTTGGGGAGGGAATATTTCCTATAACACCGGTATACCTACCCAACCTGGGGAATATTTCCTATAACACCGGTATACCTACCCAACCTGGGGAATATTTCCTATAACACCGGTATACCTACCCAACCTGGGGAATATTTCCTATAACACCGGTATACCTACCCAACCTGGGGAATATTTCCTATAACACCGATATACCTACCCACCGTGGAGGGAGGGTATATTTCCTATTACACTACGTAGACTCCAGCTCAAATCCTATTTGATCGGTTTATTCTGAGATTTGGACTCAGTTCACCAAATCCAAGTATGAGACTGAGTTTAAGATTTGAGAAAGGTTTAAGGGTTCGGGGCAAGGGTTGGAGGTTATAAAATTGTTCTCCAATATCACACTCCTCCAATCAAATCTACTACCAAGTCCTAATTGGCGGAGAAGAATTATATAAGACTCTGTCTTTCATTCTACTCCTTTTTCTGTATTTTGATATGTGTAATGTATGCATTGTTCAAACTGTATACGATTGGGAAATAAAATATGTTTAAACTAAGTCCTAATTGAATACCAAGTCCTAATTGAATACCAAATACCAATTCCTAGTTGAATACCAAGTTTCTCCAAAATTGTGGCTTCAGAGATGTTGATAGAAACAAGTGTTGATAGTAAAACACACAAGTATTGGATGAACGAAGCGCTCAGGATAGCAAAATAACAAACCACAGATAAATAAATTCTAACATACCTCTTCAAAATTATCCACTGTAAAAAATATATTTGGATAACAGATTTGCTCTTGCGTTCCTTTACTGTCCATCCTCCTCCGACTTGGAGATGGATACACTCGCTGTAAATAAAACCAGTTCATGTAAAAGTAAAGTAAAGTGTTTGTTTATTATAGTGTCACCCCTATTTAAAGGGCCAGCCATTTCTGACTTATGAGACACCTATTTTTATGAACATCAGTACTTCCTGAATCCTATGCTTGTATGCCAGGCGCCAGGCTGGTAGGCAATCGGTAACCATTATTTAACTAGCTGGCGGCTCACCAACCGGCCATATCAGAACGAACCCCTGACGAGATTCGAACCTTCGACCTCCCGCTCCGTAGGCGGACGCCTTAACCACTGGGCCACGGAGACGTATTTAATTATTTATACATGTAGTAGACCCTCCGTGGTGTAATGAATCAGCAATGCGGTGTCTGCCTAGTAACTGTGGGGTTGTGCGTTTGAGTCCCACCAGAACCACAGCGGTGGTGTCCTTAGGCAAGGCACTTAAATTCCACATTGAATCTTGTATCTCTCTCGTGGCGATGGATTCCATCAGGAACGAGGTCTCGAGAGTGATTAAACTAATGTAGTAAGAGCTTGCTTCAAGCTAAAAAAGATCTGTTTAAAGCGACACTACATTAGTGAAAACGCAAATTTCTGCAGAATGTATTTTCCTGTTATATGGTATAATTTATTTCCAAATAATTGCCTCAAATACTGAGTATTTCAACTAATAAGCAAACGTCGTATACACGGTTTGTTGACATAACAAAATAATGTAAATAGGGTCGAAATTCATGCATAATACAACTCGTGTATCCTGAATAACTCGATTTATTGTACAGATTTACCAATATATCTGACATATGTGCCTATGCATATTTATTTGTAGACTAGTCTTAGTTAAATTATCTTTAAACAACATTATCTCGCATTTAGTATCGACTCCGATGAAAAACAAACGTCAATACACGAGCGTGGATGATCGTTATATGAAATCCTATTTTCAATTTTGAAAGTTTGGAGATCACAAAAACACTGTTTATTGATTCAATGTTAGTGGTCGAATGTATTTGGAATAATTTGTAGTAACAACGCATTTATACGTGAAAAATGCATTTTATTTGTTTTTTTGCGATGTAATGTCGCTTCAAACTATAGCAGGCTGTCTGATTAGCGCAGTGGTTAGTACGCTCGCTTCTCACCAATGCAACCCAGGTTCGATCCTCGGACCTGGAAGTATATGAGATAAGGTGGTCGCCAGATCGGACAGGTGGATTTTCTCTGGGTACTCCGGTTTCCTCCCACACGAATGACCACATTTACGCTTTCATCCGCGCCAACGAGAGTGATTAATATAAGTTGTTAGAACTTGCTTCACAATATCAAAATAAATAAAGCTTAAACTATAGCCCTTCAAGTAAAATTCACAAGAAAGATATGTTCCAAGTGTTTGTAAATTCCCGAATGATATGTTCACATGTCTTTGTAAATGCATGCATTAAATTGTCACATGATTTTATGAATTCACAATTTACATTTTCACATGTTTCAATGGTGTCTGTTCCGAGGAGAGTATCAGAGGTGTAGCGGGAGCCTTGTAAGTAGGGATGACCCAATCACTGGACCGGTTACACTCTGTGATACACTTCTTGGAAGTAGATTTTAGTTTGGTGTGTTCCATCTAACGATGTATCTATAGCATTTTGCATTTTAATTCTTAAACTTTATTGTTTCTGTACTTTTCTTAATATTTTTGATAAACATCTCACATTGTTTTATTTTTATTATTTTTTTATTCCTAGGAAATTGTTGTCCTTAATGTTGACTATTGTAATGCATGTTGTATATGTCTTACTATGGTAAATTAATGTTAAGCACTTTTGAATGTATAATTTCTATATGAAAAGAGTGCTATACAAATCTGGTATAATAATAATATATACAATGACCTCGTAAATTTTCTGTGCATTAGGTTTGTGCCTATCTGACGCTGTAATTTCATCTACATTTTGTGCTGAAATGTGAGGGCTCAGTTTGCTTAATAAGCTTTTAAGGATTATGAGTGTTCTGATTTGCCAGCTATTGATCGAATCTAAACAACTAAAATTACCATAGGAGAAGTGAGAAAGTATGTTATGTTATATTTCGGGTTTTACGCCTGCATCAGCACCATTTTAGGCTATATCGCCGACGGGCAGTTTACCTAACAACATCTTTCCTGGGCAGGCTCCAACGGTTACTTGGGTGCACCAACCTCCGTAAGAAACTGCCAACGTTTTCATATAAATGAGACACGTTCTGAGCGGGGCTCGAACCCGTGACCATCAGTGATGATAGGTTACAGTGGTATACAAGTCAGCGACCGTAACCACTCGACCACGGAGGCGGACAGTAAGAAAGTATGTGATTCAATCAGTGTGTCCTTAAAAGCTCAATCAGGGTCATGAGGGCATAGACACAAAAGATCATACAACTTTTGAATAGAAGGAGAGCTTTACAATGGGCAGGTTTACTGGACAATATTTTACATGAAAATTGTGCAAAAATGTTTTTATGGATCATTACTGTAGTTGAATTCAAAATTGGAATATCTGGATGGGCACTAAATAGTAAAAATGTTAAAAATGTTCAAACTGAGCTTACAACATGTTCCTGAAACTAGTATAACAAGTCAAGTTCTTGCCATCGATCTTCATCGTCAGCCTTCCACATGCTGTACACATTTTATGATCAAATTCAACACGTAACAAAACAACAATGCTTACAACTAACCTGTGAATATTTTTTGAGTATTTGCAGATTGTTTTTGGCAGTTCTCGTACAAACAGCACACGTCATGGTATATACAAACTGAAACAATAGATATACACAACACATGTCGTGATATAGCCGGCACCATGCAAAAATGAGCACTCGCGACATTTTCCAAAAAATGGAAGAAAATGTCTAGGTTAGACAAAAATGACCCATTGTTCACACCTCTACATTACTGCATAATTTCAAGGGATTATTAGTTTTAAGGATATGCCATTTAAATTTCCAGATAACATAGCGTCCAAATTTTGAAACCGTTGTCATAGGAACAATGTTTCCAAGCCCATCACTTTATTAAAAAACTAATGGAATGATGTTTGGTCAAATATTGATATTATGGTTTCCCGTGTCGGTCGCCAATGGCGACAAAATAAAACCAAATACTGATAAATAATGTGAAACTTGCGAAAATATTTGGCACAATTTTATTTTGGTCAAATACATGGCTTCATCTGTGAACTATGTATCTTAGTTAGCTCCAAGTTATTCAAATTGGCTCCATTTTTTATTCAATTGGCGACAGAAATGGCGCAGACAAAATTTCGGACAGAGGGAACTGTGGATATAAACAAAACTTGTGAACTATAAATGTGAATGATGGAACAATAGGAATTTCTAATCTAATATATGTGCAATTCATAAGCGACCAAAATACAGGTTATGTAACGTCATTACTGTTGGAGAGACGTTTCAAACGTTCTTTCAAAAACATCCATCTATGTCACACATTGTATGTCACGAAACAAGTCATAACTTTCTCAATTGCTAACATATTGAGTAGAAATGTTCAGGATATTGTGTTATATGCATGTTATATCAACTTCAATTTGTTAATTATGTCCAAGTGCCCCTTTTCGCGTGTCACCGATCATATAATATCTGAAACAATAGATATATTGGTAGAGGTTACTTCAGGGATTAGGGTTTCTGCTGTCGGTCGCCAATTGCAACAAAAAAAGAAATACTGGTGCTAAATATTCTAAATTGGTGAAAATATTTGGCAGAACTTTTTTTTTATTTTAAAAAAAAAAGAAAAGAAAAAAGACTCACTTGATGCAAAATGATGTTAAGGTACACGGTTTCCTCCCAATTAATACTGGTGTCATCAAAGCGGGGCTGCTTTTTGGAATGTTTTCTATATACTTCAATTTCTGTCTGAAAATGGAAACAAAACATATTAAAAACCAATTCAATAATATTAAAAGGAAAGTTAAACAATATTTAAATTTCTATATCTAATTAAACTACACCATTTATACTCCTGATTATAATGGTACTGAGACAAATTCATTCAAAGACGTATATACTGCTCCAGATGGACGAACAAACAAATAAAAAACAACATCAATAGACTGGTTCAACTCGATATGTGAAATATGTATATAAACAGAAAACCAATAAAATAAACACAATATAGGTGGTCCAGGTAGTTGGTATCGACCAGGTATAATGAGATACAATCACTTAGTCAAAATAAAAGCGTGTTTCACAATATCTTAGTGTAATGATATCGTCCCCATTATCGCGTTGCATTTATAACATCCTGCTAAAAATGCATATATATATATTGATTGACTGTTTATTTAACCCTTTCAACACCACAGACCTCTAGATAGGCTCCAGATGAGCCGGCTTACAAAAAGTGTAGATCCAGATGAGAGCCGTCTCATCAAGATCTGCACTTTTTGCATGTAATATTGCAATTTTTAGACAAAATTACGCATTTTGATAAATGAACTGGTCCAAATGTAATTTTCTTATTAATTTATTAGTCTAAAAATAGCATGCACCAGTCCATGTCAGTTACTTGGTGTTGAATGGGTTAATATTGTATTAAAATCTGAATTATTTTTATCCTCTAATAAAGTGTCACCGTTCGTTAAAGTTATTGTGAAATCTTCTCTTTTTTTGTCCATTATATAAATTGTTGTTGCTTAGGTCTAAAATGTAATGTTACTATTGTTACTTTGTTAAGAACAATAAATAATACATACATGTACATGGCCACATTCCTTAAAATTTACTGACAAATACTATATATCACAAATCTTTTAAGATTCACCTTCATGAAAGACATCTTTTCTCCTTTAACACGCCTCACATAGAAGAGCATATCGTCCCTAGTTCCGTCAGAACCATCAGATGTGAGAAAATATTGTTCAAACAGGCTTGTCCAAAATTTGATAGTATCACAAGATACCATTTCAAAATCTGAAAAAAATATATTACATAGAGATGTAGTTTTATTTCATACATTTGGCTGTAATTTACCAATCATACGCAATGGATAATCTGTGAATTTGCCTACTCCACCTTCATGGAGGTTTCTAGGAATTATTAAGTGTTGTATACACTACGTTGTTTTGATCTTTATTATAGCTTGTTTGACTACTAATGTGTCGATCTATGTCAATAGGCATTGGCGTCGAGAGGCGCTACTAAGG
The DNA here is from genome assembly GCA_014843695.1 of Archivesica marissinica. Classification (NCBI taxonomy): domain Eukaryota; kingdom Metazoa; phylum Mollusca; class Bivalvia; order Venerida; family Vesicomyidae; genus Archivesica; species Archivesica marissinica. The sequence goes on along the minus strand of CM026390.1, from coordinate 83,691,905 downwards.
GGAAAGGGTTAATAATTATGGGACATTGTTAGTTTGAGGCTCCAGACACTAGAATATGACATTTATATCACAATTCCCTTATGCGTTATCAATGTTGTTGCCTTTCCAGTGGATATGCAGTCTATATACATGTACTATTATATATGATAATCATACTATTAATAGAAATTAAAATTAAACAAGCCAATGTTAATTTTTACACAGATATTTCATTATGTACATGTAGCACTGATGTAATTAACTGATCAGTTACTTGAACTAATTATGTTTGCAAGTAAGTGCTTACAGGGCCTGCTCTGGCTCTTATTTTTTTGTAGCCAATTATTTTAGCCAAATCTGTGCTTCCATTAGCCAATTCCGACGTGCGCCATTTTTCCCAAACAGAGTTATTATAGTATATTTATTATAATATATTTTAATGTGTCATGCAATTGTATCACCTAAATGATGTATGCCCATAAACCACAACTGAGGTAAGAGTTACATTTGCAATGATACATTACTTGACAAGTTGTGTCAACTTTCATTTTCACACAAGTTGTGTCAACTTTCATTTTCACACAAGTTGTGTCAACTTTCATTTTCAGAATCATTTTAAAATGCATTTCCAGGGTTATACAGTTAGACTAGTGCTGCATGTCAACTGTGCACATTTTATTACATCACATAAGACATTTGATCTTTTGGGTTAATGGTGTAAACAAGATTTATTTGATTGACAGGGTACTGCTGCTCGAGATCAATTAACACCTGTCACTTATATTGCCAATACCATTGCTCTATGCCAAATAAACATCCTGTTTTGATGGGATTACTCTGATCAGCTGTCATGTTTAAAATTGGAATATTAAATATAATAAATGCCATGGCATGTGGTAAATATCTATTATTTCTTTGATCACAATTTCCAATTATTTTACAGATTTTTGTCGTTTTTATGATTTTAGCCAAACTGAGATTTTATTAGCCAATTTAGCCAATGGCTACTCTGGCTATTGCCAGCGCGGGCCCTGGCTTATATTGTGGAAGTCGTGATAGCGCAGTGGATGAGAGTTCACTTCAGTTACGAAAGGTCTGGAGTTCGAGCCAATTGTGCCCTTAGATCCAGGTCCCAGCGATTAGATTCCGTACAGGATGATGGAAAACTGATTTATGTGCGCGAGTGTAGTGGTTTCCGTCTGGCGTGTACTGTATCCTCATCACCATTAAAGTGACAAAGCAAAGAAAGAGCGGAAAACTTAGTGACCCGATGTGGTACGCGAACTCACGATCTCCCGAACACTAGTTGGATAGCTGGATAGCTTGATCAACTGAGCTAGCAGGGCCGATGTTCTATACACGCCGAAATAAATAACAATTCCAAATTTGAGAGAACATTACCATTGGCGTACCTGTAATCGGCCGTCTAAGGCTTTTTGGTGAATGTCTTTAGTCAGTCTCTTTTACGGCAAGTGGAATAATATTACTAAGTAAATTTTTTTTACAGACGATGAAATTTCTCATTTTACAAAAATATATTTCTTTATATTTACCTCTGTTTAAGGGTTTTTAGACGACACATGAATGGGATTAAATCATTAATGAAAACATCAACATTTGCATACTTTCAAATAAAATGTGACAACTTATAAACTTTACACACAGTTTTCTCTTTGATAACTAATATGTGAACTTCATAAGTACCAACGCACCTGTTTTGCTAACAATGACGTCATTCGCATTCCAAATGTAAACAAAAATCACGTCAATAAACAAAGGTCGAAAACAGGTGACGGTCGATATCAGGGATGTTGACGATAAATAAAATCAATTTCCTGTTTACGGGAATTAAGAACATCAGTTTGATGTTATACCACCAGATATAGAAAACGATGCTGTTTCTTTCTTCCTTTCCTCTGCGATCACTGCTAACATATGCTGCAGTGAACTGCTAGTCTTCATTTCATAATCATTAATATCCTCAATTTCATCTTCCAGTTCTTCGTCCGCCATGTTTACTAACATTAGCATTTCCGGGTTGAGCTAAACATTTTTAAACTTCGGACATCATCGTCATTTTTGTGCGGATGAATGCCTTATCAAGGATTATTAGTCAAAACGGCCCAAGTCAAAACGGCACCCAATTGGTCAAAACGGCACCCAATTGGTCATAACGGCCCAATAAAAAGTCAAAGCACCCCGCTAGCAGTATTCCTTGTCATAAAACTGGTATAATAATATGATAATAAAAACGAAAACTATAGTTTAAATTAATCTCGCTATACTAGAATTGGAGATGTGTTTTTTCAGGCCAATGTGGGGGACGATTTTACTAAGCAAAAATTGTAGGGTTGTGAAGCATCATTAACTTGCTAATTAATCTGTTTGATGTAACCGATTGATTATTGGAAATGTTGCTTGTATTAATTCAATGTGTGAATAATACTAATACATTTATTAATAGGCTTAGCATAATATTAGACAGCACCTCGCTAAGTATGCTAACAGATGTATCCCATGGCGTAGATCTCACTCAACTTGAATTCCATGCTCATCGGCTTTGCTATTTTCTCCACTGTGCACGACATAAAATGCTAGAGAAAATACCTGCTGGGAGAAAGCGAAGGAAATGTGACACACAATAATTATAATAATTAATAGCATAATTTTAAGCAAGATACTTCAATACATTTATAAATACGGTGGTGTTTAAAAATTAACTGCGACAGCAGTGTGTTTGTCTGGGGATGGATTATTACCGGTGACGGTCTTTATCATCTACTCGACTAGAGGTTGTTATATATAGGACGGAACGATAAACAACAACAAATATCCACAGGCACCAGACACACACACAAACAAATTGTGTAAAATGTGTTTGTGTGTCTGGTGCCTGTGTTAATAGCGTACACTAATAAAAGTTAAGGAATGTATAACAACAATAAAGATATATACAGTTTTTCAGAGTTTATTGGCATTAAACACAATTGTTCGTCGCCTATACAACATACATGTACGACGGACAGTAGGGCCTACGTACTATACAATTACAATATAAGGTCGGCTATATCCAGCATGGACCGTTTTGACCAATTTAAAAACACTCACAGGGGCCGTTTTAGATGACAATGTTATGATATAAGTATAAGATATAAGAAATTAATTGTTTTAATTTTCCCTAATGGAAGAATATACCAAAGAGTCAATAACAAGTCAAACTAACGTAGTCTACTTCGTCTTTCTGTAATTATGTCTCATATACAGCTTACCATTAATACAGACCCGACATGAATACATACCTTACATTTATCAACATAGCATTCAGTGTAACACAGTCATTACATATTTTCTTATATGTCCACACGTCTAATAACACGTGGAAGTATTCTGATTAATCGCGATATGACATCGACAGCTTGCACTACACATTCGAAAAATGCATGCTGTTTGTGTTCATGCTTTATTTGTTGAAAATCCTCTGCTTAGATAAACAAAATGATAAATATGTGCTAGCAGCATACACTAATTAAAAATATTATGTCGATTATTTGCGCGGAGTTTCTTGATACAGCTTACATACACATTATATAGCTTAGTGGAAGTCGTGATAGCGCAGCGGGTGCGCGTTCACTTCATGTGCGAAAGGTCCGGAGTTCGAGCCCCGCTGGAGCCGTTACGAGTGTGCCCTTAGGCAAGGCATTTAAATTCCATGTTACCTCTTCTCTCTCCCTCGTGGCGATGGATTCCACCAGGAATGAGGTCTCGAGAGTGATTAATAAAAGTTAAAAGAACATGTTTCGCAATCGAGCTAAAATAAATTTGTATAAACACACAATATAAATTAATTGAATTGAAATGTTTTCATTTCTTTTTCGTTAATATAATCGTTGTATGCTATAATAGTTAACAAATATTTATCACGAAGCTTAATATATACATGTTCTACATTAGATCATACATAACAGAACTTATACATCCAACATTGTTAATTTAGTTTGAAGTGATGGGGAGGGCTGTAAATAATGTTGTCATAACTTATAGCCCAACCCGTGCTTTTTTCCGGATTAAGCCATATATACAGCAATAATAATTAATCCTAATTTAATGTATAATTGTTTTCTACGTATTTCATTGTATGCATAATTGTAGTGTAATGTATGAAATAAATGCAATAAAATATTATTAACCTAAAATGTGCGCGGAGTTGTTTGATTATCAGGGATTATTTACTACGGCGTACGAATGTACCGTAATGTAATAAGGCTCAAAAGTAATCTGGCAAACTAAGACAAACGTATATTTTCTTCACATCTATTGTTGCTGTTACTGTGGTAATGTGATAAAAAGGATCGTACACTCTTGGTAATTTCATACCAAATACGTTTTGGAATTAGCAAAATGTGTATATGTGTATTAAATCACCATTCATGTAGATACAGTTAGTTTCTAATAATGCCGTGTACCTCATCGACTGGCGTTGAGTGTGAGGTGCACAATACCAGTGCCATGACCACCTGTGATTTCTCAATGTAAAATGCAAGGCTCATTCACTGGACGGCGGGTGCCACACCATGGCGATGCCCCCGGGTTCCTAGCCTAGGAATATGCGTTGATAAATTTCGCCTGGTCAGTCATATAAATATATTTTAACACCGATACCATTAATTAAGCCGTATTGAGTTTCTGATAATATCAACGTGTGTCATTTTGCCAGATTAAAATACTCGACAGACTGGAACCCAGACTACTATAGCTGGGTACCATTATCATCAATATAAAACTAATATCAAACTATAAACACGTGGGTATGTATCCCCTCATATCTCTGTAGCACCCACGTAGCGCGACGTCATGAAGGAGCATACACAATGAGCATGTCCGCGAATCTCCGGAAGTACTCTCGCAACACCAGTATTAGGACAACTCGGGACAGTATGGATTCCAGATGTGCACTCGCAATGATAATGTCAAAGACACTTGCGGAAACATGTCCCCAGATTACATAAGTACCACTGCAACACCAATATCAAACTGGCGCCATCTGGAGGAGCATGTTCCATGTATAGACATCAATAACGAACTCACACATCTGGAGAAGAATATCCGTGTTGGCCAGTGGCACAATTGCAACACCAATACATGTGCCAGTTATAAATACATTTGGGGGAGCATGGAACTCGAGTCTAAGTAGCACAATCGCAACACCAGCTTCAAACGCATAGACACATATGGGAGTGTGTCTACACATCACGAGTAGCACCCTCGCAACACCAGCATCAAACGCATAGACACATGTGGGTGTGTGTCTACATATCACGAGTAGCACCCTCGCAACACCAACTTCAAACGCATAGACACATGTGGGAGCGTGTCTACATATCACGAGTAGCACCCTCGCAACACCAGCTTCAAACGCATAGACACGTGTGGGAGTGTGTCTACACATCACGAGTAGCACCCTCGCAACACCAGCCTCAAACGCATAGACACGTGTGTCTACATATCACGAGTAGCACCCTCGCAACACCAGCTTCAAACGCATAGACACGTGTGGGAGTGTGTCTACACACCACGAGTAGCACCCTCGCAACACCAGCCTCAAACGCATAGACACGTGTGTCTACATATCACGAGTAGCACCCTCGCAACACCAGCCTCAAACGCATAGACACGTGTGTCTACATATCACGAGTAGCACCCTCGCAACACCAGCCTTCAAACGCATAGACACGTGTGTGAGTGTGTTTACATATCACGAGTAGCACCCTCGCAAACACCAGCCTCAAACGCATAGACACGTGTGTGAGTGTGTTTACATATCACGAGTAGCACCCTCGCAACACCAGCCTCAAACGCATAGACACGTGTGGGAGTGTGTCTACATATCACGAGTAGCACCCTCGCAACACCAGCCTCAAACGCATAGACACGTGTGGGAGTGTGTCTACATATCACGAGTAGCACCCTCGCAACACCAGTTTCATACTCATATACATGGTGATATCCACAGATCCATGTAGAACTCCCGCAAAACCACTCATGGCGACACATCTGCAGGGGTTTCAGTTCATTTCAGGTATACAAGTCTCGCAGTACCGGAAAAGTAGCAGACTGTTTCACGCTGGCCCGGATGCTAAGTTATATTGATCCCTGAGACAACACAAGGTGGAAAAGGGCAGACTGTTTCATTCTGGTCGGACGGCTAAATTAAAGGTGGACAGAGCAAACTGTATAAATGAAAAAAAAGAGTACAATGCTAAATTACCTTGATCCATGGAACAACACAATGTGATACGTTTTGATCATCTATTTATATATCTGACTGCAATAAACTAGTTAGCTGCTGAGGAGCATGAATATTACATGAGTATGTGTAGATCAACTACAAGCCATGTTAACACTATTTATGGAGTTGCCTTACAAGTTATGTCGGGAACCACCTGCACAGAATTAATAGATTTGAACACAAGGTATATTTCGTAGAGAACCATTATGCTTTCGGTATTGTGGAAAGGACGAATATGTTATTTATTAGGTAAGTCAAATTTCATATTCAAGTTTGCATCTGCAAATTATATTTTTGGTTTGTCTGTACATGTATTTTCAAGTCCAATATAATTAAGCTGTTCGAAAACCAGAACGTATATACATACCTATGTCTTGGTGCTACCTACTACATGCACATACATCCAATAAGCATGCAGTGCCGTAGCCAGAATCTGAAAATAACCGAGGGGAGCCCCACGAATTATTTTGTGGATGCTTGCCTGTGCATTCTGAAGGCAGTTTTGTCAGAGTATTCCTATAGCTGTCGTTACATGCCAAATTCCAACCGAGGCGAGTGCCTCAGTATGGCTACGGGCCAGGCATGCACCATTACAATGTTGATAGGTGTCAATGTAGCAACAGCTTGTGTTTGTACAGGTGGCCACTTGTATAGCTGCATAGCATTGAAGGAGATACTCGGAGTTCTCAATACACTTATGCATGTATAATTTCACCCCGCGTGTTTAGTCATGTAGAGGTACAGCCCAAATGGCAATACTGCACAATGCAAGAGAAACAAAACATTAACACGTGCATGTCACAGTCTCTCAACCTACAATATGTATCACAGCAGACTTTGAACCACCAGGCTTTCATAACGCTGCAACTTACAACACGTTTCATAGTATTCTTGACCGAGATCGCTTCATAATACCGGTTTTCACACGAGACGAGCCTGAGTTCCAGTCTGTCGATTTTACACTTTTTAACTTCTGGCAAAATTATCAGAATACGGCCCAATTTATAGTCTCGGTGTTAAAATATATTTATTTGACTGACCAGGCCAGATATATCGACGCCTGTTCCCAGGCTAACACGAGACATGCATTGCAACGTCTAATCGGTGCGCGTGTCATACTTTTACGTCTGCTATCACAAACTCTTGAAACACGATTTTAATGGCTTTCTTGGGACAACGACATACACGTTTGTTATCGATTTCTCTAATATGTTCATTCATGAGTGTTTGGTTTTTATTGACATGTTAAAATATATGGAATCGTACTGGGCGACTACTAAATTATCGCCAATGTAAAACAGCACATAATACATACATGTATGTTTCGTGCGTCCGATATGGTTGGAACTTGGGTTACGGGTATCACAAGGTTAATGCATGAAATGACACTACCATTTCATTAGTTTATTTGAGCTCGATTGCGTGTTCTTACAACTTATATTAATCACCCTCGATAACCTGCGATTCCTGGATATCCAGTCCAGCGTGTTACCACTGAACTACAGATCCGTCTGTGGTTAAAATACATTTCTTATAACAGAACATATTGCTCAAATGGGTATTCGTTTGCACAGAACTATAGATAGATAGTGAAAAGGTGCTGGTGTGCACAGCCTAACTACGGGGAATGACATTTTCGTTAATTGGAAACTCACTAAATACTGGAATGTACACCACTATTGAGCTGCTAATGATACAAAACTGTCAATGGTGGGTATTACATGCGATTGGTTTAAATAGAAATAATAAAATCAACAAGTGTTGTCGTTTATTGGCTCACACTACCTATGCTCCTTCAATTATGCTACCATTCAATATTCACACACTGAGTAACGAAACTGGTGAGAACCGAGTTAATGCAGACATATCGACCAAGCTACCTTATCCATGCTGCCTGTAGACAAACAGACAGACATACCGACCAAGCTACATTATCCATGCTGCCTGTAGACAAACAGACAGACATACAGACCAAGCTACATTATCCATGCTGCCTGTAGACAGACAGACAGACAGACAGACAGACAGACAGACAGACAGACAGACAGACAGACAGACAGACAGACAGACAGACAGACAGACAGACAGACAGACAGACAGACAGACAGACAGACAGTCTACTTTTATTGCTCCAAGTTACATAAAACAATACTATGCGATACTTTCTAATTATTTGAATTCTCCAAGGCACTCCTGAATGTGAACTCTCCATAAATGATCAAATATACGGCTCGAAACCCGCCAACGAAAGATATTAACCCATTTGATTCTGGATACCGTTCAAACAGTATTTGCATAGAACATAGAGACAGATCAGCGGGAACGTGCAGTCTGATCAGGCTCTATGCTGTTTGCTATTCAGATGATCTTGCTCAAACACATGGCTATGTAGCAAACAACATAGATCCTGATCAGCACACAGCGTCACACTGTGGCTGATCTGGATCTATGTAATTTGCAAAAGCCTTTAAATGTATCCAGAATGAAATGGGTTAATAGAAATTGTTTCTGGAAAATAAATATAAAGTCAGATACCAATAGAAATTGTTTCTGGAAAATAAATAAAGTCAGATATCAATAGAAATTGTTTCTGGAAAATAAATATAAAGTCAGATACCAATAGAAATTGTTTCTGGAAAATAAATAGTCAGATATCAATAGGAATTGTTTCTGGAAAATAAAGTTAGATATCAATAGAAATTGTTTCTGGAAAATAAATAGTCAGATATCAATAGGAATTGTTTCTAGAAAATAAAGTTAGATATCAATAGAAATTGTTTCTGGAAAATAAATATAAAGTCAGATACCAATAGAAATTGTTTCTGGAAAATAAATAAAGTCAGATACCAATAGAAATTGTTTCTGGAAAATAAATAAAGTCAGATACCAATAGAAATTGTTTCTGGAAAATAAATAAAGTCAGATACCAATAGAAATTGTTTCTGGAAAATAAATAAAGTCAGATATCAATAGAAATTGTTTCTGGAAAATAAATTATTTTAAACATTTTAATAATTTTCGATATCATATTGGTCTTGGTAATACCCCTGGTATATGCCACCATCAGGTGTAAACTGACTGGTTGAGGACTGTGAGGCAACTGGAGGGTAACCTTGACCTTGCATAACAGCTACTGACTGCAGCGAGTGAATTTGGCCTTGAGTTTCATCTTGAGATACTGGGGTCAAGGTCACATTACTCTGAGTTGCAATATCTGAGACTGGTAGCGTGATTAGACCATGAGAAGAGGAACTGTAAGCCGGAGGGGAACCAGTCGAATGATGGTAGGTCTGGAAATGAGCTGGTTCCATGGTCTGATGTTGTGAAGTGATGCTCTGTAGAAGGATTTCTGGAACGGAATGATCGGTACGGTATAGAGGGGTGGAGTTACTGTCCCTGTATTGTTCATTGCTCTCTCGTAGCTGCTGAATCTGTGACCTCAGCCTCTGCACTACCTCATCCTCTGGGTTTATAGAACCTGCAATCTGGTGATTAGAGCTCTCATGTAGATCTATTACAAGTTTTTCTGCTTCATTTAACAAGTTTGCCGACTCTGAAATGTTCGCATTTTCAGCTAAATGCCTTGTTCCCATTTCTAGCCTGTGGGAGTCTTGATTCCCCTGCAAAATGGCTGATTTCAGTAGGGATCTACCCGTGTGCCCTTCAAATGCCTCCCTAATCATCAATCTGGCTTCTTTTGAATGGGGATCTAGAACCTTATGTGTTCCATGCACCTGTGGAGTATCGATATATCGCGATGTTCCACTGCTAGTGGGGTTTTCGTATGACTGAACAAGTGTACTCTGATCTGGCATGCGGTTTCTCATATCAAGAATTTCATTCTCAGAGTTTTGCTGGAAATCGGAAACTGAAAATTGGCCAGAATTATCTTGATGCTGCATAAACCGATGTGCATCTTGAATGAGCATTTCCACATGTCGAGGAATATTCTGGCCTTCAAGTATCTGATTATCTCCTGGCATAACCATATCCAGGTCTGGGTTTGGAACAGCCCCCTGATTAACTAAGGAATAATCTCTGGCATTCAAGACTATTGGATTATTTTCTGGTACCGTTTCACTGTATGATGACACCATCACGTCTGTATCATTTAAAATTTCAATTTGGCCCGTTATATACGGTTCACGATTACTTGCTACATTGCCGTTGTCGAGACAAGGAGACTGAACGAGTATACCAAAGTCACCAGCTTCAACAGTGCTTTCTCCGTGATAAATCTCCTTATTGACTTCCTGGTTAAAATTGTCTTCTGCATAAATGAGAGAGTCGGGTCCGGCTTCACTGGCCTCTAATTCCTCCATCAGTGCCTTCACAGTACTAGGAACCAGTTTGTGTTTGCTGCTTAAATGTAGTTTCATATTTCCGCGAGTTGTACTACGGTACATACAGTTCTCTGTTGGACAAAGAAATGGTTTCTCACCTGAATGTACTCTCTGATGCACCTTCACCTGCGTTGCAGTTTTAAATGTTTTTGGACATTCCGGACATTTGTGTTTACGCACCGAACTGTGCTTGTGAAACACATGACTGTTAAGACAAGTTCGAGATCTGAACCCACTTCCACATAGCTCACATACAAATGGATTATCCTCAAAATGGATAAGTTTGTGCTCTCGTAATTGAAACTTTGTGAAGAATTCTTTCTGGCATAAGTCACATTTAAATGCTTGCCAACCTTTTGGTAATGGGATCCGGTGTCTGAAATACTTATGATAATGAATATAATATGTTCCGGACTCCTTCGGCTTAAATCCACAAATGTCGCATTCCAGCAGTTCCTTACTGTCGTCAGTTTTTTTCTCGACAGATATATAGTCGGCCGTATCATCTAAATCAATGTCATGTGTTCCGATTAAATGTGTTACTGCACGTTTCGCAAACTTGAACTCAACAGAACAAAATGTGCACCGGAAAATCTTTTCTGATTCAACGGCACTCGCAAATTTCTCAATTTCATACACCTTTGCCATAACTATATCGTTCTTCACTCGTTGACGTTTTCTTTTCATCTTGACTGTTTTCGAGGTGTTCTCCTTCTCAATTTCGTTCGGATAAAATTTTCCATCACCATCGGTCATAGTTTTATCGTCTGCAACTTTCAGTTTGCCATCTTCCTCATTCTTCATCATTTCTCGTATTTCTTTGGCACGTTTCTTTGGTGGTGGCCTCATGTACACTGTGTCCTTCAAATCATCTTGGTCAAGTGTGGTTTTCCTGAAATAAAATTTAATATGAAAAATAAAGTCTTATAAAGCAAATACAGATCCATCAAAGTAGAGTTGGACGAGATGTGAGATTAGTTTATACAAATTTATTTTAGCTCGATTGTGAAACAAGTTCTTATAACTTATATTAATTGCTCTCGAGACCTCATTCCAGATGGAATCCATCGCCACCTGGGAGAGAGAAGAGACAACGTGGAAATTAAATGCCTTGCCTAAGGACACAATCATAACGGCTCCAGCGGGGATCAAATTCCTGGACCTTTCGCACATGAAGCGAACGCGCATCCACTGCGCTATCACGACTTCCAATAGATGTGAGTAGTGTTAATTGGTTGACTTGTAGACAAGTTATTTGAACTAGTAACGTTAATTTTTAGCAAAACACAATTGAGAAATGCTAAATGAGGTCAAATACTTAAATTTGTTTAGAACCATTCAATAAAACGTTATTTTATTTAATTAAAACAGAAAAAGAAATCCTACATTTTTTAACCATATTCAAAAGCTGCAGAAGAGTACCAACCTTAATCGAGCCTTCTTTGGTGCCGAGAGGTATTTAAACAGTGAATCATTAAGCTCTTCTCCTCCAGCAGTCCAACTTCTTTTCTTCTGTGGATCTTGTTCTAGCATATCAATATTCTTAGAATCTGTTTCTTTCACAGGGCTCAAGTCTGTTAAATCTTTTGAAATAGTTATCGCTGAAGCTGAATTTTCACCGAATTTCACATTTAAACTATCATGTCCATAGGCTGGACTTGTATTTATCATTAAGTGCTTTTCGTCATCAGTAGTCATTTTGTCTTCTACCAACAGACTTCTTGCTGGATTTGAAAGTAACCGTTTTATTTCTGAACCAGGAAGATCTGATTCTGTGACAGTTGGTGAAGACTTTTTGGCAACCTTTTTTCTTCGATTCTTTGGAGTTGAAAGTCTACTAATATCATTAGATTTAGCCTTCAATTGTGTAGCAGCTTCTACAACACTAATGTTTGCAGACCTTGTTCGAAATCTTGTCATTACTGGTCTATTCACAGTATGTGACACAACCACTTTTTTGGTTTCGTTTTTCTCTGATTGATCACCTATTTCTTTTTTTAACTTCAGCAGTTCACTTTCATCCAGCTTTCCAGTAACTAGTGGATCAGGCAAAGGTTCAAGATGGTCAACAAGAAAATCTTCAAAAGCGTCAGCTTGTTTTCCTTTCCTGTCACTCATCACTGTTTCTTTATTTAAATTATGTCCCGCTCCAGTGTTCTTTCCATTAATATCATTCTCTATAAATATTTCATACGCAGTCTCAAACTGGCTAATCCCAAATTTACTCACTTCACTTTTTTTAGGATGGACATATCTGTTTCCTATATTTGATTCACCAACTTCAGCCACATCCCTGGATTCAGCATTAAAATTCTGATTGTAAAGTTCATGTTCCAATTTCTTAACTACTTCATTATCAACACTTGTAACTGCTTGATTTTGCAGAGCTTTTCTATTTCTTCCTCTTTTCCTTATTGGTATATTACTCTGTGATGGGTCATTATTAATCCAGTCTATTTCCTGGCCAATTGTTTCAAGGGTTTCTCGTTTTTCTTTCTTCATTGGAAGACTTAGAGGTTTGGATCTTGTAAACAATTTTGGTGGAACGAATGTAGCTGATGCGGTAATGGTATTTATTGCAGGGGAAATTGGAAATGGATTTGCGGCTGTACTACTGTGCAGTGCTTCTGGTGTTGTAGTTTCCTGAAGATTAATTTTTATAATATTCACAAATAGCAGAAAATAGAACTTCCCTGGCCAATCAGGTTCAGCCCAGAGAAAGATGCAAACCAGGAAATATACTGTAAGCCCAATTACATCAATATTACATTTGTCCAACAGAGGACAAGTTTATAACTATTTTCTAAGAATCCCATTAAACAACAACAAAAGTATGGACTATGAACAGAAAACAGTTGTTTTCTGTGATCACAAATGTATGCGTTTGGTTTAACTTTTATATGACACACAAACGCAGTGTTGGGTGTATGACACACATCTGTAAAATGACAATGAAAGCATTTGGTTCACATATATTTGCATCGAAACAAGAACCACGAATCTATGCAAGCGGCTGATTTTGCATTCTTAAATAAGGTAAAGCTAAGAACTGACATCAGTGAATAGTGTATCCTGTGATATTAGCAACATTCAGCTAAAAGAGCTATCTTCTTATTGGGTGGTAGTCGCTAACATTGACACCGACCTTCCGCAACTTTACACCAGGTCTTTAGAAACTTTTGTACAACATTAATAAATACATTACCTTTTGAATCTGCTTTGCTGCTTCTTGGTATGGACTGCCAATAATCAGATGTCCCATCTTAGCCACCTTACAGAAGTCGTAACAGTGTTTGCTCAGCTGTGTCATACCAAATATAGCCGACAGCCTGAAACATAATGAGATCAGATCATGAGAAAGCTATATACAGTCAAACCTGTGTTAGTGGTCACCTCCATTCAGCAGCCAACATATATTAAGCAGCAAGTTGCCAGATTCCCAATTTGTTGATTTGTTATACATTTGACCTCTATTAAGCAGCCATCTGTGCTAAGCAGCCACTTTCTGTGATTCCCTTGATTGGCTGTTTAAGAGAGGTTTGACTGTACTTCAGAGACGGATCTGTATTCCAGTGGTAACATGCTGGACTTGTAATCCAGGGATCGCAGGTTCGATCCCCCGTTTGACCCTAATAAATGTTTTTCAGATGGGACTTTAAACCGAGGTCTTGTGTCGGTGCTGTACACCGTGCACGTAAAAGAACCAGAGTAGACCCTGGAATGGGTCTCTGTCTGTATCATTACACTATCCTCCAAAAATGTTAAATGACTAATCTCTTCAGGTGTCGCTCATATGGGCAACCGGTAGCGACGATAAATAAACGTAAAACACATGCTATATACTTGTCTTGCAGAGACGGTCCATGATTCCACACCACTTCCTAAATGCACATGTGCACATAAAAGCTGGAGATTGGGGAAAGCACAAGACGTGTCTTGTGTATATTGTGTAAAATTGCTTCAAAGAGCCGTGAAAAATAAAGCCGTGAAAAATAAAGCTCAAATACACAAGATGGAAAGTTACATGATAGAAAGTTACATAGTGGAAAGTTACATAGTGGAAAGTTACATAATCGGAAAGCTACATGACAAAAAAGCATGCAATGGAAAGCTACCTGATGGAAAATCTCCACTTCCGAAATATACATGGTGGAATGTAGCACAAACGGAATTCTACTTGCCAGAAAATCAACACTACAGAAATACACATGATGGAAAGTAGAACAAATCACGCAAAGGAAAGATACATTATGGAAATTTGCATAACAGAAAGATACAGGACCTTTCTTGGAAAATCTCCAACTGTCAATTCTGATGAAGTTTCCCGCTCACATGTTTGTGAAGCAACCAACGAGTGCCTATAGATGTGTCACACAATTTTCAATGTACAAGATTATTAATTGCTAGAGTTGTCCAGATTATGAGGTTTCATTAATGTTTGCTTGATTGGAGCGGAACTTTACACTACAAGCTTTAGCCATATTTCCAGTTTGTATTGGCAAAAGGTGTGTGCTCCAAGCTACTAAACTAACAGACCATGTCCATCTGGTGCGGGCCATTGTACAGACCATGTCCATCTGGTGTGGGCCGTTGTACAGACCATGTCCATCTGGTGCGGGCCATTGTACAGACCATGTCCATCTGGTGTGGGCCGTTGTACAGACCATGTCCATCTGGTGCGGGCCATTGTACAGACCATGTCCATCTGGTGTGGGCCGTTGTACAGACCATGTCCATCTGGTGCGGGCCATTGTACAGACCATGTCCATCTGGTGTGGGCCGTTGTACAGACCATGTCCATCTGGTGCGGGCCATTGTACAGACCATGTCCATCTGGTGTGGGCCGTTGTACAGACCATGTCCATCTGGTGCGGGCCATTGTACAGACCATGTCCATCTGGTGTGGGCCGTTGTACAGACCATGTCCATCTGGTGCGGGCCATTGTACAGACCATGTCCATCTGGTGTGGGCCGTTGTACAGACCATGTCCATCTGGTGCGGGCCATTGTACAGACCATGTCCATCTGGTGTGGGCCGTTGTACAGACCATGTCCATCTGGTGTGGGCCTTGTACGACCTGTCCATCTGGTGCAGGCCGTTGTACAGACCATGTCCATCTGGTGCAGGCCTTGTACAGACCATGTCCATCTGGTGTGGGCCGTTGTACAGACCATGTCCATCTGTGCGGCCGTTGTACAGACCTGTCCATCTGGTGCGGCCTTGTACAGACCATGTCCTCTGGTGTGGGCCGTTGTACAGACCATGTCATCTGGTGCGGGCCGTTGTACGACATGTCCATCTGGTGCGGCCGTTGTACAGACCATGTCCATCTGGTGCAGGCCGTTGTACAGACATGTCCATCTGGTGCGGGCCGTTGTACAGACCATGTCCATCTGGTGCGGGCCGTTGTACAGACCATGTCCATCTGGTGCGGGCCGTTGTACAGACATGTCCATCTGGTGCATCCGGTGTGGGCCGTTGTACAGACCATGTCCATCTGGTGCGGGCCGTTGTACAGACCAGTCCATCTGGTGCGGGCCGTGTACAGACCATGTCATCTGGTGCGGGCCGTTGTACAGACCATGTCCATCTGCTGCGGGCCGTTGTACAGACCATGTCCATCTGGTGTGGGCCGTTGTACAGACCATGTCCATCTGGTGCAGGCCGTTGTACAGACCATGTCCATCTGCTGCGGGCCGTTGTACAGCTGCGGACCGTTGTACAGACCATGTCCATCTGCTTGGTGCGGGCCGTTGTACAGACCATGTCCATCTGGTGCGGGCCGTTGTACAGACCATGTCCATCTGGTGTCCATTGTCGGTGTGGGCCGTTGTACAGACCATGTCCATCTGGTGCGGGCCGTTGTACAGACCATGTCCATCTGGTGCGGGCCGTTGTACAGACCATGTCCATCTGGTGCGGGCCGTTGTACAGACCATGTCCATCTGCTGCGGGCCGTTGTACAGACCATGTCCATCTGGTGTGGGCCGTTGTACAGACCATGTCCATCTGGTGCTGGCGTTGTACAGACCATGTCCATCTGTGCAGGCCGTTGTACAGACCATGTCCATCTGCTGCGGGCCGTTGTACAGACCATGTCCATCTGCTGCGGACCGTTGTACAGACCATGTCCATCTGGTGCGGGCCGTTGTACAGACAATGTCCATCTGGTGCGGGCCATTGTACAGACCATGTCCATCTGGTGCGGGCCGTTGTACAGACCATGTCCATCTGGTGCAGGCCGTTGTACAGACCATGTCCATCTGGTGCAGGCCGTTGTACAGACCATGTCCATCTGGTGCGGGCCATTGTACAGACCATGTCCATCTGGTGCGGGCCGTTGTACAGACCATGTCCATCTGGTGCGGGCCGTTGTACAGACCATGTCCATCTGGTGCGGGCCGTTGTACAGACCATGTCCATCTGGTGCGGGCCATTGTACAGACCATGTCCATCTGGTGCGGGCCGTTGCACAGACCATGTCCATCTGGTGCAGGCCATTGTACAGACCATGTCCATCTGGTGAGGGCCGTTGTACAGACCATGTCCATCTGCTGCGGGCCGTTGCACAGACCATGTCCATCTGGTGCGGGCCATTGTACAGACCATGTCCATCTGGTGCGGGCCGTT
This sequence comes from Archivesica marissinica, assembly GCA_014843695.1. Lineage (NCBI taxonomy): Eukaryota > Metazoa > Mollusca > Bivalvia > Venerida > Vesicomyidae > Archivesica > Archivesica marissinica. The sequence continues at coordinate 83,674,666 of CM026390.1, read as the reverse complement.
GTACAGACCATGTCCATCTGGTGCGGGCCGTTGTCTAATGTTGTTAAAACTTGTGGCCCAAACCATTTGTATATTCATGTTATGTATTGTATGTGTATGACATATGTACTATTGATTTGCCATCAAATATGGTTAAATTAACAGACCATTATAAGTAAGTAGCATTTCCATGTCCCAGGGATCAGGCAGTTGTAAGAATATATACATGTGCTGGTAGTCAACTGGAGCAGTGAGTGACATATTTTATGCTGGATATTTTCCTGTCTTAGTTTCACCACCATAAATGAATTATGCAAATGTCAGTATGGCCTATCATACTTATTATATACCTGTATAAATACTGGACATTTAATTGCACAACTATTCTAATACCTGTATAAATGCTGGACATTTACTTGTACAACTATTCTATACATGTATAAATGATGTACACTTGCACAACTATTCTATACCTGTATAAATGCTGGACATTTACTTGTACAACTATTCTATACATGTATAAATGATGTACACTTGCACAACTATTCTATACCTGTATAAATGCTGGACATTTACTTGTACAACTATTCTATACATGTATAAATGATGTACACTTGCACAACTATTCTATACCTGTATAAATGCTGGACATTTACTTGTACAACTATTCTATACATGTATAAATGATGTACACTTGCACAACTATTCTATACCTGTATAAATGCTGGACATTTACTTGTACAACTATTCTATACATGTATAAATGATGTACACTTGCACAACTATTCTATACCTGTATAAATGCTGGACATTTACTTGTACAACTATTCTATACATGTATAAATGATGTACACTTGCACAACTATTCTATACCTGTATAAATGCTGGACATTTACTTGTACAACTATTCTATACATGTATAAATGATGTACACTTGCACAACGATTCTATACCTGTATAAATGCTGTACATTTACTTGTACAACTATTCTATACCTGTATAAATGCTGTACATTTACTTGTACAACTATTATATACCTATATAAATGCTGTACATTTAATTGCACAACTATTCTATACCTGTATAAATGCTGTACATTTACTTGTACACCTATTCTATACCTGTATAAATGCTGGACATTTTCTTGCACAACTATTCTATACCTGTATAAATGCTGGACATTTTCCTGTGTTAGCTTCACCACTCCGTGGTAAATGTAATATACAAATGTCATGATACTGTCCACGGTGATATCGCTAGGCAACATAAGCTTCAATTCCTGGTCTACCGTTTTGAACACACGTTTATGGATTTCTGGACTTGCTCCAATAAGTACCACTTTATGGAGCTGAAATAGGGAAATAAAGCTTTATAATGATATGCTTTCCAATGAAATACATTCACATACCGTCTCCGTGGCCTAGTGGTTAAGGCGTCCGCCTACTGAGCGGCAGGTCGAATCTCGTCAGGGGTTCGTTCTGATATGGCCGGTTGGTGAGCCGCCAGCTAGTTAAATAATGGTTACCGATTGCCTACCAGTCTGGCATAGAATTCGGGAGGTACATATGTTCATAAAACGAGGTATCTCATATGTCAGAAATGACTGGCCCTTTAAATAGGGGTGAATATATATAAAACAAATTATGCTACATTGGGAATTTTTTTTTAACAGTTACTCATTTTTGGGGCCTAAAAAAAAGCACTGTATTTCTCTGACCGAAGGATTATTGGTGAGGCAGTCCTATGGATTTCAGGAAGACTGCCATCAGAGGTCCAAGGATTCGGTGGGGCAGACGTTAGTAACTAATTAGTACTATTAAACTATGTCACCCCACTCACTGTTGCTTCAGTGGTGTAATAATAAATGAAAGAAATATATGAAGTCATACCGGTATGTAGTATTATAAAGTTTTCGAGATGAAGCAGGGACAAGCTGTGTTATAAAATTATTCAAATGGCTGTAAATCTGCGAAATATCATCCAGCTGGAACAAGATTGCAATATATGCATAACTAGACATCATACTGGTGCTTCATGCAAAGCTTGGTGGAAGTCGTGAAAGCGCATTCGCTTCAGGTACGAAAGGCCTGGAGTTTGCGCACTGCTGAGCTGTTAATATTGTGCCCTTAAATTCAACATAGCTTCTGCTCTCTCCCTCGTGGCGATGGATTCCATCAGGAATGAGGTATCAAGAGTGATTAATATAAGTTGCAAGAACTTGTATCGAAATCAAGCTAAAATAAATTTGTATAAACTAATCTTGGTGAAAAAGCAAAAAGTAGTTTGGAGATGAAACACGGACGAGCATTGTTATAAACAATGCAAAATGGTCCTAAATCCACCAAAAATCGTCCAACCGGAACGGGGTTACTATATACAAAACAATAAACTGATGCTTCCTGCCAAATTTGATGAAAATGCAACTAGTGGTCTAGTAGATGAAGCGTGGACAAGCTTTCTGTTATAAAAATGTCCAAATGGCTGTAAATCCGCAACTTGAACGGGGCTCCAATATGCACAACTAGACGGATGCGTCATGCCAAGTTTGCTGAAAATCCACCAATGGTTTTAGAGAGGAAGTGCAGCAGACAAACTTTGTGTTTTTAAAATGTTCAAATGAACGTAAATCTGCCCAATATCGTCCAATCTGAAGAAAAAAAACATCCAACCGAAACGGGGTTATAAACTTGACATGATATTGATGCTTCCGGTCAAGTTTGGTGAAAATCTAACAAGGGGTTATGGAGATGAAGCGTGGAAAATCTAAAACGGATAGACGGATGGACAGACATAATAAACTAGTTAAGTCAGTTAGTAGTACTATACCCTGATTTCTTGTGATCCTGCATAAAGTATGGCATCACAAAACAGACACTCTTCTCGTAGGCTCCATAGCATCTCTAGGATAGATCTCCCCATGTTGTAATCCTCATACCTCTTCTCCCTGATGACAAATTCCGGCTGCTCCACCGGAAAACATCCCATGGGAGGAAGAGCCGAATAAGAAAATTCCGAATTATTCATTGTTTCTAACTCTATGCCATTTCCTGGTGTATTCTGCCCAATACTAAAAACATCCGTTATCTTTGGGTTCATATGCAAGCTCTCTGTATCGGCTATAATGGTATACTGTGAACCATTATCTGTCACAGACTGTGCAGCCACGTTCATTTGTGGCTGCAAGTACGTTTCCTTGTCGACATACTGGATTCCTTTGCCGGCAACCAGACTTTTGTAATATTCGGCAACCTTTGACACTTTAATAGCAGGTTTGATGGGAGAAGTGCTGCTGACTGTGTCGGTCGGATTGGTCAGAAATTGTAGAGCTGGTTCCTCTATATGTTCATGTGATATTCGTTGATTGATGTATGGGTCTGGTTTGATAGATGTTGCCTCAGGCACCACTACCGGTTGAGTTTGCATGGTTGCAGACTTCTGCGACATGACAGGTACAGTCAATGTTTTGTTTCTGGTATTTTTTGCCGAGCTCTGAATCAATAAATTTTGAGCCATAGCCTTTTCAAGCTTGGACTTATATACTGGACTTGAAACTGCCTGTGTAACTTTGCGATTGGAAAATACAGAACCAGTCATAACCGGTGAACTGTGCACTATATTGTGGTCATAGCTATTTAAATGTTGTGCCTCTTGAAAACCATTCTTAATATTAGTAACAGGTGTTGTTAACCCAGCTTCCAGTTTGGACGTAGTTGCCAGTAATCCAGTCAGATTTAAATTCTGATTTCCTATTGCAGTAGTAGACTGTGCAGGTTGAGAAAGTAAACCAGTCAAATTTAAATTCTGATTTCCTATTGCAGTAGTAGACTGTGAAGGCTGAGAAAGTAATCCAGTCAGATTTAAATTCTGACTTCCTATTGCAGTAGTAGACTGTGAAGGCTGAGACAGTAAACCAGTCAAATTCAAATTCTGACTTCCTATTGTAGTAGCAGACTGTGAAGGCTGAGACAGTAAACCAGTCAAATTCAAATTCTGACTTCCTATTGCAGTGGCAGACGGCACTGTCTGGGAGACAGAACCAGTCAAATTAAAATTCTGATTTGCAGAAGACGCAGACTGTGTATTGGGAGAACTTGTCAAAAGAACAACATTTTTCTGAACCCCTTGACCTTGGAATTGATAAATTTCATCTCCTGAAACCACCACTGGGATCAATGATGTCTGGCCTCTGGTAGAGCCTGGTTTTGCAGCTACAAGTTGTAAATTGCTGTTAAGATTTTCAATTCTGAGAGGTAAACTTATATACTGGTTCCCTACCTCTCTAGCACTTTTTGTATTTACAAGTTCTCTCTGTAAAACTGTAATATTCTGCGATTTCAACTGAGATCTGTCAAACACAGATCGGTTTTTGGCTGGTAGTCTAATAATGGACACGCCTGGGGACGTCATTTGTGCATTCACACTTCCGGCCTGATTGGTTCTAGTTTGGTACTGGTGAATATGTGATGAGGACAGTCTGGTACCCGTACCAGCAACACTCACATTCTGAGGAATTCTTGTTGCATTTTCAGAAATCATGTCACTGAAAAACAAAAATGGTTATACAGCAAAGGCATAGTAGACAAGTGTTTAAACAACTTGGACGGTTAGTATTATTGAGCCTTCAGAGTTTTCATCACAATTATTGAGCCTTCAGAGTTTTCATCACAAGCATACTAAACAAACGGCTGTCCGATTAGCGCAGTGGTTAGGACGCTCGCTTCAGACCAATGAAATCCGTGTTTGATCCTCGGACTGGGAAGTATGTGAGATGATACAGTGGTTGACAGATCGGACAGGTTTTCTCCGGATACTCCGGTTTCCTCCCACATGAATGACTACAAATACGCGTCATCCGCGAGTGATTAATATAAGTTTATTCAGCTTCTTTCGCAATCGTTGTTTTTTTGTGTGTGTCGTAGGGTTGATTATATGTGTTTATTTGACAATAAACGAGTACAAGACTTTAGTATATAATAAATAAAATAAAGTTATCAGGCGTGTTGTTTTTTCATTTAATTAACCACCCTTTAATGCAAGTATTGATAGTCAAGGGAAATAATCTAGAAACTTTGAAAGTATTGTCCAGTTACACCAAACACATATAATCAACCCTACGACATGTGTATCTAATAGCATTACAGGACGTTTCTTTCCTCAATGTTTGTACTGGTAATACGAGTTCTGTCAACTTCAATAATTCCCCTTGATGCACATAGTCATGTGAGTGAAAGGAAATCCAGTAGGAAACCCACAAGTATGGTCCAGTGACCGACATCTGTACCATCTGACACGATACTGCTCAAATCACGAGCACAAGCTACCTGTATATGACTTCCGCCGTATTCAAGTGGTGGGTGCCTTAGTGCGAGAATAATAAATAATATGGGTGGAGGCCCCATGTGTGGATAAAATAACCAATGACTTTCTAAGTAAGCGGGAGGAGGCCCCATGTGTGGATAAAATAACCAATGACTTTCTAAGTAAGCTGGTGGAGGCCCCATGTGTGGACAAAATAACCAATGACTTTCTAAGTAAGCGGGTGGAGGCCCAAGTGGGGACAAATTAGCCAATGACATTCAAAATGGGTGGAGGCCCAAGTGGGGCATACTAACGGTTACCATTGGCATTCCAAGTAAGTTGGTGGAGGCCCAAGAGAGGAATATTTAACAATGACTTAGTGGTGGGGCCACTAGTTAGGGAACATTAGTGACATTCTAAGTGGTGTGGTCATAGAACACAATAGCATTGATAAGGTCTGTTTTACCTTGTTATTATTTGTTGATGATGCAAATCTTTTCCAAGAGGAAGGAACTCTTTACCAATATCACTCTCAAATCTTCTAGTTTCCATTTTGCCTGTAATATGGTCTCACGTCATATAATTTATGCCCTGAAATGATACATTAACCCATTTCATTCTGGATATATTTAAAGGCTTTTGCAAACAACATAGATTCAGATCAGCCCCAGCGTGACGCTGCATGCTGATCAGGATCTATGTTGTTTGCTACATAGCCAAGTGTCTTAGCAAGATCATCTGAATAGCAAACAGCATAGAGCCTGATCAGACTGCACGTTACATGGCGGCTGATCTGGCTCTATGTTCTTTGCAAATACTGTTTGAATGGTATCCAGAATGAAATGGGTTAACAGAACAACATTATTCTCAACAATATTGATGTATCCACATTCATATAGCTATCAAATCATATAATACTAGTAGTAAAGCAATGAATGTTTAATTGTGCATATAGTTGATGCCCAGTATATCACTTTAGAATATTTTGTAGTTATCTTTCTGAAGAGGAATACGATTTTAACCTTTTACATAGGCGGATCCAGGGGGGGGGGCAGACCCGGCGTACGCCCCACCTAAAATGCCCGGTATATCACTTTAGAATATTTTGTAGTTATATATGAACACAAGTTTGTCTTTCTGAATAGGAATACGATTTTAACCCTTTACATAGGCGGTTCCAGGGGGTGGGGGGTAGACCTGAAGTACGCCCCACCTAAAATCACTTTTGCAAACAGCATAGAGCCAGATCAGACAGAACAGAATGTGACGTCTGATCAGGCTCTTTGCTGTTTGCTATTCGGATAGTGGATCTGAAACACTTGTCTCAATAGCAAACAACATAGATCCTGATCAGAAGAGGCTGATCCGGATCTATGCTGTTTACAAATGTGATTTTATTTACTCAGCAGGCAAAAGGTTAAAGCGGAATTACATCGCAAAAAGCAAATTCAATGCATTTTTTCACATATAAATGCATTGCTACTACAAATTCTTCCGAATACATGTATTCGAACATTGAATCAATAAACAGTGTTTTTGTGGTCTATAAAGGATATATATAGGATTTCAAATAACGGTCATCCATGCTCCTGAATTGCCGTTTGTTTATCATCGGAGTCAATACTAAACACGAGATAATGTCGTTTAGAGATAATTTAACTACCAGTAAGATTAGTATACAAATATGCACTGGCACAAATGTGAGATATAACGGTAAATCTGTACCATAAATCGTGTTATTCAGGATACACAAGTTGCATTACACATGGATGTCAACCCTCTTTACATTATTTTGTTATGTCAACAAACCGCATATACAATGTTTGTTTATTAGTTGAAATACTTTTTGAGGCAAATATTTGAGAAAAAAATATATACCATATAATAAGAAAATACATTCTATAGAAATTTGCATTTTCACTTTAATGTTCAATCGCTAGATCAAAATTGTTCTGCTCAACATGAAGGCTAATGCTCCACTTCACTTATTGAGTGATAATCTTTTTAAGTCCCAACGATGTTAAAGCGTCACCATAATGGATGTTTTTTGGTAAAAAGTACCAGAAATATAAAGAATATAATTTCCAATGACTATGTGTTAAAAAAATCCAAATATTCCCACAGATACGAAAAACATCAAATACAAACATGTATGTAAATAGCACTGTTGTGTACAGAAATAGTTTATCAACAAACGTATGTAAACAATGCATACAGCGTATGCGTGATGCAACATCGGATGAAGGAATAGCTGTCTTAGTTCTAATTGGGTTCTGAATGTACATGCGGCGTGGAGAAGTTCCAAGACAGGATATAGGAAAGTTGTACTTTCACTTTGTTATAATTGTGTTCTGAATGTACACGCAGCGTGGACGGTGGAGAAGTTCCAAGACCGGATTTAGGAAAGTTGTACTTTCACTTTGTTATAAATGCGCTAGATATTCAACAAGTTATGGTGGATAAATAAAAAATAACAAGTACGCCGTGCATAGGTACCCTGAAGTATTCAGTTCCCCTTATAAACGGGTGCCGACCGACACCGTTGCGATAGTTGTATTGAGCAGCAAGGTCACATGATGAAGCTAAAATTGTCAACAAGAGTGTTTTGAAAGTTGTTTTCATGATTTAAGAAAATAATAATATACGGCAAATCCAATTAACATTTTATACTGGTCATTATATGTGGGATTTACGCCCAGCATAGGTTCCACCACTCTATGTAAAATTTCAAATTTTATTCCATACAATGTACATTTCGCTTTAAAAGAAAATAATGTTTTCCTCATTAGTGGAAGCTGGAAATAGTGTTGCAGACTATAGTTGGCTTGTGTATGTTATAGACTATAATGTAGTTGGCTGGTGTATGTTATAGACTATAATGTTCTATTTCAAATAATGTAAATGAAAACTGACTATATTATCTTGACCTAGACTGAAATCCGTCCTTAGGCTATGGTTTGTATCAAATAACTCGGTTTCAACAACCAAATAATTCCATGTAAACTCAGTTCGAGTTGAATGGTTCGTTGAAATAAATTCTAAGTGATTTAGTGTTCTCGTCTGACAGTTAGCAGATGAATGATGTATTGCTTTAGAATGCCAAACTTTGGATAGATCAGTCGAAAACGAAATGTTTGTGTTATTTTAAGCATACAATCGATATTTTAGGTAACATTTTGCTCCAATGCATAATCTACTTATTGTGTTCTACACTACGGCATTGTTCTAGATTGTATTCATTACTTAAATATACCAAATTTCCGTAGTTTTTGGAAACAAACTATGTATATTTTTCTTTAAAATGGCGTCCATTTGCAATTTACTTAGGTCAAGGTCACTTCCTGTTCGCATAACGTAAAACAGGAGTGGATATATTTTGAGTGGAGTTGTGAATGTCATATGAAATAGACTATACATTTTTGGAAATAATCATTCACGAATGGCATAGAAGACCGTGGACATAATAATATTGCAAACAATAACATGCATGTGTGTTGTTATTTTCAATCAGGACATGTGTACTGTAGTCTGTACGCTAATGTCCCAATCATGTGGTGAGTGGGCTGGCAATCATGACGCAGATGTACACTGGTGCATCAATCATGACAGATGTACACTGGTGTATCAATCATGACAGCTGTACACTGGTGTATCAATCATGACAGATGTACACTGGTGTATCAATCATGACAGATGTACACTGGTGTATCAATCATGACAGCTGTACACTGGTGTATCAATCATGACAGATGTACACTGGTGCATCAATCATGACAGCTGTACACTGGTGTATCAATCATGACAGATGTACACTGGTGCATCAATCATGACATATGTACATTGATGTATCAATCATGACAGATGTGCACTGGTGTATCAATCATGACAGCTGTACACTGGTGTATCAATCGTGACAGCTGTACATTGATGTATCAATCATGACAGATGTACACCGGTGTATCAATCATGACAGCTGTACACTGGTGCATCAATCATGACAGATGTACACTGGTGTATCAATCATGACAGCTGTACACTGGTGTATCAATCATGACATATGTACATTGATGTATCAATCATGACAGATGTACACTGGTGTATCAATCATGACAGCTGTACACTGGTGTATCAATCATGACATATGTACACTGGTGTATCAATCATGACAGCTGTACACTGGTGTATCAATCGTGGCAGCTGTACACTGGTGTATCAATCATGACATATGTACATTGATGTATCAATCATGACAGATGTACACTGGTGTATCAATCATGACAGCTGTACACTGGTGTATCAATCATGACAGATGTACACTGGTGTATCAATCATGACAGCTGTACACTGGTGTATCAATCATGACAGCTGTACACTGGTGTATCAATCATGACAGCTGTACACTGGTGCATCAATCAATCATGACATATGTACACTGGTGCGTCAATCATGACATATGTACACTGGTGTGTCAATCATGACATATGTACACGGGTGCATCAATCGTGACATATGTACACTGGTGTATCAATCATGACAGATGTAAACTGATGTAGCAATCATGACATATGTACACTGGTGTGTCAATCATGAAATATGTACACTGGTGTGTCAATCATGACATATGTACACTGGTGTGTCAATCATGACAGATGTATACTGATGTATCAATCATGACAGATGTACACTGGTGTATCAATCATGACATATGTACACTGGTGCGTCAATCATGACATATGTACACTGGTGTGTCAATCATGACATATGTACACTGGGGTGTCAATCATGAAATATGTACACTGGTGCATCAATCATGACATATGCACACTGGTGTGTCAATCATGACATATGTACACTGGTGTGTCAATCATGACATATGTACACTGGTGCATCAATCATGACAGATGTACACTGGTGCATCAATCATGACATATGTACACTGGTTTGTCAATCATGACAGCTGTACACTGGTGTGTCAATCATGACATATGTACACTGGTGCATCAATCATGACAGCTGTACACTGGTGTATCAATCATGACAGCTGTACACTGGTGTATCAATCATGACAGCTGTACACTGGTGCATCAATCATGACATATGTACACTGGTGTGTCAATCATGACGGCTGTACAGTGGTGTATCAATCATGACAGCTGTACACTGGTGTATCAATCATGACAGCTGTACACTGGTGTATCAATCATGACAGCTGTACACTGGTGTATCAATCATGACAGCTGTACACTGGTGTATCAATCATGACAGATGTACACTGGTGTATCAATCATGACAGCTGTACACTGGTGTGTCAATCATGACATATGTACACTGGTGCATCAATCGTGACAGATGTACACTGGTGTATCAATCATGACATATGTACACTGGTGCATCAATCAATCATGACCTATGTACACTGGTGCGTCAATCATGACATATGTACACTGGTGTGTCAATCATGACATATGTACACGGGTGCATCAATCGTGACAGATGTACACTGGTGCGTCAATCATGACATATGTACACTGGTGCGTCAATCATGACATATGTACACTGGTGTATCAAACATGACAGATGTACACTGATGTATCAATCATGACATATGTACACTGGTGTGTCAATCATGACATATGTACATGGGTGCATCAATCGTGACATATGTACACTGGTGTATCAATCATGACAAATGTACACTGATGTATCAATCATGACATATGTACACTGGTGTGTCAATCATGACATATGTACAATGGTGTGTCAATCATGACATATGTACACTGGTGTGTCAATCATGACAGATGTATACTGATGTATCAATCATGACAGATGTACACTGGTGTATCAATCATGACATATGTACACTGGTGCGTCAATCATGACATATGTACACTGATGCGTCAATCATGACATATGTACACTGGTGCGTCAATCATGACAGATGTACACTGGTGCATCAATCATGACATATGTACACAGGTGCGTCAATCATGACAGATGTACACTGGTTTGTCAATCATGACAGCTGTACACGGGTGTGTCAATCATGACATATGTACACTGGTGTGTCAATCATGACATATGTACACGGGTGCATCAATCGTGACATATGTACACTGGTGTATCAATCATGACAGATGTAAACTGATGTAGCAATCATGACATATGTACACTGGTGTGTCAATCATGAAATATGTACACTGGTGTGTCAATCATGACATATGTACACTGGTGTGTCAATCATGACAGATGTATACTGATGTATCAATCATGACAGATGTACACTGGTGTATCAATCATGACATATGTACACTGGTGCGTCAATCATGACATATGTACACTGGTGTGTCAATCATGACATATGTACACTGGGGTGTCAATCATGAAATATGTACACTGGTGCATCAATCATGACATATGCACACTGGTGTGTCAATCATGACATATGTACACTGGTGTGTCAATCATGACATATGTACACTGGTGCATCAATCATGACAGATGTACACTGGTGCATCAATCATGACATATGTACACTGGTTTGTCAATCATGACAGCTGTACACTGGTGTGTCAATCATGACATATGTACACTGGTGCATCAATCATGACAGCTGTACACTGGTGTATCAATCATGACAGCTGTACACTGGTGTATCAATCATGACAGCTGTACACTGGTGCATCAATCATGACATATGTACACTGGTGTGTCAATCATGACGGCTGTACAGTGGTGTATCAATCATGACAGCTGTACACTGGTGTATCAATCATGACAGCTGTACACTGGTGTATCAATCATGACAGCTGTACACTGGTGTATCAATCATGACAGCTGTACACTGGTGTATCAATCATGACAGATGTACACTGGTGTATCAATCATGACAGCTGTACACTGGTGTGTCAATCATGACATATGTACACTGGTGCATCAATCGTGACAGATGTACACTGGTGTATCAATCATGACATATGTACACTGGTGCATCAATCAATCATGACCTATGTACACTGGTGCGTCAATCATGACATATGTACACTGGTGTGTCAATCATGACATATGTACACGGGTGCATCAATCGTGACATATGTACACTGGTGTATCAAACATGACAGATGTACACTGATGTATCAATCATGACATATGTACACTGGTGTGTCAATCATGACATATGTACACGGGTGCATCAATCGTGACATATGTACACTGGTGTATCAATCATGACAAATGTACACTGATGTATCAATCATGACATATGTACACTGGTGTGTCAATCATGACATATGTACACTGGTGTGTCAATCATGACATATGTACACTGGTGTGTCAATCATGACAGATGTATACTGATGTATCAATCATGACAGATGTACACTGGTGTATCAATCATGACATATGTACACTGGTGCGTCAATCATGACATATGTACACTGATGCGTCAATCATGACATATGTACACTGGTGCGTCAATCATGACAGATGTACACTGGTGCATCAATCATGACATATGTACACAGGTGCGTCAATCATGACAGATGTACACTGGTTTGTCAATCATGACAGCTGTACACGGGTGTGTCAATCATGACATATGTACACTGGTGCATCAATCATGACAGATGTACACTGGTGCATCAATCATGATAGATGTACACTGGTGTATCAATCATGACAGCTGTACACTGGTGTATCAATCATGACAGCTGTACACTGGTGTATCAATCATGACAGCTGTACACTGGTGTATCAATCATGACAGTTGTACACTGGTGCGCCAATCATGACATATGTACACTGGTGCATCAATCATGACATATGTACACTGGTGTGTCAATCATGACATATGTACACTGGTGCATCAATCATGACAGATGTACACTGGTGTATCAATCATGACAGATGTACACTGGTGCATCAATCATGACAGATGTACACTGGTGCATCAATCATGACATATGTACACTGGTGCATCAATCATGACAGCTGTACACTGGTGCATCAATCATGACAGCTGTACACTGGTGCATCAATCATGACATATGTACACTGATGCATCAATCATTACATATGTTCACTGGTGCATCAATCATGACATATGTACACTGGTGTGTCAATCATGACAGCTGTACACTGGTGCATCAATCATGACAGATGTACACTGGTGTATCAATCATGACAGATGTAAACTGGTGCGTCAATCATGACATATGTACACTGGTGTATCAATCATGACATATGTACACTGGTGCATCAATCATGACAGATGTACACTGGTGTATCAATCATGACATATGTACACTGGTGCATTAATCATGACATATGTACACTGGTGTGTCAATCATGACAGCTGTACACTGGTGCATCAATCATGACATATGTACACTGGTGTATCAATCATGACATATGTACACTGGTGCATCAATCATGACAGATGTACACTGGTGTATCAATCATGACATATGTACACTGGTGCATCAATCATGACATATGTACACTGGTGTGTCAATCATGACAGCTGTACACTGGTGCATCAATCATGACAGATGTACACTGGTGTATCAATCATGACAGTTGTACACTGGTGTATCAATCATGACAGCTGTACACTGGTGTATCAATCATGACAGCTGTACACGGGTGCATCAATCAATCATGATATATGTACACTGGTGCGTCAATCATGACATATGTACACTGTTGTGTCAATCATGACATATGTACACGGGTGCATCAATCGTGACATATGTACACTGGTGTATCAATCATGACAGATGTACACTGATGTATCAATCATGACATATGTACACTGATGTGTCAATCATGACATATGTACACTGGTGTGTCAATCATGACATATGTACACTGGTGTGTCAATCATGACAGATGTATACTGATGTATCAATCATGACAGATGTACACTGGTGTATCAATCATGACATATGTACACTGGTGCGTCAATCATGACATATGTACACTGGTGTGTCAATCATGACATATGTACACTGGGGTGTCAATCATGAAATATGTACACTGGTGCATCAATCATGATATATGCACACTGGTGTGTCAATCATGACATATGTACACTGGTGTGTCAATCATGACATATGTACACTGGTGCATCAATCATGACAGATGTACACTGGTGCATCAATCATGACAGATGTACACTGGTTTGTCAATCATGACAGCTGTACACTGGTGTGTCAATCATGACATATGTACACTGGTGCATCAATCATGACAGCTGTACACTGGTGTATCAATCATGACAGGTACACTGGTGTATCAATCATGACAGTGTACACTGGTGCATCAATCATGACATATGTACACTGGTGTGTTAATCATGACAGCTGTACACTGGTGTATCAATCATGACAGCTGTACACTGGTGTATCAATCATGACAGCTGTACACTGGTGTATCAATCATGACAGCTGTACACTGGTGTATCAATCATGACAGCTGTACACTGGTGTATCAATCATGACAGCTGTACACTGGTGTATAAATCATGACAGATGTACACTGGTGTATCAATCATGACAGCTGTACACTGGTGTGTCAATCATGACATATGTACACTGGTGCATCAATCGTGACAGATGTACACTGGTGTATCAATCATGACATATGTACACTGGTGCATCAATAAATCATGACATATGTACACTGGTGCGTCAATCATGAAATATGTACACTGGTGTGTCAATCATGACATATGTACACGGGTGCATCAATCGTGACATATGTACACTGGTGTATCAAACATGACAGATGTACACTGATGTATCAATCATGACATATGTACACTGGTGTGTCAATCATGACATATGTACACGGGTGCATCAATCGTGACATATGTACACTGGTGTATCAATCATGACAGATGTACGCTGATGTATCAATCATGACATATGTACACTGGTGTGTCAATCATGACATATGTACACTGGTGTGTCAATCATGACATATGTACACTGGTGTGTCAATCATGACAGATGTATACTGATGTATCAATCATGACAGATGTACACTGGTGTATCAATCATGACATATGTACACTGGTGCGTCAATCATGACATATGTACACTGATGCGTCAATCATGACAGATGTACACTGGTGCGTCAATCATGACACATGTACACTGGTGCATCAATCATGACATATGCACACTGGTGTGTCAATCATGACATATGTACACTGGTGTGTCAATCATGACATATGTACACTGGTGCATCAATCATGACAGATGTACACTGGTTTGTCAATCATGACAGCTGTACACTGGTGTGTCAATCATGACATATGTACACTGGTGTGTCAATCATGACAGATGTACACTGGTGCATCAATCATGACAGATGTACACTGGTGCGTCAATCATGACAGATGTACACTGGTTTGTCAATCATGACAGCTGTACACGGGTGTGTCAATCATGACATATGTACACTGGTGCATCAATCATGACAGATGTACACTGGTGCATCAATCATGATAGATGTACACTGGTGTATCAATCATGACAGCTGTACACTGGTGTATCAATCGTGACAGCTGTACACTGGTGTATCAATCATGACAGCTGTACACTGGTGTATCAATCATGACAGCTGTACACTGGTGCGCCAATCATGACATATGTACACTGGTGCATCAATCATGACATATGTACACTGGTGTGTCAATCATGACAGCTGTACACTGGTGCATCAATCATGACAGATGTACACTGGTGTATCAATCATGACAGATGTACACTGTGGCATCAATCATGACAGATGTACACTGGTGCATCAATCATGACATATGTACACTGGTGCATCAATCATGACAGCTGTACACTGGTGCATCAATCATGACAGCTGTACACTGGTGCATCAATCATGACATATGTACACTGATGCATCAATCATGACATATGTACACTGGTGTGTCAATCATGACAGCTGTACACTGGTGCATCAATCATGACATATGTACACTGGAGCATCAATCATGACATATGTACACTGGTGTGTCAATCATGACAGCTGTACACTGGTGCATCAATCATGACAGATGTACACTGGTGCGTCAATCATGACAGATGTACACTGGTGTATCAATCATGACATATGTACACTGGTGCATCAATCATGACAGATGTACACTGGTGTATCAATCATGACATATGTACACTGGTGCATTAATCATGACATATGTACACTGGTGTGTCAATCATGACAGCTGTACACTGGTGCATCAATCATGACATATGTACACTGGTGTATCAATCATGACATATGTACTCTGGTGCATCAATCATGACAGATGTACACTGGTGTATCAATCATGACATATGTACACTGGTGCATCAATCATGACATATGTACACTGGTGTGTCAATCATGACAGCTGTACACTGGTGCATCAATCATGACAGATGTACACTGGTGTATCAATCATGACAGATGTACACTGGTGCATCAATCATGACAGATGTACACTGGTGCATCAATCATGACATATGTACACTGGTGCATCAATCATGACAGCTGTACACAGGTGCATCAATCGTGACATATGTACACTGGTTTATCAATCATGACAGATGTACACTGATGTATCAATCATGACATATGTACACTGGTGTGTCAATCGTGACATATGTACACTGGTGTGTCAATCATGACATATGTACACTGGTGTGTCAATCATGACAGATGTATACTGATGTATCAATCAATCATGACAAATGTACACTGGTGTATCAATCATGACATATGTACACTGGTGCGTCAATCATGACATATGTACACTGATGCGTCAATCATGACAGATGTACACTGGTGCGTCAATCATGACACATGTACACTGGTGCATCAATCATGACATATGCACACTGGTGTGTCAATCATGACATATGTACACTGGTGTGTCAATCATGACATATGTACACTGGTGCATCAATCATGACAGATGTACACTGGTTTGTCAATCATGACAGCTGTACACTGGTGTGTCAATCATGACATATGTACACTGGTGTGTCAATCATGACAGATGTACACTGGTGCATCAATCATGACAGATGTACACTGGTGCGTCAATCATGACAGATGTACACTGGTTTGTCAATCATGACAGCTGTACACTGGTGTGTCAATCATGACATATGTACACTGGTGCATCAATCATGACAGATGTACACTGGTGCATCAATCATGACAGATGTACACTGGTGTATCAATCATGACAGCTGTACACTGGTGTATCAATCATGACAGCTGTACACTGGTGTATCAATCATGACAGCTGTACACTGGTGCGCCAATCATGACATATGTACACTGGTGCATCAATCATGACATATGTACACTGGTGTGTCAATCATGACAGCTGTACACTGGTGCATCAATCATGACAGATGTACACTGGTGTATCAATCATGACAGATGTACACTGTGGTCAATCATGACAGATGTACACTGGTGCGTCAATCATGACAGATGTACACTGGTGTATCAATCATGACATATGTACACTGGTGCATCAATCATGACAGATGTACACTGGTGTATCAATCATGACATATGTACACTGGTGCATCAATCATGACATATGTACACTGGTGTGTCAATCATGACAGCTGTACACTGGTGCATCAATCATGACATATGTACACTGGTGTATCAATCATGACATATGTACACTGGTGCATCAATCATGACAGATGTACACTGGTGTATCAATCATGACATATGTACACTGGTGCATCAATCATGACATATGTACACTGGTGTGTCAATCATGACAGCTGTACACTGGTGCATCAATCATGACATATGTACACTGGTGTATCAATCATGACAGATGTACACTGGTGCATCAATCATGACAGATGTACACTGGTGCATCAATCATGACAGCTGTACACTGGTGCATCAATCATGACAGTGTACACTGGTGCATCAATCATGACATGTACACTGTCAATCATGACATGTACACGGTGTCAATCAGACAGCTGTACACTGGTGCATCAATCATGACATTGTACACTGGTGCATCAATCATGACATATGTACACTGGTGTGTCAATCATGACAGCTGTACACTGGTGCATCAATCATGACAGATGTACACTGGTGTATCAATCATGACAGCTGTACACTGGTGTGTCAATCATGACATATGTACACTGGTGCATCAATCGTGACAGATGTACACTGGTGTATCAATCATGACATATGTACACTGGTGCATCAATAAATCATGACATATGTACACTGGTGCGTCAATCATGAAATATGTACACTGGTGTGTCAATCATGACATATGTACACGGGTGCATCAATCGTGACATATGTACACTGGTGTATCAAACATGACAGATGTACACTGATGTATCAATCATGACATATGTACACTGGTGTGTCAATCATGACATATGTACACGGGTGCATCAATCGTGACATATGTACACTGGTGTATCAATCATGACAGATGTACGCTGATGTATCAATCATGACATATGTACACTGGTGTGTCAATCATGACATATGTACACTGGTGTGTCAATCATGACATATGTACACTGGTGTGTCAATCATGACAGATGTATACTGATGTATCAATCATGACAGATGTACACTGGTGTATCAATCATGACATATGTACACTGGTGCGTCAATCATGACATATGTACACTGATGCGTCAATCATGACAGATGTACACTGGTGCGTCAATCATGACACATGTACACTGGTGCATCAATCATGACATATGCACACTGGTGTGTCAATCATGACATATGTACACTGGTGTGTCAATCATGACATATGTACACTGGTGCATCAATCATGACAGATGTACACTGGTTTGTCAATCATGACAGCTGTACACTGGTGTGTCAATCATGACATATGTACACTGGTGTGTCAATCATGACAGATGTACACTGGTGCATCAATCATGACAGATGTACACTGGTGCGTCAATCATGACAGATGTACACTGGTTTGTCAATCATGACAGCTGTACACGGGTGTGTCAATCATGACATATGTACACTGGTGCATCAATCATGACAGATGTACACTGGTGCATCAATCATGATAGATGTACACTGGTGTATCAATCATGACAGCTGTACACTGGTGTATCAATCGTGACAGCTGTACACTGGTGTATCAATCATGACAGCTGTACACTGGTGTATCAATCATGACAGCTGTACACTGGTGCGCCAATCATGACATATGTACACTGGTGCATCAATCATGACATATGTACACTGGTGTGTCAATCATGACAGCTGTACACTGGTGCATCAATCATGACAGATGTACACTGGTGTATCAATCATGACAGATGTACACTGTGGCATCAATCATGACAGATGTACACTGGTGCATCAATCATGACATATGTACACTGGTGCATCAATCATGACAGCTGTACACTGGTGCATCAATCATGACAGCTGTACACTGGTGCATCAATCATGACATATGTACACTGATGCATCAATCATGACATATGTACACTGGTGTGTCAATCATGACAGCTGTACACTGGTGCATCAATCATGACATATGTACACTGGAGCATCAATCATGACATATGTACACTGGTGTGTCAATCATGACAGCTGTACACTGGTGCATCAATCATGACAGATGTACACTGGTGCGTCAATCATGACAGATGTACACTGGTGTATCAATCATGACATATGTACACTGGTGCATCAATCATGACAGATGTACACTGGTGTATCAATCATGACATATGTACACTGGTGCATTAATCATGACATATGTACACTGGTGTGTCAATCATGACAGCTGTACACTGGTGCATCAATCATGACATATGTACACTGGTGTATCAATCATGACATATGTACTCTGGTGCATCAATCATGACAGATGTACACTGGTGTATCAATCATGACATATGTACACTGGTGCATCAATCATGACATATGTACACTGGTGTGTCAATCATGACAGCTGTACACTGGTGCATCAATCATGACAGATGTACACTGGTGTATCAATCATGACAGATGTACACTGGTGCATCAATCATGACAGATGTACACTGGTGCATCAATCATGACATATGTACACTGGTGCATCAATCATGACAGCTGTACACAGGTGCATCAATCGTGACATATGTACACTGGTTTATCAATCATGACAGATGTACACTGATGTATCAATCATGACATATGTACACTGGTGTGTCAATCGTGACATATGTACACTGGTGTGTCAATCATGACATATGTACACTGGTGTGTCAATCATGACAGATGTATACTGATGTATCAATCAATCATGACAAATGTACACTGGTGTATCAATCATGACATATGTACACTGGTGCGTCAATCATGACATATGTACACTGGTGCGTCAATCATGACAGATGTACACTGGTGCGTCAATCATGACACATGTACACTGGTGCATCAATCATGACATATGTACACTGGTGCATCAATCATGACATATGTACACTGGTGTGCAATCATGACATATGTACACTGGTGCTCAATCATGACAGATGTACACTGGTTGTCAATCATGACAGCTGTACACTGGTGTGTCAATCATGACATATGTACACTGGTGCATCAATCATGACATATGTACACTGGTGCATCAATCATGACAGATGTACACTGGTGCGTCAATCATGACAGATGTACACTGGTTGTCAATCATGACAGCTGTACACTGGTGTGTCAATCATGACATATGTACACTGGTGCATCAATCATGACAGATGTACACTGGTGCATCAATCATGACAGATGTACACTGGTGCATCAATCATGACATATGTACACTGGTGCATCAATCATGACAGATGTACACTGGTGCGTCAATCATGACATATGTACACTGGTGCATCAATCATGACAGATGTACACTGGTGCGTCAATCATGACATATGTACACTGGTGCATCAATCATGACATATGTACACTGGTGCATCAATCATGACATATGTACACTGGTGCGTCAATCATGACATATGTACACTGGTGCGTCAATCATGACATATGTACACTGGTGCATCAATCATGACATATGTACACTGGTGCATCAATCATGACAGATGTACACTGGTGCGTCAATCATGACATATGTACACTGGTGCATCAATCATTGACATATGTACACTGGTGCGTCAATCATGACATATGTACACTGGTGTGTCAATCATGACATATGTACACTGGTGCATCAATCATGACAGATGTACACTGGTGCGTCAATCAAGACATATGTACACTGGTGTGTCAATCATGACATATGTGCACTGGTGCATCAATCATGACATATGTACACTGGTGCATCAATCAATCAATCATGACATATGTACACTGGTGCGCCAATCCTGACATATGTACACTGGTGCATCAATCATGACAGATGTACACTTGTGCGTCAATCATGACATATGTACACTGGTGCATCAATCATGACAGATGTACACTGGTGCGTCAATCATGACATATGTACACTGGTGCGTCAATCATGGCATATGTACACTGGTGCATCAATCATGACATATGTACACTGGTGCATCAATCGTGACATATGTACACTGGTGCATCAATCATGACAGATGTACACTGGTGCGTCAATCATGACATATGTACACTGGTGTGTCAATCATGACATATGTGCACTGGTACATCAATCATGACATATGTACACTGGTGCATCAATCAATCAATCATGACATATGTACACTGGTGCGCCAATCCTGACATATGTACACTGGTGCATCTATCATGACAGATGTACACTTGTGCGTCAATCATGACATATGTACACTGGTGCGTCAATCATGACATATATACACTGGTGCATCAATCATGACATATGTACACTGGTGCATCAATCAATCAATCATGACATATGTACACTGGTGCGCCAATCCTGACATATGTACACTGGTGCATCAATCATGACAGATGTACACTCGTGCGCCAATCCTGACATATGTACACTGGTGCATCAATCATGACAGATGTACACTGGTGCATCAATCATGACATATATACACTGGTGCATCAATCATGACATATGTACACTGGTGCGTCAATCATGACATATGTACACTGGTGCATCAATCATGACATATGTACACCGGTGCATCAATCATGACATATGTACACTGGTGCGTCAATCATTACATATGTACACTGGTGCGTCAATCATGACATATGTACACTGGTGCATCAATCATGACATATGTACACCGGTGCGTCAATCATGACATATGTACACTGGTGCGTCAATCATGACATATGTACACTGGTGCGTCAATCATGACATATGTACACTGGTGCGTCCATCATGACATATGTACACTGGTGCGTCAATCATGGCAGATATACACTGGTGCATCAATCATGACATATGTACACTGGTGCATCAATCATGACATATGTACACTGGTGCATCAATCATGACATATGTACACCGGTGCGTCAATCATGACATATGTACACTGGTGTGTCAATCATGACAGCTGTACACTGGTGCATCAATCATGACATATGTACACTGGTGCATCAATCATGACATATGTACACTGATGTGTCAATCATGACAGATGTACACTGGTGCGTCAATCATGACAGATGTACACTGGTATATCAATCATGACATATGTACACTGGTGCATCAATCATGACAGATGTACACTGGTGTATCAATCATGACATATGTACAATGGTGCATCAATCATGACATATGTACACAGGTGTGTCAATCATGACAGCTGTACACTGGTGCATCAATCATGACATATGTACACTGGTGTATCAATCATGACATATGTACACTGGTGCATCAATCATGACAGATGTACACTGGTGTATCAATCATGACATATGTACACTGGTGCATCAATCATGACATATGTACACTGGTGTGTCAATCATGACAGCTGTACACTGGTGCATCAATCATGACATATGTACACTGGTGTATCAATCATGACAGATGTACACTGGTGCATCAATCATGACAGATGTACACTGGTGCATCAATCATGACAGCGGTACACTGGTGCATCAATCATGACAGCTGTACACTGGTGCATCAATCATGACATATGTACACTGATGCATCAATCATGACATATGTACACTGGTGTGTCAATCATGACAGCTGTATACTGGTGCATCAATCATGACATATGTACACTGGTGCATCAATCATGACATATGTACACTGGTGTGTCAATCATGACAGCTGTACACTGGTGCATCAATCATGACAGATGTACACTGGTGTATCAATCATGACAGATGTACACTGGTGCATCAATCATGACAGATGTACACTGGTGCGTCAATCATGACATATATACACTGGTGCATCAATCATGACAGATGTACACTGGTGCGTCAATCATGACATATGTACACTGGTGCATCAATCATGACAGCTGTACACTGGTGCATCAATCATAACAGCTGTACACTGGTGCATCAATCATGACATATGTACACTGATGCATCAATCATGACATATGTACACTGGTGTGTCAATCATGACAGCTGTACACTGGTGCATCAATCATGACATATGTACACTGGTGCATCAATCATGACATATGTACACTGGTGTGTCAATCATGACAGCTGTACACTGGTGCATCAATCATGACAGATGTACACTGGTGTATCAATCATGACATATGTACACTGGTGCATCAATCATGACAGATGTACACTGGTGTATCAATCATGACATATGTACACTGGTGCATCAATCATGACATATGTACACAGGTGTGTCAATCATGACAGCTGTACACTGGTGCATCAATCATGACATATGTACACTGGTGTATCAATCATGACATATGTACACTGGTGCATCAATCATGACAGATGTACACTGGTGTATCAATCATGACATATGTACACTGGTGCATCAATCATGACATATGTACACTGGTGTGTCAATCATGACAGCTGTACACTGGTGCATCAATCATGACAGATGTACACTGGTGCATCAATCATGACAGATGTACACTGGTGCATCAATCATGACATATGTACACTGGTGCATCAATCATGACAGCGGTACACTGGTGCATCAATCATGACAGCTGTACACTGGTGCATCAATCATGACATATGTACACTGATGCATCAATCATGACATATGTACACTGGTGTGTCAATCATGACAGCTGTACACTGGTGCATCAATCATGACATATGTACACTGGTGCATCAATCATGACATATGTACACTGGTGTGTCAATCATGACAGCTGTACACTGGTGCATCAATCATGACAGATGTACACTGGTGTATCAATCATGACAGATGTACACTGGTGCATCAATCATGACAGATGTACACTGGTGCGTCAATCATGACATATATACACTGGTGCATCAATCATGACAGATGTACACTGGTGCGTCAATCATGACATATGTACACTGGTGCATCAATCATGACATATGTACACTGGTGCATCAATCATGACATATGTACACTGGTGCGTCAATCATTACATATGTACACTGGTGCGTCAATCATGACATATGTACACTGGTGCATCAATCATGACATATGTACACTGGTGCATCAATCGTGACAGATGTACACTGGTGCGTCAATCATGACATATGTACACTGGTGCATCAATCAATCATGACATATGTACACTGGTGCGTCAATCATGACATATGTACACTGGTGTGTCAATCATGACATATGTACACTGGTGCATCAATCATGACAGATGTACACTGGTGCGTCAATCAAGACATATGTACACTGGTGTGTCAATCATGACATATGTGCACTGGTGCATCAATCATGACATATGTACACTGGTGCATCAATCAATCAATCATGACATATGTACACTGGTGCGCCAATCCTGACATATGTACACTGGTGCATCAATCATGACAGATGTACACTTGTGCGTCAATCATGACATATGTACACTGGTGCATCAATCATGACAGATGTACACTGGTGCGTCAATCATGACATATGTACACTGGTGCGTCAATCATGGCATATGTACACTGGTGCATCAATCATGACATATGTACACTGGTGCATCAATCATGACATATGTACACTGGTGCATCAATCATGACAGATGTACACTGGTGCGTCAATCATGACATATGTACACTGGTGTGTCAATCATGACATATGTGCACTGGTACATCAATCATGACATATGTACACTGGTGCATCAATCAATCAATCATGACATATGTACACTGGTGCGCCAATCCTGACATATGTACACTGGTGCATCTATCATGACAGATGTACACTTGTGCGTCAATCATGACATATGTACACTGGTGCGTCAATCATGACATATATACACTGGTGCATCAATCATGACATATGTACACTGGTGCATCAATCAATCAATCATGACATATGTACACTGGTGCGCCAATCCTGACATATGTACACTGGTGCATCAATCATGACAGATGTACACTCGTGCGCCAATCCTGACATATGTACACTGGTGCATCAATCATGACAGATGTACACTGGTGCGTCAATCATTACATATGTACACTGGTGCGTCAATCATGACATATGTACACTGGTGCGTCAATCATGACATATGTACACTGGTGCGTCCATCATGACATATGTACACTGGTGCGTCAATCATGGCAGATATACACTGGTGCATCAATCATGACATATGTACACTGGTGCATCAATCATGACATATGTACACTGGTGCATCAATCATGACATATGTACACTGGTGCGTCAATCATGACGTAGGTGTACACTGGTGTGTCAAACACGACAGTTGTACATTGGTGTGTCAATCCAAACAGGCATACACTGGTGCGTACGTCAGGTCATGTGAACAAGTGTGTGTTAATCATTGTATGTGTACGTTGATGTGTTAGGACAGGTGTATGTTGGAGTGTCAATCAGGCATGTCCACGTTCCTGTGTCAATCAGGACAGGTGCACGTTGGCTTGTCAGGGCAGATATACACTCGTATGCCAATCTGGACAGGAATACACTGGTTTGTCAATCATAGCAGGTGCATGGTGGCCTGTCAGGACAGGTATACACTCGTATGCCAATCAGGACAGGTATACAATGGTGTGTCAATCAGAGCAGGTGCAAGGTGGCCTGTCAGGACAGGTATACACTCGTATGCCAATCAGGACAGGTATACACTGGTATGCCAATCAGGGCAGCAGGTATTCCCTGATGTGTCAATCAGGATAGGTGAACATTTGGCGTTCCCGGATAGGTGTACGTTGGTGTATCATGACATGCGTACCTTTGTGGGTCAATTATTGCATTGTATGTGTACGCTAGTATGTTAATCAGGGCAGACGTACGATGGCATATCAGGGCAGGTGTATGTTGGTATAGCAGGGCAGGTGTATGTCGGTATAGCAGGGCAGGTGTATGTTGGTATAGCAGGGCAGGTGTATGTTGGTATAGCAGGGCAGGTGTATGTTGGTATAGCAGGGCAGGTGTATGTTGGTATAGCAGGGCAGGTGTATGATGGTATAGCAGGGCAGGTGTATGTTGGTATAGCAGAGCAGGTGTATGTTGGTATAGCAGGGCAGTTGTATGTTGGTATAGCAGGACAGGTGTATGATGGTATATCAGGGCAGGTGTATGTTGGTATAGCAGGACAGGTGTATGTTGGTATATCAGGACAGGTGTATGTTGTTATATCAGGACAGGTGTATGTTGGTATAGCAGGACAGGTGTATGTTGGTAGAGCAGGGCAGGTGTATGTTGGTATAGCAGGGCAGGTGTATGTTGGCATAGGAGGGCATGTGTATGTGGGTATAGCAGGGCAGGTGTATGTTGGTACAGCAGGACAGGTGTATGTTGGTATAGCAGGACAGGTGTATGTTGGTATAGCAGGGCAGGTGTATGTTGGTGTAGCAGGACAGGTGTATGTTGGTATAGCAGGGCAGGAGTATGTTGGTATAGCAGGGCAGGTGTATGTGGGTATAACAGTGTATGCTGGTATAGCAGGGCATGTGTATGTTGGTATAGCAGGGCATGTGTATTTTAGTATAGCAGGACAGGTGTATGTTGGTGTAGCAGGACAGGTGTATGTTGGTATAGCAGGGCAGGTGTATGTTGGTATAGCAGGACAGGTGTATGTTGGTATAGCAGGGCAGGTGTATGTTGGTATATCAGGACAGGTGTATGTTGGTATAGCAGGGCAGGTGTATGTGGGTATAGCAGTATATGCTGGTATAGCAGGGCATGTGTATGTTGGTATAGCAGGGCATGTGTATGTTGGTATAGCAGGGCAGGAGTATGTTGGTATAGCAGGGCATGTGTATGTTGGTATAGCAGGGCATGTGTATGTTGGTATAGCAGGGCAGGTGTATGTTGGTATAGCAGGGCAGGAGTATGTTGGTATAGCAGGGCAGGTGTATGTTGGTATAGCAGGACAGGTGTATGTGGGCATAGCAGGGCAGGTGTATGTTGGTATAGCAGGGCAGGTGCATGTTGGTATAGCAGAGCAGGTGTATGTTGGCATAGCAGGGCAGGTGTATGTTGGTATATCAGGGCAGGTGTATGTGGGCATAGCAGGGCAGGTGTATGTTGGTATAGCAGAGCAGGTGTATGTTGGCATAGCAGGGCAGGTGTATGTTGGCATAGCAGGGCAGGTGTATGTTGGTATATCAGGGCAGGTGTATGTTGGTATAGCAGGTCAGGTGTATGTTGGTATAGCAGGACAGGTGTATGTTGGTATAGCAGGGCAGGAGTATGTTGGTATAGCAGGGCAGGTGTATGTTGGTATAGCAGGGCAGGTGTATGTTGGTATAGCAGGGCAGGTGTATGTTGGTATAGCAGGGCAGGTGTATGTTGGTGTAGCAGGACAGATGTATGTTGGTATAGCAGGACAGGAGTATGTTGGTATAGCAGGGCAGGTGTATGTTGGTATAGCAGGGCAGGTGTATGTTGGTATAGCAGGGAAGGTGTATGTTGGTATAGCAGGACAGGTGTATGTTGGTATAGCAGGGCAGGTGTATGTTGGTATAGCAGGGAAGGTGTATGTTGGTATTGCAGGGCAGGAGTATGTTGGTATAGCAGGGCAGGAGTATGTTGGTATAGCAGGACATATGTATGTTGGAATAGCAGGGCAGGAGTATGTTGGTATAGCAGGGCAGGTGTATGTGGTTATAGCAGGGTAGGTGTATGTTGGTATAGCAGGGCATGTGTATGTTGGTATAGCAGGGCAGGTGTATGTTGGTATAGCAGGGCAGGAGTATGTTGGTATAGCAGGGCAGGTGTATGTTGGTATAGCAGGGCAGGAGTATGTTGGTATAGCAGGGCAGGTGTATGTTGGTATAGCAGGGCAGGAGTATGAAGGTATAGCAGGGCAGGTGTATGTTGGTATAGCAGGGCAGGTGTATTTTGGTATAGCAGGGCAGGTGTATGTTGGTATAGCAGGGCAGGTGTATGTGGGTATAGCAGGACAGGTGTATGTTGGTATAGCAGGGCAGGTGTATGTGGGTATAGCAGGGCAGGTGTATGTTGGTATAGCAGGACAGGTGTATGTTGGTATAGCAGGGCAGGTGTATGTTGGTATAGGAGTGCAAGAGTATGTTGGTATAGCAGGGCAGGTGTATGTTGGTATAGCAGGGCAGGAGTATGTTGGTATAGCAGGGCAGGTGTATATTGAACAGGTGCATTATGGTGTGTTAGTCCGGGCAGGTGTACGATGGTATATCAGAACAGGTGTATACTGGTGTGTTAGTCCGGGCACGTGTACGTTGGTATATCAGAACAGGTGTATACTGGTGTGTTAGTTCGGGCAGGTGTATGTTGTTATATCAGAACAGGTGTATACTGGTTTGTTAGTCTGGGCAGATGTACGTTGGTATATCAGAACAGGTGTATACCGGTGTGTTTGTCTGGGCAAGTGTACGTTTGTATATCAGAACAGGTGTATACCGGTGTGTTAGTCAGGGCAAGTGTACGTTTGTATATCAGAACAGGTGTATACCGGTGTGTTAGTCTGGGCAGGTGTACGTTGGTATATCAGAACATGTGTATACTGGTGTGTTAATCTGGGCAGGTGTACCTTGGTATATCAGAACAGGTTTATACTGGTGTGTTAGTCTGGGCAGGTGTACGTTGGTATATCAGAACAGGTGTATACCGGTGTGTTAGTCTGGGCAGGTGTACGATGGAATATCAGAATAGGTGTATACTGGTGTGTTAGTCTGGATAGGTGTACGTTAATATATCAGAACAGGTGTATACTGGTGTGTCAGTCTGGGTAGGTGCACGTTGGTATATCAGAACAGGTGTATACTGGTGTGATAGTCCGGGCATGTGTACGTTGGTATATCAGAACAGGTCTATACTGGTGTGTTAGTCTTGGCAGGTGTACGTTGGCATATCAGAACAGGTGTATACTGGTGTGTTAGTCTGGGCAGGTGTACGATGGTATATCAGAATAGGTGTATACTGGTGTGTTATTCTGGATAGGTGTATGTTGGTATATCAGAACAGGTGTATACCGGTGTGTTAATCTGGACAGGTGTATGTTGGTATATCAGAACAGGTGTATACTGGTGTGTTAATCTGGACAGGTGTACGTTGGTATATCAGAACAGGTGTATACCGGTGTGTTAGTCTGGATAGGTGTACGTTGGTATATCAGAACAGGTGTATACTGGTGTGCTAATCTGGACAGGTGTATGTTGGTATATCAGAACAGGTGTATACTGGTGTGTTAATCTGGACAGGTGTACGATGGTATATCAGAATAGGTGTATACTGGTGTGTTAGTCTGGATAGGTGTACGTTGGTATATCAGAACAGGTGTATACTGGTGTGTTAGTCTGGGCAGGTGTACGATGGTATATCAGAATAGGTGTATACTGGTGTGTTTGTCTGGATAGGTGTACGTTGGTATATCAGAACAGGTGTATACTGGTGTGTTAATCTGGACAGGTGTATGTTGGGATATCAGAACAGGTGTATACTGGTGTGTGTGTCCGGGCAGGTGTACGTTGGTATATCAGAACAGGTGTATACTGGTGTGTTAGTCTGGGCAGGTGTATGTTGGTATATCAGAACAGGTGTATACTGGTGTGTTTGTCCGGGCAGGTGTACGTTGGTATATCAGAATAGGTGTATACTGGTGTGTTAGTCTGGATAGGTGTACGTTGATATATCAGAACAGGTGTATACTGGTGTGTCAGTCTGGGTAGGTGCACGTTGGTATATCAGAACAGGTGTATACTGGTGTGTTAGTCCGGGCAGGTGTACGTTGGTATATCAGAACAGGTGTATACTGGTGTGTTAGTCTTGGCAGGTGTACGTTGGTATATCAGAACAGGTGTATACTGGTGTGTCAGTCTGGGTAGGTGTACGTTGGTATATCAGAACAGGTGTATACTGGTGTGTTAGTCTGGGCAGGTGTACGTTGGTATATCAGAACAGGTGTATACTGGTGTGTTAGTCTGGGCAGGTGTACGTTGGTATATCAGAACAGGTGTATACCGGTGTGTTAGTCTGGGCAGGTGTACGTTGGTATATCAGAACAGGTGTATACTGGTGTGTTAATCTGGACAGGTGTACGTTGGTATATCAGAACAGGTGTATACTGGTGTGTTAGTCTGGACAGGTGTACGTTGGTATATCAGAACAGGTGTATACTGGTGTGTTAGTCTGGACAGGTGTACGTTGGTATATCAGAACAGGTGTATACTGGTGTGTTAATCTGGACAGGTGTATGTTGGTATATCAGAACAGGTGTATACTGGTGTGTTAATCTGGACAGGTGTACGTTGGGATATCAGAACAGGTGTATACTGGTGTGTTTGTCCGGGCAGGTGTACGTTGGTATATCAGAACAGGTCTATACTGGTGTGTTAGTCTGGGCAGGTGTACGTTGGTATATCAGAACAGGTGTATACTGGTGTGTTAGTCTGGGCAGGTGTACGTTGGTATATCAGAACAGGTGTATACTGGTGTGTTAGTCTGGGCAGGTGTACGTTGGTATATCAGAACAGGTGTATACTGGTGTGTTAGTCTGGACAGGTGTACGTTGGTATATCAGAACAGGTGTATACTGGTGTGTTAGTCTGGGCAGGTGTACGTTGGTATATCAGAACAGGTGTATACTGGTGTGTTAGTCTGGACAGGTGTACGTTGGTATATCAGAACAGGTGTATACTGGTGTGTTAATCTGGACAGGTGTATGTTGGTATATCAGAACAGGTGTATACTGGTGTGTTAATCTGGACAGGTGTACGTTGGGATATCAGAACAGGTGTATACTGGTGTGTTTGTCCGGGCAGGTGTACGTTGGTATATCAGAACAGGTGTATACTGGTGTGTTAGTCTGGGCAGGTGTATGTTGGTATATCAGAACAGGTGTATACTGGTGTGTTAGTCTGGGCAGGTGTACGTTGGTATATCAGAACAGGTGTATACTGGTGTGTTAGTCTGGACAGGTGTACGTTGGTATATCAGAACAGGTGTATACTGGTGTGTTAGTCTGGGCAGGTGTACGTTGGTATATCAGAACAGGTGTATACTGGTGTGTTAGTCTGGACAGGTGTACGTTGGTATATCAGAACAGGTGTATACTGGTGTGTTAATCTGGACAGGTGTATGTTGGTATATCAGAACAGGTGTATACTGGTGTGTTAATCTGGACAGGTGTACGTTGGGATATCAGAACAGGTGTATACTGGTGTGTTTGTCCGGGCAGGTGTACGTTGGTATATCAGAACAGGTGTATACTGGTGTGTTAGTCTGGGCAGGTGTATGTTGGTATATCAGAACAGGTGTATACTGGTGTGTTAGTCTGGGCAGGTGTACGTTGGTATATCAGAACAGGTGTATACTGGTGTGTTAGTCTGGGCAGGTGTACGTTGGTATATCAGAACAGGTGTATACTGGTGTGTTAGTCTGGGCAGGTGTACGATGGTATATCAGAATAGGTGTATACTGGTGTGTTAGTCTGGATAGGTGTACGTTGGTATATCAGAACAGGTGTATACTGGTGTGTTAGTCTGGGCAGGTGTACGTTGGTATATCAGAACAGGTGTATACTGGTGTGTTAGTATGGGCAGATGTACGTTTGTATATCAGAACAGGTGTATACTGGTGTGTTAGTCCGAGCAGGTGTACGTTGGTATATCAGAACAGGTGTATACTGGTGTGTTAATCTGGCAGGTGTACGTTGGTATATCAGAACAGGTGTATACTGGTGTGTAAGTCTGGGCAGGTGTACGTTGGTATATCAGAACAGGTGTATACTGGTGTGTTAGTCTGGGCAGGTGTACTTGTATATCAGAACAGGTGTATACTGGTGTTTAGTCTGGCAGGTGTACGTTGGTATATCAGAACAGGTGTATACGGTGTGTTAGTCTGGGCAGGTGTACGTTGGTATATCAGATCAGGTGTATACTGGTGTGTTAATCTGGGCAGAGGTAAGTATGTATATCAGAACAGGTGTATACTGGTGTGTTAGTCTGGGCAGGTGTACGTTGGTATATCAGAACAGGTGTATACTGGTGTGTTAGTCTGGGCAGTGTACGTTGGTATATCAGACAGGTGTATACTGGTGTGTTAGTCTGTTAGGTGTACGTTGGTATATCAGAATCAGGTGTATACTGGTGTGTTAGTCTGGGCAGGTGTACGTTGGTATATCAGAACAGGTGTATACTGGTGTGTTTAGTCTGGGCAGGTGTACGTTGGTATATCAGAACAGTGTATACTGGTGTGTTAGTCTGGGCAGGTGTACGTTGGTATATCAGAACAGGTGTATACTGGTGTGTTAATCTGGACAGGTGTATGTTGGGATATCAGAACAGGTGTATACTGGTGTGTTAGTCTGGCTAGGTGTACGTTGGTATATCAGAACAGGTCTATACTGGTGTGTTAGTCTGGGCAGGTGTACGTTGGAATATCAGATCAGGTGTATACTGGTGTGTTAGTCTGGGCAGGTGTACGTTGGTATATCAGAACAGGTGTATACTGGTGTGTTAGTCTGGACAGGTGTACGTTGGTATATCAGAACAGGTGTATACTGGTGTGTTAGTCTGGGCAGGTGTACGTTTGTATATCAGAACAGGTGTATACTGGTGTGTCAGTCCGGGCAGGTGTACGTTGGTATATCAGAACAGGTGTATACTGGTGTGTCAGTCCGGGCAGGTGTACGTTGGTATTTCAGAACAGGTGTATACTGGTGTGTTAGTCTGGGCAGGTGTACGTTGGTATATCAGAACAGGTGTATACTGGTGTGTTAGTCTGGGCAGGTGTACGTTGGTATATCAGATCAGGTGTATACTGGTGTGTTAATCTGGACAGGTGGACGTTGGGATATCATAACAGGTGTATACTGGTGTGTTTGTCTGGGCAGGTGTACGTTGGTATATCAGAACAGGTCTATACTTGTGTGTTAGTCTGGGCAGGTGTACGTTGGGATATCAGAACAGGTGTATATTTGTGTGTTAGTCTGGGCAGGTCTACGTTGGTATATCAGAACAGGTGTATACCGGTGTGTTAGTCTGGGCAGGTGTACGTTCGTATATCAGAACAGGTGTATACTGGTGTGTTAGTCTGGCTAGGTGTACGTTGGTATATCAGAACAGGTGTATACTGGTGTGTTAATCTGGACAGGTGTATGTTGGGATATCAGAACATGTGTATACTGGTGTGTTAGTCTGGCTAGGTATACGTTGGTATATCAGAACATATGTATACTGGTGTGTTTGTCTGGGCAGGTGTACGTTGGTATATCAGAACAGGTGTATACTGGTGTGTTAGTCTGGTTAGGTGTAAGTTGGTATATCAGATCAGGTGTATACTGGTGTGTTAGTCTGGGCAGGTGTACGTTGGTAAATCAGAACAGGTGTATACTGGTGTGTAAGTCTGGGCAGGTGTACGTTGGTATATCAGAACAGGTGTATACTGGTGTGTTAGTCTGGGCAGGTGTACGTTTGTATATTAGAACAGGTGTATACTGGTGTGTCAGTCCGGGCAGGTGTACGTTGGTATATCAGAACAGGTGTATACTAGTGTGTCAGTCCGGGCAGGTGTACGTTGGTATTTCAGAACAGTTGTATACTGGTGTGCTAGTCTGGGCAGGTGTACGTTGGTATATCAGAACAGGTGTATACTGGTTTGTTAGTCTGGGCAGGTGTACGTTGGTATATCAGATCAGGTGTATACTGGTGTGTTAATCTGGGCAGGTGTACGTTGGTATATCAGAACAGGTGTATACTGGTGTGTTAGTCTGGGCAGGTGTACGTTGGTATATCAGATCAGGTGTATACTGGTGTGTTAGTCTGGGCAGGTGTACGTTGTTATATCAGATCAGGTGTATACTGGTGTGTTAGTCTGGTTAGGTGTACGTTGGTATATCAGATCAGGTGTATACTGGTGTGTTAGTCTGGGCAGGTGTACGTTGGTATATCAGAACAGTTGTATACTGGTGTGTTAGTCTGGTTAGGTGTACGTTGGTATACCAGATCAGGTGTATACTGGTGTGTTAGTCTGGGCAGGTGTACGTTGGTATATCAGAACAGGTGTATACTGGTGTGTTAGTCTGGACAGGTGTACGTTGGTATATCAGAACAGGTGTATACTGGTGTGTTAGTCTGGGCAGGTGTACGTTTGTATATCAGAACAGGTGTATACTGGTGTGTCAGTCCGGGCAGGTGTACGTTGGTATATCAGAACAGGTGTATACTGGTGTGTCAGTCCGGGCAGGTGTACGTTGGTATATCAGAACAGGTGTATACTGGTGTGTTAATCTGGACAGGTGTACGTTGGGATATCAGAACAGGTGTATACTGGTGTGTTTTTCTGGGCAGGTGTACGTTGGTATATCAGAACAGGTCTATACTTGTGTGTTAGTCTGGGCAGGTGTACGTTGGGATATCAGAACAGGTGTATATTTGTGTGTTAGTCTGGTCAGGTCTACGTTGGTATATCAGAACAGGTGTATACCGGTGTGTTTGTCTGGGCAGGTGTACGTTGGTATATCAGAACAGGTGTATACTGGTGTGTTAGTCTGGGCAGGTGTACGTTGGTATATCAGAACAGGTGTATACCGGTGTGTTTGTCTGGGCAGGTGTACGTTGGTATATCAGAACAGGTGTATACTGGTGTGTTAGTCTGGACAGGTGTACGTTGGTATATCAGAACAGATGTATACTGGTGTGTCAGTCCGGGCAGGTGTACGTTGGTATATCAGAACAGGTGTTTACTGGTGTGTTTGTCTGGGCAGGTGTATGTTGGGATATAAGAACAGGTGTATACTGGTGTGTTTGTCCGGGCAGGTGTACGTTGGTATATCAGAACAGGTGTATACTGGTGTGTTAGTCTGGCAGGTGTACGTTGGTATATCAGAACAGGTGTATACTGGTGTGTTTAGTCTGGGCAGGTGTACGTTGGTATATCAGAACAGGTATTCTGGTGTGTTAGTCTGGGCAGGTGTACGTTGGTATATCAGAACAGGTGTATACTGGTGTGTTAGACTGGGCAGGTGTACGTTTGTATATCAGAACAGGTGTATACTACTGGTGTTCAGTCTGGGCAGGTGTACGTTGGTATATCAGAACAGGTGTATACTGGTGTGTTATTCTGGGCAGGTGTACGTTGGTATATCAGAACAGTGTATACCGGTGTGTTAGTCTGGGCAGGTGTACGTTGGTATATCAGATCAGGTGTATACTGGTGTGTTAGTCTGGGCAGGTGTACGTTGGTATATCAGATCCTGTGTATACTGGTGTGTTAGTCTGGGCAGGTGCACGTTGGTATATCAGAACAGGTGTATACCGGTGTGTTAGTCTGGGCAGGTGTACGATGGTATATCAGAATAGGTGTATACTGGTGTGTTAGTCTGGATAGGTGTACGTTGGTATATCAGATCAGGTGTATACTGGTGTGTTAATCTGGACAGGTGTACGTTGGGATATCAAAACAGGTGTATACTGGTGTGTTTGTCCGGGCTCGTGTACGTTGGTATATCAGAACAGGTCTATACTTGTGTGTTAGTCTGGGCAGGTGTACGTTGGTATATCAGAACAGGTGTATACCGGTGTGTTTGTCTGGGCAGGTGTACGTTGGTATATCAGAACAGGTGTATACTGGTGTGTTAGTCTGGACAGGTGTACGTTGGTATATCAGAACAGATGTATACTGGTGTGTCAGTCCGGGCAGGTGTACGTTGGTATATCAGAACAGGTGTTTACTGGTGTGTTTGTCTGGGCAGGTGTACGTTGGGATATCAGAACAGGTGTATACTGGTGTGTTTGTCCGGGCAGGTGTACGTTGGTATATCAGAACAGGTCTATACTGGTGTGTTAGTCTGGGCAGATGTACGTTGGTATATCAGAACAGGTGTATACTGATGTGTTAGTCTGGGCAGGTGTACGTTGGTATATCAGAACAAGTGTATTCTGGTGTGTTAGTCTGGGCAGGTGTACGTTGGTATATCAGAACAGGTGTATACTGGTGTGTTAGACTGGGCAGGTGTACGTTTGTATATCAGAACAGGTGTATACTGGTGTGTCAGTCCGGGCAGGTGTACGTTGGTATATCAGAACAGGCGTATACTGGTGTGTTATTCTGGGCAGGTGTACGTTGGTATATCAGAACAGGTGTATACCGGTGTGTTAGTCTGGGCAGGTGTACGTTGGTATATCAGATCAGGTGTATACTGGTGTGTTAGTCTGGGCAGGTGTACGTTGGTATATCAGATCCTGTGTATACTGGTGTGTTAGTCTGGGCAGGTGCACGTTGGTATATCAGAACAGGTGTATACCGGTGTGTTAGTCTGGGCAGGTGTACGATGGTATATCAGAATAGGTGTATACTGGTGTGTTAGTCTGGATAGGTGTACGTTGGTATATCAGATCAGGTGTATACTGGTGTGTTAATCTGGACAGGTGTACGTTGGGATATCAAAACAGGTGTATACTGGTGTGTTTGTCCGGGCTCGTGTACGTTGGTATATCAGAACAGGTCTATACTTGTGTGTTAGTCTGGGCAGGTGTACGTTTGTATATCAGAACAGGTGTATACTGGTGTGTCAGTCCGGGCAGGTGTACGTTGGTATATCAGAACAGGTGTATACTGGTGTGTCAGTCCGGGCAGGTGTACGTTGGTATTTCAGAACAGGTGTATACTGGTGTGTTAGTCTGGGCAGGTGTACGTTGGTATATCAGAACAGGTGTATACTGGTGTGTTTGTCTGGGCAGGTGTACGTTGGTATATCAAACAGTGTATACTGGTGTGTTAGTCTGGGCAGGTGTACGTTGGTATATCAGACAGTGTATACTGGTGTGTTATCCTGGGCAGGTGTACGTTGGTATATCAGAACAGGTGTATACTTGTGTGTTAGTCTGGGCAGGTGTACGTTGATATATCAGAACAGGTGTATACCGGTGTGTTTGTCTGGGCAAGTGTACGTTTGTATATCAGAACAGGTGTATACTGGTGTGTTAGTCTGGGCAGATGTACGTTGGTATATCAGAACAGGTGTATACTGGTGTGTTAATCCGGGCAGATGTACGTTGGTATATCAGAACAGGTGTATACTGGTGTGTTAATCCGGGCTGATGTACGTTGGTATATCAGAACAGGTGTATACTGGTGTGTTAATCCGGGCCGATGTACGTTGGTATATCAGAACAGGTGTATACTGGTGTGTTAATCTGGGCCGATGTACGTTGGTATATCAGAACAGGTGTATA